>PDLN01000006.1:13739-380907 GCA_003369635.1 Coleophoma crateriformis
CCCGTAAGCGTAAAAACTACGAAAACCTATAAGTTCTATTAGGTCTCTAGTTAAAAAACGTCGTTAACTACTCTCTAGTCTTATAATAGTATATATTACTTATACCGTATAAACTCGTTCTACTAACGCTAACGTATAAGTTTCTTAACTAATCCCGATTATTTTTAGGCGGCTAACGGTTATTCTTTAGTGCGATTACCTACGCTAACTTAGTAAAGGCCCTTAAGGCTTAGAAAGCCTTAAAGCCGCTTTAGGCTATTAGTCTACTCTCCGTATAAGTCTTATCGCTCTCTAATCGTTTTCTAGTACTAACCGCTTAGTCTTATAGCTACTAAGGTTATAAATACTATTATAAACGTAGTTGCCTAATAAGGTTAAACGTAAGTTTTTAAGCTTTTCCTACCTATTTTTATTTAGTAACTATTATTTTTAGTACTAGTAAGATCGTACTTACCTTAGTTTTAGGTACTCGGCGTTATAATTAGTTTTAGTTTTGTTTTATTAGGAGGGGGGGAGGGGTTTATAGTAGTATCCGTTGGTTTTTATTTAGGTTTCTTTTTTTTCTTTTTAGATTCCTTTAATAGAACTCTTTTCTCTTTCGTTTTCCTCTCCTAAAATAACTAACTCCGTCCTTTAACGCCCGCGAATTCGTATAATTATACCTTATTCCTCTTCGTCTTCGACTTCTCCTAAGACGTTCTTAGACCGTCGTTAGTCTTTATATCCTTATAAGTAGCTTCGAACTAGTCTATTACCGTAGTATCCGCTAGGTTCTCCGCGGGTTCYTATATTAGCTTATAGTACCTTAACTATTTTACTAGTACTTCCCTAGTTCTCCCTTTACCTTTTCTCTTAGTCCTAGTATATAATATCTTCTCGACTTACTATTCTTCGTACGATTTAAATAGTATAGGTTTCGGTTATATATCGTCGGACTCCTACCCTAGTAGAGGATCCTTACTCGCTAGTCGAAGTAGGTCCGTATAGAATACTAAATAAATATTACCGAGAATCCTAGAAAGTCGAACGGAGACCGGTAATAATACTTTATCTACTATATACTTTACGTATCTCGAGTCTAGACTTCTTTTAAGGTAGTTCGTTTAGTAGTTATATAAGTTTAACTATACCTTATTACCTTTTTAGTAGATAGGAGCTAGTATTTAAGATTTATTCGTATTCTCTTTTTACTTTTARGCGGTCTTCGTTATATTTACTTAATATAGTTCTATAATTATTTTTATTCTTCGTATAAACTCCTTTGCCCTCTCGCTCGCGGGGAGTAAAGGTTCGTCGTTAGTTTCCGTTTCTAAAGGGACGGGTAACGAGGCTTCGTATCCGTGAACCGCGAAAAAGGGGCTTATTCCTAGACCCGTATAATAATACCCGTTTAACGTAAGTTATATAGTAGGAAGCTACCGTTTCTAGTCGGATTACTCTTAGTTAATAAAGTTCCTTAGGTATACCTAGATATCTTAGTTTAGTCGTTTAGGGCCTTCGTCGGTTTATAGGTAGTATCCGGAGCTAAGTCTCTATTATACGCCTATTAGGTAATAAAACGTCCTCTAGAATATACTTATCTAGTTAGTACCCTTATCGCTTGTAATTACTCGTAGTATACTATAATAATAAACCTAGTACTCTATAAACTTTTTAGCGTACTCCTTTACTTTTATATTAGGTATCGCTTCTAATACTATATACTTACTTAACTAGTCTTTAATTACTTATAAATACCGATTTCCTTATAAGTTCGATAGGTCGGTTATAAAATTTATCGAGATCTCTTAAAAGAACTAGTCGGGGACCGATAAGGGTCTTAGGAGTCCGTGTTTATATTCTCTTTATATTTTATTCCTTCTACAAGGATCGTAGTTTCGTAGAAACTACCTAATATATCTCGATTATAATAGCTAGTAGAAGTTATATCCTAGAATAAAAGTAGTAGAGTCCTAGCCTAGGTAGTTATAGACTAACGAATTATATATAGACTAAATAAGCTTAGTTCTTAGTATATCGTATTACTTAATATCGGAGTCTATTAATTTATAGTCGGTTTCTAACGATATAAGAGCTCCTAGTACCTAAAGCCTATCTCGGTAGCGTAGGCGTCTATTTAAGTCTATATTATAGTCGCCTACCTAGACTTTTAGCTTTACTTTACTAAGTATTAACTAGGCTCTAGCCTTAACTATATAAAGGATAGCCTAGTAAAGATTATCCTTTTATACTAAAATAGCTTATAACTCGTTAAGCTCTTATTCCTAAAATGGCCTTTATAATCTTAGAGGTTACGAGGCGGGGACCGTAGCTTAGTAATCGTTAACTAGTTCCTCTAACGTAATAGACGTAGTAGCTACTACTACCTCCCGCTTCCCCTCCCGTTTCCGTTTTAATACTAACTAGTTTTAAACGGTATTTAGGTCTAGGAATCGCTAGAATCTAGACTTCCTATTATCCTTCCCTAGCGTATCTTATTCCCTCCGTGATAAGGCGTCTAGTATAATTACCTCGGATCCTAGTTAATAAACTAAGGAGAACTAAAAAGGGGATATTATTTTATACTAATAAATCTATTACTCTAATAACTACCTTTTAGTTATAAAATACTCTAAATTCTTATAATCCGTCTAGATTATAAAGGGGCTATAAGTTTTTAGTTTAAGAGACTAGAACTTTATATAAGATACTACTATTAATATTTCTTTATTATATATATTATAATTTATTTCTACCTAGTTAAGTTTCTTTAAGAAAAAGCCTACTAGTCAATAGACTCTATCCTTTTCTTAAAGGAGAGTACCTCCTAATACGAATCCGCTATAATCCGTCTTAAGGAATATTTCTAAAGTAAGGTCCTAATAAGCTAATATAAAAGCTTTATAAAACCTTTCTATTAACCCTCTAAACGCTAACTCCTCCTCTTTTTCCTAGGAGAATAAGATACCCTTCCTAGTAAGTACCGTTAATAAGGCTACTAGCTTAGAGTAGTTTAGGATAAACCTTTAATAGAAATTCGCGAAGCTTAAAAAGCGTTATACTTCCTTTTATATTTCGGGTAACTCTTACTTTCTTACTACTTCTAACTTCGTTAGATAGGACTTACGCCTTTTCCGTTAACGTATACGATAAACCTAAGGTATTTAATCGACTTTTATACGAATTCGCTTTTCCTAATATCTAAGAAGAGCTCTCTACCCTAAAGCTTACGGAGGATAATACAAACCTTTACGAAATAATCCTCTTATAAGCTATTAGAATAGATTACAACATCGTTTATATATACTAACGTAAAGTCGTTTAACTTTTCTTATAGTAAACTATTAATATACTATTAAAAAGTTACTAAGGCCCTTAATAGTCTAAACGGATATACTAACTATTTGAATAGCCCGAATCTTATACGAAAGGCTATTTTATATTCGTAGCCCTTAGTTATCCGTATTTAATAAAAGGCTAAAACTACGTTTACCTTCGTAAGCTATTATAATCCTAATAGATTTCTTATAGTCTCTAGTACTAACGGTAATAGGTAACGATCTTACTTAGTAATAGCGTTTAGTACTTAGTAGTTATAGTAGAACCGAAGCCCTCCTCCTAGTTTCCGTATAAATAATATAAGAGCCGCTACTTCTAATATACTTTCCCGGATATACCCCTTCTTAAAAAGGTCGTTAAGTGACTTTCGTAGTACTAGGAGTTCGTCCTTTAATATACTATATAGCGGACTTTATAGTAAGGCTACCTAGGATCCGTTAAGTTCTTAGTAGATATCGACGCGATAGTCGATACTAGGATAGTATGGTACTAGCTTCTTTACCTCCCGCTTAGAAAATAGTAAAGCTATATCTTTTACCTCTAGAGATAGCTTATCTTTTAACTAGCTAATAGTTAGCTCCGACTTTTCCTTAAAGGCTATCTTAATATCCTTCGTAGTTATAATACTTACTAACGTAAAACTATTACTTCCCTTATATTTAATATAATTTCGTCCTTTAGTTACCTATCGTTTTACGCGATTATAGTAATACTAATAGTTCTCTAGCGCTATCCTTATTTTATTATCCGCTTTCTACGGGTTTCCTAGGATTATAAGAAACGATAGGTTATTAACTATATAAGCGTAAACGTCTTAGTTATACCCCGCGATTTCTATATAGAATATAATAACTCCCTTAATCGTCCCGTTCCTTATAGCTTTTAAAGCGCCTTTTACTTCGCGTTTCTTATAGCTTATATAACGAAGGCCGAGGCTTATTACTAGCTCTTCGTTAATTATAGTATAGTACTAGTAGCCTTCGTTAATAAAGGTAAATATCCTAAGAGTTTTTTAAAGGATTATATCTATATAAACGAGGTTTCCGTTTATTACTCTCCTAAATTTCCTTTACCCTTTTACTAATACTTTATCTACTCTCGTCTCCTAATTTCAAGGGAAAGTTAGTCTTTTCCCGACTCCGATATAATAGAGTCTATTAGTTCTACGTCGTCTTCTAGTATAGGCCTTACTAAGACTATATTAAAGGAGGTTAGGTAAGTCGCTAGCACGTATATATAGTCGCGGAGGCGATATCCGAATACTCTATAACGAAAATAGAGCTTTTCGTTTCGGCGTCTTTTTATTTTTATAATATTAATCTATTTAGCCTTCTACTTCTCGTCGTGGTTCTTATAATCTCTACTACTATATTTATATAGTCCCTTTAGTTAAGTTAGGGCTATTATTATATTACTATCGGTATCTACTCTAGTCGTTATAATTGTATTATAAGAATAGGCGGTTACCGACGTATTTATCCTAGAGTCCCTATTCCTTTCGTTTTATTTCTTATAAGTAGATTTAAACTAATCTATCTCTTCGAGGTTTGTTATAATCTATTCTACTTCCTCGAAGAACTAGTAATAGTCCGTTATCCTAGGTATAGTTACCGTATATAATAACGTAGGGTTCGAGAAGGTATTCTAAAGGTATCCGATCTTTATATTATTATCTTAACTCTCTCCGCTTATAATTAGGAAGAGTTCGTTAAATTCTAGCTAGTATTCGTACTATAGTTAACCTAAGGAGTATTTTAACCTACTAAGCTATTCTAATACCTTAGCCTTTTCGTTACTATCCCCGAAGATCTTATTAAGCTACGTAAAGAAAGCTTTAGGGTCCTTGGCTTACCCGGGGGTTCCCTTTTCCTAGAAGTATCTTATCCGAGCTCGTTCGCGCGCTAGGAGCGTATCGTAGATAGTATCCTAGTAGTAGCTAGAGGAGAGCGCTAGTTTTATAGTAGAACGTATACGGTATAAGCTCTTTAGCTATAGTAGGTAGTCTCGAAAGGAGTTTACCTTTTTATCCTAGGTCGCCGGCTTCTAGCTCCTAGGGGCCGACTCTTCCTAACCGGAGCCCTAGCGAAGTGATAAGGTAAGCGACTAGATTAAGGTTCTTAATAGCGTATTCGTAGAATTATCCTAGCTAACCTCTCCGGTCTCTACTCTTCTAATAGTAAAGTATATATTCTTTAACTCGGCTTCTAGGGCTAGTTATCGTAAATATATCTCGCGAACGGTATATAATAGTTCGTCGTTCGATATTACTTCTAGTTAGGTATCGTTCTTTAACGAACTTATTTCGGTCTCTAAGGTAAAACCTAAGGGAGACGCTATTTTAGCGATCGAATATAATATTACGGGGGAGTACGTATATATAATAACTAGGTAGTAGTATTTAATACGTTCGATAAAGAGGGAGTAACTATCTACTTAGACTCCGCTATATAAGGAGCGGACGCCTACCTTACTAATAACTTAAGGATAACGTAGCTTATAATCACGTACGATTATATAAGCGTACGATTACCTAAGCGTAGGTATATCCTACGTTTAATACCTAGGGCCCGACCCTTATAAGACCTTAACGTTATCGACGAGGATAAACTTTAACGATTAGAGAACGAGGATTTAGAAGAAGTATTATAAGAAAACAAAGGCGACGATTACAAAAAGGTAAAGCTAGGAACTAAATATAAGTGTAGTATAGGTAATATAGCTAAAAAGGGTAGATATAAATACTCTACTAATATTTTATATACTTAAAAGGAGGCTAAATTCGCTAGAATAGTTAATAAGTTAGCTAAAGGATTATAAAAGATAATATCCTAATTTCCTATATTTTAGAATATCTATTATCGATACCTTTAGATAGTTACTAGTACTATAGGATTAYRTACTAGGGAACTTAAAGAAAAGTAGTTATATAAGAGAGTTTTACGTCTATACCTAGATCGAGTTAATATTAGAAAATAYAAGGTTTTAGAYRATACTTTTTAATAGTTCCGTTTAGCTAATCGACTTACTAAAGCAAGTAATAAGCTAGGAGCTTATCGATTCTTTTATAAAGAACCTAAGCCTTATATYRTAACCRACGATAATACTTACGATATCTTAGAATACCTTTTAACCTTAAAGGTCCTTACTACGAATGTTTCTTTAGATAATAACACGGGTACCTTAACAAAGTAGGAGGAGGTTAGATCTATTAATATTAACCTATTCGCTTAGCTTTTTAAGAAAGACCCTAAAGAAAAGAAGTCCTTATTTAATATTATAGAAGTAGAGTTTAATATATATTATTACTATCTACGAAAAATTAATAGTAAAGTAAACCTTAGATAGGCCCGTAATTATTATTATTCTATAGTTTAGTAAGTTATTCGATAAGACCCTATATATTAGCTTATATATATAGTACTTTAACTTAATTATTACTAGTAATTAATTTTATACCCTTACTATAGAAAATATACTATACAAAGTAATAGTACTTTCTTTAGGTATATTAACTTAAATATTAACTATTTAGTTAAAGAGAAGCGTAGTTAGAATTAAATTTAAAGTAGTATTTCTTTAGATACTAAAGACGAAGAGATAGCTATAGTACTTTTACTAGGTATATATAATAAACTTATAGAATAGTAGAATCGCTACTAAGCTCGAGGAATAAAGAATAAGTCCTTTATTATTCGAATTAATAATAAGATATAAACGAAGAAAGACAAAGAGTATTTTAGAATTAATTAGACCTTAGTACCTTATTAGCTTAGTAATACTAGAATTACTATACCTACGTTACCCTACGGAGCTAGTAGGCTAGCTAAGAAATTACGATATATAGTACTACTATAATATATCGGTATTTAGGACGACTACTATTATTTAGAAATTCTAGAGTTAGGAAKATAAGATAAGATCTCTATATACTATTAAGACTTATTACCACTACCTATATCCCCTTTAGGCCTTCTAAATCGCTATAGTATAGTACTATATCTATTTCCTACTATATTAGAGCTTATAGACCTATTAGTAATTTTAGATACTTTAGTTAGACGYCGTCGATAGAACTTACCTATAGTTTAAGCTAAAATAATAATATTACTAAAAGGTAGTTATATAAAGTAAGAGAAATTCTTTCGAGCTTATCGTATAAAGGTTAAGAAAGTAGTTAAAGATAATATAAAGACTATCGTAGATATAGAGCGTAAAGCCTTTAATAAAAAGTCTTATTAGAACCTATTAGATTAATATAATACGGTAGATAAAATACCTATTATCCTAGACGATATTAAGCTAATTAATACTACTAGCGATAATCCGATTCTTAGTATATATTATAACGAAGATCCTAATAAGAATAATTTAGTATTAAAGTCTATTACTAAAGATAAAAACAACGATAATAATAATAACGATTATAATAATAACGAAATAAACGTAGGAATAATAGAAATCGAAGAAATAAAGGAAGACTTATATAAAGCTAACTAAACGTACGATTATATACTATCAGGGTTGAATTACCTAATATAATATAAGGTCCCTAGCTACCCTAGACCTAAGGCGGTGTACGAATTAGGAACTATAGTCTAGGTAAAATACAACCTTCAAATCTAAAGGTAAATTATAATAACAATATTATTTTAGTTATTCTTTATTTGTTTAGTGTATATATTTAAAGCCTCTAGCTTTTATATTACTCCTTTAAAATAAAAGATATTATTAAGGGACGATAATATCTAGGTAGGGTCGTATATAGTAGGGAATTTATAGCTTTTATTTTTAAAGGAATTATATAATAAGAGAAACGTTATTCTATCTTAGCTAAGCTTATTATATAGTATTTAAATAGTAGACTTACGGAATTATAAAGGACAACGAGGAACTAGATACTACTTTAGAAGGGATTCTATAGTTTAGATTATAGAGCCTTTAAGGGCCTAATCTAACCTCCTTCTATCTATTCTTTTAATAATTATCGTATATTATCTATTCTTTTATCTATATTAGTATTGGATAGGCTTGAATAAACCTGTACTTCTATAGTACTCCTTATATTCCCCTCTACAATACAAATATTACCTAAAGATACTAGGGATAGGCCGTAGCGTAACCTATAGGGGTATTATACGAGGACGGTATAACAAAGTTATCTAGTCGACTAAGGTGAATTAGGACTATCTTCTAAGGCTAAGACTTCGAACTATATTTTCGTTCTACCTTTATAAGCTAAGTTCTTATCGCGACCTAAAACTTAGAAGCCTAAGTGTTAAGCTACTTATCTAATCGTACGAGGTTAAGGCGTAAGACTTAAGAGTTTACTTCGTTAATTAAAATAAAAAGACCGCGCGGGAGCCTCTTACGATTATATACTATAGCTACGATAGCTATATCGTATATAATACTAGTAGTAGCGGTACTAGTACTAACGGGAATCTTTACTACTAGGGTAGACCGACTAAAGGGGATAATAGCGATACTAAGGGTAGTAGTGTCTAAATCGTTACTAGTAGATATAGTAGTAGTAATAGTAAGGATAATAGTAATATAAAATAATATAGTATAAGGTAAAGCTATACTTAGGAATAATATATAGGCTAGAGCTAAATATAATATAAGAATTTAGGACTAAGAGGGTAAAAGGGGAGGCTTTTATAGCCTATAGTCGTAACTATTATAATTATCGTAGCCGTACGAATTCTAAAGGTAAGAGCGTATACGTCGTACTAGGCTAGGGTAGATGTTTGTATATATATAGTACGTAGGCCCTAGGGGAGGATAATACTACGAGCGAAGCTTTAAGGCGATAAAGCTCTAGGAGGATACTAGTATAAGTAGAGCTATATAGCGCTAGGACGTTAAGCCTATTATAACTCTAAGGCGTATAGTATAAAAAAGGTAAAATGATAGGGAGAGTATAGGAGGTATAGTAATAAGGTATTAAAGCCCTAAGATTATAAATTTGTTAGAATTAAGGCTTTAAGGCTCTAGGAGAAGTTTATATTAATTTCTCTAAGTTAGAGAAGGATATCGTACTTAGGACTTCGAGCTAGGTCCGTACGGAGGAAGAATATAACTACGGAGCTTCGAAGACCTACGACTAAGGATATTAAAGTAGCCTAAGACGGAGTAACCTATAAGAACTCCGTGTACCTTTATAGTACGGACGATACTATATTAATACCGTCCGTGGTACTAGTAATATCGGACGATACTATATTAATACCGTCCGCGATATTAGTAATATAATAAGGGAAATCTTTATAGTATAAACGATACACTTTAGGTCCTATCCGTAGTACGGATAATGTACTAGGGACTTCCGTCTAGAATACTAGGAGGTTAGAGTAAAGGCATTCAGAGAAGAATCGGGGATTATAAACTACGCCTTCCTTTAGGCTACGTGGAATTAGAGTACACGATAGGTCCGTACGAAGCCTAACCGATAGCGCTATAACAAAAATAAAGAGTTACTAGTATTAGGATAATAGGGATCCTATAAAGCTTATAAGCGTGCCTATCGGGTAAGAATACCCCTATTAGAGCCCTACCGAGTATAGGTTATCGGAATAAGTAACCAAGTATCTAAGAATACTAGATAACTATATAATCTATAACCGGGTGTTTCCCCCGGTGTATAGGGAAAAGTAATATAAGGCCTATATAGGGAGGTTAGGAGATAAGGATAGCTCTGTACGGAGCTATCGCTATCCCCCTAAGGGAAAAGGGGGAGGTTAGATACATGTATTTAATAAAGTAATACCCTTTTATTAAAGAGGGTAAGAATTATATAGATAATAGCTATAATACACTTAAGTTACCTTTATAGAGAGTTAACCTAAGTATCGTAGTACGTTTACAAATCCGATACTTATCCGGTGTGAGTCTAGCGTAACTTATATATATAGTTTCTAGGTCGAGCTTAAACCTATTCTTTTATATAAATCTTTGATCGATTAAAGTCTTACGTATCGGTTCTACCCGGGGTAAGACCTATAATCTTTTATTTATATTAGTATTAGATAAGCTTGAATAAACCCGTACTTGTATAGTACTCCCTATATTCCCCTCTATAGTACGATTATATACTATTAGGGTCGAATTACCTAATATAACGTAGGGTCCCTAGCTACCCTAGACCTAAGGCGGTGTACGAATTAGGAACTATAGTCTAGGCAAATTACGACAACTTTAATTCTAAAGGTAAATTACGATAATAATATTATTTTAGTTATTCTTTATTTGTTTGGTATATATATTTAAAGCTTCTAGCTTTTATATTACTCCTTTAAAATAAAAGATATTRTTAAGGGACGATAATATCTAGGTAGGGTTATATATAGTAGGGAATTTATAGCTTTCATTTTTGAAGGAATTATATAATAGGAGAAACGTTATTCCGTCCTAGCTAAGCTTATTATATAGTATTTAAATAGTGGACTTACGGAATTATAAAGGACAACGAGGAACTAGACACCACTTCAGAAGGGATTCCATAGTTTAGATTATAGAGCCTTTGAGGGCCTAATCAAACGTCCTTCTATCTATTCTTTGATGATTATCGTGTGTTATCTATTCTTTTATCTATATTAGTATTGGACAGGCTTGAATAAACCCGTACTTGTATAGTACTCCCTATATTCCCCTCTACAATAGGAGCTTCGTGCTCAACTCAAATTAAGTTCTTTACTTATAGTAACGTCTTTACTTAACCGTCTTCGTGATACACCTATCTCTCCAACGCGACCCAACCCTCGAGTACTCCAACTATTCTATAGCTAGAGCCCCAACCGTTACACGAAGCTTGTCTGTCGGATCTAGAACCTCCCGCTCTGGCGGACTGTCTGTCGCTAGTTCTGGGCATAGCTGTCTGGTTCCTAGGTTCGTAAGACAAACGCAGGACGAATAGCGGGGTCGTTTCCAAGACTCAGTGAAGAGCTTAGAGAAGCTCGTCACCGAACTCAATCAAGGTGACCTCGGAGGGCTATACTAAATTTAATCGAAGCGAAGCAGCTTCTAATTGTTACACGATAGTTGTAGGTATATAGAAAGCATGGTTGTACTATAATATGTAGTTAAAGACGTAGATTTCAAGGAGTGTAAAGCGGGGTATTTATACGGGTATGGAGGCTGTGGAGGTCACATGACCATATAGCATATAATACTATGACAGTTATGTTATAACCGACGTTAAGATACCTAACCCTTATTCTAGTAGGACTTCTACCAAAAGATGTTCTATTTCATTCTTTTATATAACGCTTAAGATCCATGTAGGTCTTTATTAATGCAACTTCGCCCCTAAGATGGTATATCGTGTGGATCCTTCCACCAAGTGACGCGAAATCGAGATTAGATAGATCAATCCTCCTTAAGATCCTTTCAAAGTGCTTGGAAAAATCTGGTTATTGTGATTTATAAACTACCTTCTCAGCTACCACCATTAGATTCCTAGGTGAGATCTTGAAATCGAAGATAGGTATAATATCTACATTATCTGCTTTCTGCTCGACAAGATAAAAATACCGATCTAACGCAATCACACTCTCTATAACCTTGCAGCAAAGCACACTGAGTGTCCATAAGATGGCGATCTGGCTTTTGTAGTCTTGATACTTCCTCTCATAGTATAACAGCTCCACAGTTGTTATTTTGTCGTAGTCAATTTCCAAGCAGTCCATCGCTCTACGCGCAAACTTGGTGAAATGAACCAGGTCTCCTTTCCGAATACCCCAGAATGCTTTCTGTCTAGAGTTCATTTTGATCCCCTTGTCGAACAAAATTTTCTCCATGATCGCACGGTATAAGCGTCGTTTGCCGAAATCTGACTTTTCTTTGTCTCGACTTCTGTCTTTGTCTAGTGTTCCCCAATTATTTGGTGCTTGGCACGCCGTCATCAGTGCTGTGGCACTTAACATAACGCCTTTCTCCCTTAGAGCAGAACTGATAGGAAATCCAGTTGGGCAGCTAGGTGATCGAGGGACGATGTGATTATAGCAACAGCCAACGACTGCTAAAGCCTCAATACAAATCACACTTGTAAAGTACCTGAGTATATGCTCTGACAGACTCCCACATGCATGAAGACCGACAAGCATACATTTTTGTCCATCGGCCCAGTTATTAATTATAGCCGACAGACCTAAGGAGCCGTCGATTAAGTGAACTATATGCTTTAGCCTGCTCTCCGGTATACCTAGAGAGGTAGCAAACAACTGTGATCCCGCGACTTGCGATTTGCTGCTATCGATAGCCAAAATTTGAAGGTTCGGAAACAGGTAAGCAAGGCTAATAGAGAGGTAGCCTTGCCCGGAGCCCATATCAATTATATGGGTGATTCCCCTGCTTTGGCAGACCCCTTGAATGTAGGCTGCTGCTATAGAGACCTCTGAAATCTTCTTGGTTTTCATGCGCGCTATTAAGACTTCTGGTAAGGTAATCGTTGGACCTGGGCATCGCGTTCGAGAAATCGCGAGAGACTTCATCGTGCTCAGCCATTCAGTCAGAGACTCTGGTCTGCTTTGACTAAGCTGAGCCTGTTCGCCATGACCCTTAGATCTCGGTTCGGCGTCCTCATCGATAGCATTGATAAGATCCTGCTGAGCAAGACGATGATCGGAAATCAAAGACCACCACCTAGTCCATTCTTGCGGCAGTGTTTCCCAAGAGTTATGGATCAAAGCATCATTGACGTGAATGCCTCCTGTAAGCTGGCGAATGAGAGGGGTAGCAATAAAATCGCAGAGGTCATCGGTGAATCTTTCGAGGTTGTCGTATGCGGTTGGGAAGTTCGCCATAGGTGTATTATCAAGTTAGAAAGACTTTATTCCCTTCTATATCGGTCTAAGAGAGACATTTATGATCCGCTGCTAAGTTGAGAAGTTTTTGCTAATTCTGGGTCCGTAGATGTTTCAAGGTTGTACCTTAAATCTCTACGACCTAGTTTTCGTACCACTTGTGGTTTAGCGAGATCTTAATGTTGTCGTCACTACCGCTTACCTAAGCCCCCTAGCCCTTGCCCGCCCGCCCGACCCGAGTTGATCGCTTCGCTGGCTGTGACCAAGTCTGTACCAATACCGCTTGCTGATTTAAGGTAAGCGGTAGCTAAGAAGTTTAGTAGATGTTGATGTGGCAGTAGTGGAATTTAGTGCCAATTTTGTAGTAAAGGTAGAAACGCGTGTGGAGCTGATTTCAGTAGTAGCTGCAACGATATTTGAGTGCCCAATGATAAAATTTCCAATACACGAAGCAAGGACCAAGAAAGATAGGAATGTCTTTACCATGTTGAATGAGAACTAAAATTGTGAGTAGTGAAAGGATATGAAAGAAGACCACAAAAAAGAGACGTAGCATCGAAAAGAAAAGCAATAGGAAGACGGTTCAGCACAAAAAGAAAACGATAACAAAACCAAGATTTCCATATAAGAAATAGTCGAGAGAGTAATGCGAGACACCTAAGGAATTGTTGTAAGCTCCTCAGCTCTGGCTTACCTAGAACTTAACATTGTGCGAATCTCTCTACCCGTCTTATCTAGGCTGCATGCAGGAGGTAGTTACCCAAATTCAACCACTGAAGTTAGTTCTGTCCTGTAAGGTAAAGAAGACATTTTGGTAGAGACTATAGAATCTCTCGTCTATCCTTGAACAAACTCATCACGAGTCACGAATAACAGGGCTCCTGTCAGATAAGATCCTTCACGTATGTGTCATCTGGTGGCCGGTTTGTAAGAGCTAATACGATCTTACATGTAGCCCCGGCATTAAAACAGTCTTATTCGAAAATATCAGGTAAGGCTGAGTAGTACTAAGCGGCCGAAAGGGTTCACGAGTATGCAGTCAGATATAAGCGCCAGGCGTCAAAAGAACAGACAGGAAAGAGTGCAAACCAGTATCATTGCCCGCCGTTACCACGGCGCAGAGTCATAGAGTCGTACTCATAGTCATGTGCTGTCAATTCTTAAACAGCAAAACCTAGAAACAGACTAGTATACTTGTATCTACCTGCATAGTTAGAAGCAAACGGCTACAGAACACACGCCCAACACGGCTTGCTTCATGACTCTATGCGCTATAATTCTATCCTTTTCAGAAATATTCTGGGCCTGTTGGAAATTCCTGTTTTCTCTTGGATGAAGTTTGATTTTCTTTTAGCCAGAAGAGCAATACAGAAGAGAGCCTGGAGGGGGGAAGTTGGGGCTGTCTTTACGATGATCAAATAGCGCTGGAAGCGAAAGGCGATACGTTCGGGCTCAGGCTGCTTTCGCTTGCTAAACAAGTGCGGGTTAGTGATGGTGATCTGATGGGCTGATGATCCGAGGTGGAGATGCGAAGTCCAGATCTAATTTTATTATTGCAAAAGTTTGTCAGCTCTTATGTCCTATCAGGAATAACAAATAGTTGCGCTTTCCTTTGGTGTTATTCTTCTAACATCCGATTAGTCCGCTGTTCAAGGCTTTCTATGGCCCTTGCTAAACTCTCTTTATCTGGACGGCACGAAGCATTGAGACGTTATTGTTCCTTTATCATTTCTTTATTAGGAAGAGGGCAATATCTTAATTGTCTTGCTTAAAACCTAGGATATGTAAGACACAGTCTTTCGTTTTAGTGTACCAAAGGAAGATCAATGGCCCTTGTTATCTAGATAGTCAGTCATACTCGCAAGCTCACCAGCTTTATCTACCAAGCTTTAGGTGTGGAAGAGTCTTCATCTGAAGTCCAGAATATTGCCTTCATCTGGATGGTCGACGTAAGTCTTGTTTGGAATAATTGGACCGGTTTGGCTTTGGTAGAATAAAAAGGGTAGGATAAAAGGGATCATTACTTCAAGTACCTAGATGGTGTGCGTTTTGAAAACTGTATTTCAAGTTCTTTACAAATCCTAACCTAAGGATACAGGCGCTCCTCAATTCTTTCCTTCGTTCGGTCACGAAACCAACCAAAATATACAGCACACAATACAGGAGATACCTTGGCTACTTCAAGAGACACGGTATTCATCTTAGTAGTCGGTGTATGGTGAGGTATATCTGCCACCTCGGGAGTACTGGCTTAACCTGTGTGTTCGAGGACGCCATTGGACTCGCCTTCGTTCTCCCACAGTTTCTCAATCTCCAAGTATCTATACACTTTGTCTCTGAAAGTAACCGACAGGCGCATGAAAGCAGGCTGGTTGCTGTTGCAGCCGTAATAAGTGTATGCATATGGGCTTGTTTTAATACGGTATGAAGTCAATTTCCCGATTTGCTATTATATTGTAAGTCAAAGCTTCTGGTTACAAGGATTGTAAAGAAATACCTGGTAGCATCTCCCAGTCATAATAATCAAGGCCTTGGTCATCCGTCCAGAATCTTTCTAGGATCGTTAAGGCGCGATTTATACTTTCAGATTGCGTGCAGCTGAATAAGGTTTGTAGTAGACCTCTTACTGTGTTCTTGTCAGCCCCGGCTGCGGCACATCCGGCCGTGAAAAGAGGGGCAGTCATTGCTACCCACGGCGAAGGCCGTGAGGTATATTTCATCGAAATACCGCATTGCAGTATTTCTTTGACCGAGTCTTGAACAGCTCCAGCAGTTGGCGGAAGATTTCTAAGCCTTCGCCGTAGATGGATGAGTGCCATGTGCTGGAAAGCTTGATTGCACAACACAAAGTCTTGGATCTCACAAGGAGATAATCTCTCTCTCGCCCTTGGGTAGAAAAATGAAGGAGATAAACGAGATCTGTTCATCGTAGAAAGCACAGAAGCTTCTAAGGTGTCAACCCCGATGTGGAAATCTTCGAGAGAGAGCCCATCGAATTGGCCAATGGCATGGGATCTGATACGTAGCCATCGAGCTGCAGCTCCGATTTTGCACAAGAAAACATTGATCTTTGGTGCGTAGCCAAAGTATTCGTCAATATATTCAGCTTCCGGGGCTAGCATAGGCGAGGAGGATTGAGTGAAAGCAGTTTGTACCTCAGAAGTTCCGCGAGCCGTGAGAGCTGCGAGAGCTTCAATAGCTTCATACCAACGATTTAACATTCTAAAAAGTTCCAGGTCATCAGGGTCGTCGTACTTAGAGCTATTAGCTGTCGATATAATGTCTCTTGCTCCATCTAGATGAATCCGCCAGGCTCGGCTTTCCAGCCTTTCTTGGCATAACTTCTGGAGACAGAGCATCAAACTCGCGGCTATCAGTGCGACTTTGTTCATTCGTTGGGCATTTCGAATCTCCATCTGAAGGGATTGTAGGCTTGATTGTACAAGATCGCGGTACATGGTCTCTAGCGTCGCTCTGTCCTCGGACCGGTCGCACTGAGCAATCTTGTGGCCGACAGACCAGACAAGAATTGACTTCAACAAGGACGGGCTTTGAAGGGCCCTTGGGATAATCAGTTCATTGAACCTTCTCTGTGCAGCTATGCTACATGTGCTTGCTTGTAAAGCATGTTGTATGAAATGCACTAGCAACGACCGTTGCTTTGCTGGAATCCACGACAGTAGCTTGATCTGAGCAAGTAGGTCGCTCGTTGTGGACTCTTCCTTTGCAGTAATTACGCTCGACTCTTGCATCACGCTCTCACGGCTCCTCGAACCAGAGGATATCGTTGACAGACCTTGCCGTCTGTCCCGTAACGTTTAGCCAGGTTGTTTCGAGGCGTATCGTTGGAGTAAGGGATGTTGCCAGGTAGATCTGCAGAATGCCCACAGCCTGAGAGATCATCTAATATCTACCTTGGCAAGTCAACATGTACTCCGGAAGATTACATGATGCCATTTGCCAACAGGAGTGGGGGAAAAGGGGCGAGTATCACGTGAAAGTTTGGCATTGTCTGTCGTTCGAGCGGTCAAGGCCAAAAGTTCCCCCTTACTCGTGCTCGCCGGTAACATCTGATCCACAACCCATGGTCGCAGAATCCGTGCCACTAATAACATCTACTTGTCATGCCCCAAGAGAGAACACGGCGTCCTCGCACACGAACACGTTCTTTTGGAGGCTGCTTAACATGTCGTGTCCGGAAAGTGAAGTGCGGGCAAGAACGGCCAACTTGTGATAATTGCAAGCGTCTCGAAATTACGTGCCGCGGTTATCAAGCGCAGCTCCATTGGCTTCCAATAAATTTGGTAGATGGTACCGAATTCCCCGGCGTGCAGCCTGGAGAGGGGAGAGCGCAGGATGAGGCGAACCCGCGCCAAGATAAAATGCGTCTGACGCTATTTACAGGTGATTGCTATCTAGGTATCATCCTAAATACTGGAGAGTAGAACTTACATATTACACTGCAGTTAACGAAAGGAAAGCCATGACTCTTCAGATGCTACAACCGTTCTGGGGGCAAAATCTTGACGAAGGTCTCGCGAGATATATTGAAGATGTGGATAGCCACGGGCCAGAGTCATGTTGTGCCCTAACTGGACCCTTCGGCCTCTTCAGTTTGAACGCACCAAGTACTCAGGGCGAAGACTCTGAGTCTGGAGGAAAAGCAGTGGCTTCCTTAGATATTCCCTTGCTTGAGTGGGTCATGAGAGCGACATCTACCTTTGAAGAATATGTCAGTATTCCAGGGCATCGGTCGGAATCCTTAAACTCAACTAACTTAGTCACGATATTTCATAACGGTATGTTGGTCCCAGCTTAAAAGTATTATCTCTAATTTGGAACTCTCAGAGCGTGACTTTGAAACCTCACTTGCAGATTCACAGCTACAGCGGTCATCGACACAACTTCGTCCGTTAGATGCAAGCTATGAGCTTCAATTCTTGCTTGACCACTTCAATTCACACCTTATACACTTACTGTACCCTATGCCTCAAAAGCAGTCACCGTGGAGAAAGTTCCTCTTTTTCAATGCCTCTCAAATTTTGGCATGTTCAAATGCTACAAACAGAGCAAGCGCTAAGTCAAAGCCTCTTCTGTACGGGATCTTGGCAATGAGCTCGTTCCATGCGGATATGGTATACAACGGACATCAGTCCATGGATGAGATTCTAAGGGCCGCTCCGCTATCAAGCTATAGTTGGAATTCGTGCGGAGCGAGATACGCAAAGCTGGCCCGTTCAGAGATACAATTATCTTTCCAAACTTCTGCAACTGATACCTCTTTTGGTCCGCTTCCTCTTGAAATAGTCATGGTTTTCTTGAGCTTCCTAGCCGTGGAGGTGTGTCGTTCTTCTCTCGATTCGAAACATGCCGTCTGACGTTCATAGATGATCACCGGTAGCGAATACTGTCGTGACTTATATCCCATGATATGCCAGTATCTGAAGATATGTAACGTACACAGTTCTGTAACTAGCGATGAGGCGTCTGTATTAAGTTGCATGGTCGTGTATCACCAGGTCGTGGCTGCAAGTACAGTGTTCCTACCTTTGCACGATCTTGGGACTCTACCCTCCTCGGATTTCCAACAACTTATAAGTCTCAGTGCCATCATCGGATGGATATCCGAAGAATATACTGGTTGCCATTTCGAATCTATAGCTTGGCCAGGACAGAAGACCTTGAATCACGAACAACAACATCTCTTCCACGAGCTCTATGGCTTTCCATATAATCTACTTCTACAAATATCTGAGACAACACTTTTGGGCAATGATATTGATAAGTTCGCTAAACTAAACCCTGAACTTGCACTTCCTCGGGGTTACCAGAGTCGGGCTGACACTCTTGAAGCCGGCATTCTTGCCGGAAAGATGATATTGCCATCGAGGACTCGAGGTGTTGAAAGTTCTGAGGCTCTGAAACATGCTATTACGGCCACGATATCAAATGCACTGGTGATTTATTTCTTTCGCCGTGTCCGCAGGACAAATCCAGCCATCCTACAACATTACGTCGAGCTTGTACTTGCGTGCATTGTAGAACAACACGCCATCAAAGACCAATATGAGATAGATGCTGGAGTTCTGATGTGGCCGATTTTCATTGCAGGATGTGAAGCAATTGAGGAGCAGAACCAGAAGACTGCACTAAGTTGTCTCCGACAACTTAGAGGTTGTGGGTTTCGCATTGCAGAGACGGCGGAGAAGGTCATCACGGAATTGTGGAGGAGGCGAGATTTTTGCAGTGGCAGGGACCTGGAGCTTCAGTGTATCCTGCAAGATCTTGGATTGCGACTACAGCTTTTTTGAAAACCTTGAGGATGCCACTATCTTGGCAAGCTCGCGTACAAGTAAGCTCTTGGGCGATGGTTGATCTTGACAGCAGGGAGACGAGCGTTACGGAACACATTCAGAGCTAATATCGGAATCAGTGGATGATCCTTGAATACATGATCAAGAGTGTCAACATTCTGACCACGATACCTAGATTTTGGTCCTGGGATAACAGCCATGGTTGTCCGAATCACCAGAAATGCCTCTTACCAAAGCTCCATCAACTTATTCTTCTGCTATTGTGGTTAGGTTGAAGAGTCTGTGGGATCCTATAGATACGAAATGGGGCAACGGGGAGACACCGTATTATGGCAGATATCTATGAAAGTCATCTATGAAAGTCAAAATTGAAGGTGGAGAACCTACAGAGGGTGGGACTTTCTTTGGGCACTTGTGGAAGAGATTGTTCTTGTGGCACGAAGATATGTCAGGGTGGTGGATAAGCGATGCTGATCTAGAATGTGAACGAACGGCTTCATGCAAATAGTGAAAGGTCAGCCAAGGTAACCAGCAAAGATAATGTTGAAAGATATCTTGCACATAGCTAGAAAGCGAAAGGAAACGAATCATTTCTCGAAGACGAAGATGTCCATATAAACCAGTGAACGTTTTTATTCAAACAGCACAGCAACCGGGACTCTATCATTAAGGCAGACATAGAACGATGCAATTCTTCGTCCAGGCAGCAAGAAACAAAGCTTTCTCTAGTATTTCTTAATTTCTGTCGCATGGGACACTTTATCTTCCTCAGTCTCGCCGCCAACTACCGTTGACGAGAGATGAGAATCCCAGGAGTCCTGATACTTAACCATAAGCTCCTTCGGCGAGGCTGAGTTCTTCAGAAATGCCTGTAACTTAGGAGCGGGAAAGATATAGTGCAGCAGGATGTAGACAAACGCAGCAATGCAGGACCCAGAGATAAAGCAAAGATCATAGAGATGCGTCCAGCCGACAGTAACTCTGATACCAGGACTGACACTTGCCAGGAAGCCTGGGAAAGAAGGGAAAACCCCAAAGATCCACTGTAGATTGTTAGTCTGTGTTGAAAGATTGGGTCATGGGGTCATGGCGCGGGGAAAAGCCTACGGCAATGATGGCTCTCCAGTCAACACCGTAAGTGAACCAGTATGTACTCTGACTGTTTCCCAAAAATAGATCATCCACATTAATCTTGCATCGATTTACAACGAAATAGCTCGAAATCATCATCCCGACTGTGGGTCCGAGGAAGACAGAGTACGATGATAACACCGACAGGAAGGTTGTGGAGGTGGATACAAGTTTCCAAGGGTTGACCGCGATGCTAAACAATGCCGTCAAGTACGCCCCACGGCGAATGTTGATGTAACGTGGAAACGTCGCTGATAGGTCACACCCTCCAGCCAGCGCATTTCCAGGAACATTGACACCAATTTGAGATACCACAAGTGCCAGCCCGGCGAAGAATCCAGCTGCCCGCTCTCGGGAACCTCCTCGTTCAATCAACGTCGTGAATATGTCCGGTAGATTCCACAACGCGGAACCGAAGCGTTGTTGAGTGGCAGCTGTGACCAAGATACCGATGATCGCGGATATGGATCCGTAGAATGGGAAACTTATGACTTGGCCGGTGATGGCATCCCGCGGCTTGCGCGAGAATCGAGCCATGTCGTTTTGGTTGAGGATACCCGCAGCGATCGAACCAATGGTACTGATAATGCCATATATCATGAGCCAGCCAACGGTGCTCGACTCCCCCTGTAGCACGTTCGTATCCGTGATCGTGCTGCCAAAGCCCAGAGGACCCATTGTTGCAAGCGCCCAGATAAGAAGCACAGTCATGAATACGACGACGATTATTCCCGATGCCATCATGAACTTCTCAAGCTTGTGCGGCCGAATCCAAATGAATGGGAGCGATATCAGGCTAAACATAATATAGGCAAGGAACTGGGCAGTAGTCACACCAGTATTGGCTGCCATGGTATTCGGGACGTGCTTTTCGAGCAGAGGGTCAAGAGACATCATGATGATGTAGAAACACTCGCCGCCCATCCAGGCTTGAAAGCCATACCTATGCAAAGAATTAGTAGAAGCAAGACATAATGGAGCAAGGCTTCCATAGGAGCACGAACCAGACTATGCAATGGTTAGTCTTGATTGGCCTTTGTGAACGTAGAGTTGCTTCACTTACCAAGCGAAAGAAGAATCCGATTCCAGATGACGAATTGACTTCCATACATCCCCCAGACATAGCGGTTCGCAACTGGAAATCCAACTATGAGAAGTAAGTTGCCAATCGCTTTGGTGTCGTGCTAGGTTGGGTAGCTTACTATGGTAGTAGGCTCCGGGGATCGAGTTGACCACAATGTAAAGTGTTGCTATAAGGTTACCAAGAATAATACCTAAGCTGTGTCAAATTCCGAGTATTTCGCATTCGCATCGTGCGATTCACATACAGATAACTGCTTGCCACCAGTTAAGACCTAGAGGTATCAGAGCGCTTCCGGTGAGGTAGGTTGAGATATTGGCATTGATCAAGATCCCTTCCATGGAATTAGCCTGCGATTTATGGGAGCAACGGATGGGCATTAGGGTACGAACAGTAGTTGTGGAAAGTCCACGGGCCCCAAGTGCGACGACTGTATTCTATGGGCTTGATATCATCGTTGATCCATCTCGTTGTTTCCACCTCCGATTTCACCTCAGCCGCTTTTAACCACTCTTTCAAAGTCATCTTGTAGGCAACGTGCAGAGGGGAGTCCACGTCGATATGAAGAATAACATGAGAGAAAGAGGCGGGCTTGACCCCGGAGAAAAATGGTGTATCTTATACGGAACGACCGACGATGACCATCGGATCAGTGGCGGTGGTCATGTCATGAGAATTTGGTGAGATAACAAATGAAGGTGGGAGGATCTTGATGCTGACACCCAGAGCAGGCCATGATAAGGAAAAGGAGAATGTTGTTGTGATGAAAAAATGTAAAGGTGGGGGCGTGGTCGGCGAGGCCTTCTTCAAAGAGTGGTCGCTTAATTTCTGGGTCGAAGGGATTCCCAGCCATCCAGGAACTTTGCGGTGCACCAACCACTTCTCTCGGCGAGACCTGCCATCTGTATATTATCCTTCGGTGCACAGTCCCATGCATGATTCACGACAAACAGATGGCTCCATCGGTTTGATTCATGTTCATTGCCTACGAGACAATAGGGCTGACCACCTGTATGTGTACACGATTGAATTAGATTTCTTTGCACATCTCTACGATAGTCATTATGGCAGGAAACATACATAACCCCGCAATCCTCTCCTCCCTGGCCTTGATTTCGTCGCACTCTCTTCGCTCGCGACTCGTTCTGTGTTCCTAGCACAAGCACTTACTTAGTCGTTCCCGTCGCCGGTGATTTGCAGAAGATCACTATTGTTCGCCATGTATAGAATTGGCGTGGACGTAGGAGGGACGAATACCGACGCCGCTATCCTCGATGTGACGGCATACGACACGCCGTCTCGTGGCGTACTCGCGTCGGTCAAAACCTCTACAACCCCAAATATTACCACCGGCGTTCAGGATTCGATCGACCAAGTTATTGCAAAGTCCGGAGTTCAGAAAGACGACGTGCTCAGTGTTACGATTGGAACAACCCACTTCGTCAATGCCGTGGTGGAAGCGGATGCACGGAGGTTGACGAAGGTCGCCGTCGTGAGATTATGTGGCCCCTTTACGAAGCAAATCCCTCCGTTCTCTGATTTTCCGGCCGATCTCAAGGATATTGTTAATGGGGGTACGTACTATGTTGATGGAGGGTTGGAGATTGATTGCAGAGAAATCGTGCCGGTAGATCCAGTGCAAGTACGAGAGACCCTCGCCAAAATCGTGTCGACCGGCGTCACAACAATCTGTCTGGTAGGTGTGTTCTCCCCACTAGACCATGCCGGATTACACGAGGAGAGGTGTAAGAACATCATGCTGGAGGCCAACCCTGCCATCACAATTATCTGCTCTCACAATATCGGCACGATTGGACTGCTAGAACGGGAGAATGCGACGATCTTGAACGCGTCAATTCTGGCCGTTGCAAGGAAGACATTCAGGAGCTTCAGCAGAGCAATGTTGAACCTAGGGCTTCGATGCCCATTATACATCACCCAAAATGACGGCACTCTCACTGACGTTGCCACCGCCTCTGAAACCCCCGTCAAGACGTTTGCCAGTGGGCCAACCAATAGCATGATCGGTGCTGCTTTCTTGGCTGGGCTGGATAAGTCACGAGCAGCGGATCTGGAATCGGAGGACGAGTTGCTGGCCAAGCAAATCCTGGTGGTTGATGTAGGAGGAACGACTACCGATGTATGTGCACTGTTACCATCTGGTTTTCCACGACAAGCACCAAACTTTGTTGAAGTTGGAGGGGTAAGAACGGCATTCTCAATGCCAGAAGTCTGCTCGCTTGGTCTTGGAGGGGGTAGTCGAGTGCACCAAGATGAGAAGACGGGCGATGTTACCGTTGGTCCCAAGTCAGTAGGCCACTTCCTGACCAGCCAAGCGCTCGTATTCGGCGGCGATGTAATGACCTCGACCGATATTGTTGTCGCGTCAAAGAAGCAAATTCTAGGAGATCCGAAGCTAGTGTCCCACATCTTACCCGAAATCTTGACAGCAGCGCGGCGAAGGATAAAGAAAATGCTAAAGGGTGTCATTGATGATATGAAGGTCTCTTCCGCCCCGGTAACGGTGCTGCTCGTAGGCGGGGGCTCTATTATTCATATGGATGATCTGGAGAATGTGGCTGAAGTCATCAGACCTCCTC
This sequence comes from Coleophoma crateriformis, assembly GCA_003369635.1. NCBI lineage: Eukaryota > Fungi > Ascomycota > Leotiomycetes > Helotiales > Dermateaceae > Coleophoma > Coleophoma crateriformis. The sequence goes on from PDLN01000006.1 coordinate 37,987, forward strand.
ATCACGATGGCGCAAATGCAGTCGGAGCAGCAATTGCTAAGGTCGCAGGGGAGATAGACGTCATTGAAGTTTTGCATGAGAGCAACGAGAAAGCCGCGATAGCACGGCTCTCTCAAGCAGCTATCGATGCCGCGGTGCAGAGAGGAGCATTGCGCGAGAGTGTCAAAATAGTGAGAGTTGAAAAGCTCCCACTAGCGTATGTCACAGACAGGTCGACACGGATTATAATTACAGCAGTCGGGAGTCTTGCACCGCCAAATCTATCCACAGGCCTCAATCCTTTACTTGCCGCAGTAGATAGTATGGCAGAACTTGATACAGAGGATGAAGTCGAAGCACCAAAAGAAGCTAAATCGTCCGCACCAAGTGGATCTCCTGTCAAACCATCACTGGATATAGATATTCCGACCTACAGACCAGCAGTGAGACGTCATGTATGGTACCTGTCTGAAGTTGACATTGAGTTTATCGCCTGTGGAACTGGAGTTCTTGGTACAGGAGGTGGTGGCACATCATACTATGCTATGCTTCACGCTCTTGATGTTCTCCGTACAACCGGGCAAGGAAAGATGCGAGTGATATCTCTCAAAGCGTTACAAGACGACAACCGAGTGGGCTTTGGGTCGTACTATGGTGCACCAAGCGCTATGAATGAGAAGATATCTTCCGGAACCGAGATCCAGACGGCCATCGATACGCTTGATCGTGTCCTTGGCAACAAGGGGTTTGATGCGCTGCTTGCCGATGAGATTGGTGGCGGCAATGGTCTTGCTGCTTTCCCAGTTGGGTCTCATTATGACCGACCAGTCATTGATGGAGATGCCATGGGAAGAGCATACCCGACTATGGAACATAGTGAGTCATGCAAGTCTTTTCTTGTGAAACTGATTACGAACATTCACAAGGTACACTATACATCTATGGACAACCCATAGTCCCATGTGCTATCGCGGACGGTAAAGGCAACGTCTCTGTTGTAATGGTAGGCTTGAATTTCAAAGCAGAGTTCGGTACTATGTATCACTAACCATGAACAGTCGGCAGAATCGAATGCTCGAGTCGAAACAATGCTACGAACAACGTCGATTGACCTCGGCCTTACCACTGCTGTTGTTGCTTGCCCACTGCCTGGCTCTGCAGTCAAGCAGCTCGCTATCCCCAACACCGTCTCTCAAGCTTGGTACCTAGGACGAGCAATTCACATGGCACGTAAAGCGAAGACTAGCATCATGACGGCCATTGTGAGTTTCCTCCCTCAAAATTATCAAAATTATCGTGTTAACATAAGAATCCTTAGTTCGACGTCAACCCGGGGAGGTTGCTTTTCTCCGGCAAAATTATCGACCTCTCTCGAGGCATTGCAGGGGGCTACACCATTGGAAAGGTCCTCCTTTCACCTCTCCTTGCAGAAGAAAAAGATGAGGGCTCGGTTGCTTCCCGGTCATTAGCTACGACGGCAACCACAACAGATAGATCCTCACACATATCTATCGCATTTCAGAACGAATACTTGTATGCGAGACGCGCAGACGCAGAAGGCATCGAGGGCGAGATCCTCTGCACCGTCCCAGATTTGATATCAATTTTGGACCAGGATGGGGAGGCTGTAGGAAGCCAGGACCTGAAATATGGGTTAAAAGTTCATGTAATAGGGATGCCGGCGCATCCATTATGGACATCTAACCAAAAAGCTTTGGATGTGGGTGGACCAAAGTATTTCGGACTAGATATGGAGTGGACAAGTGTGGGGGAGTATACGATACCAAGGAGTGTAATTGATGATTTTAATAGCGAGGAGAACTAAAAGATTTTTGTGTTCCATGTGTTACAGGATAGCATGGCACTTCATCAAAGCAAGCATGCCCTTCGGGTATATGTATATATGCATCTTCTTGCTCATCATGTTGACCAACTAATTTACTTTACACAAACCAGTCCATCAGAGACTGCGATACAGACATTGCAGAAATCGTAGAATACACATAGGTGAATGCAGGAATTATATCCATAATGTCAATTCTTGGTCAAATGCTCACTGTTTCCGCCAAAACTCATACCTATGCATGCCTTACAGCGAATGCACAAGAAATCATAGCCGTAGGGCAAGGGAGAATAATTACCATAAGAAATTGCATTGTCGTATTTTCGACAAGATGGTAGGCATATTTATTGATGCTGATTCCAGCCCATTCAAGTAACTAATGATATACGTTCTAATTTACACAACTCGATGTGTTGCTTGATATCTGTAGACAAAGCTCATCCTCTCGATATAACTTTAATAGAAAGGAGCGACTGATTCGCCACATTCTACATTCCGGCACGCGTACGAGCGCCTTAAATATCACAATGCAGGTGAGCATTACAATTTATCGAAATGCCAAGGCTTGAAGCCGTTGACGTTTTTCAGGTCGTCTTTCTGGCATAGAGAATGCTTCCGGTAGCAATTCACCAACTCGTGGTATGAGCTAATCAAAAATTGTCTTTTCGTCGACAGAAGATATAGATTGATTGGTAACAGATAGAAGCATTTCAAAGTTCTGCTTGGATTATTTCAGATACTTTTTTGCTTGATTTGTATTGTATGTTTTATAAACCAGACATTCCTGGCAGGATGACTTGAGAATGTTAGCCAGGAGACAAGGTAAATCAGTCAATGCAAAATATTTATTGTAATTCTATGAAAAGAAATATCCTAAGGCTCCTCAAACCATTTTCAAGTACTGGTAATCTCGTTTCCTAGTTCTCACAAGGTACAGAGACATATTCCTGATATATATGAAGGATGAATATCTGAGTGAAGACAACGGCCCTCTCCTGCAGCTATAACTGTTTATTGCATCCAGAATCTCAAGAATCTCCGCCGTAGCTTCCCTACCCTTAACTTGGTCGCAAAATAGATGTATGAGTTTTCTTCAATGTCTCAAGTATATATAATAAAGGTTATAGCGTTGGTCAAATGAACCAGGTGTACTTAGTAAGAAGAAATCGGCTAGAAGTTCATTTGAACCTTATGAAGGTAGATAATTCCGTGACTATATATCATCCAAACCTATCCTTATTCACAGTAATATGAAACTTTGAGGGGGGGTAGAAATCATTAAAATTATGATAACTCCTACCTCATTTGCTGACCAAAGCAGAAGACTACGTTTGGAAGAGATCACTACATCTAAATCCATTAGTTCATCTGTTGGAGAGAAATGCATTGAATGGCACGGCTAGAACTCATTAAAGACTAATTCAGTCCAGCTAGCTAAGTAGTAGATCACTGCTTCTAGTTGCCAAACAAAAAACCAAAAAAAAGGGATCGTTCAATGATAAGTTGATCGAAAACACCTCATTTCGTCTCGTCACCTGCGTCTGTAAACATATACGGTTGGCGGTATGCTACCTTTACAAGAGTATTACACCGACAACACCGACAGCTAGAAAACAGATCGTGCTGATAGTTCTAACATCCAAAACATCGGCTCCACTAGCATGCGTGCTGGATGCGGCGGCAGACGAGGAAGAGGTCGAAGCTTAAGGAAAGAAAGCCACGAGTTAGTACCACATATACGTAGGAGAGCGGTCAAGGAAAGTTAATTACCTTTCTTTGCAGAAATGGCATTGCAAGTGTTGACAAGTGTGGTGTTGCTTGTCATGGTAGCAAGGCTGGTTGCAGCAGCGGAAGCTTTGGCTTGAATGCTAGCAATCTTAGTAGCATCTCCATTGGTGGTTTCTTGAAGTTTAGTCGAGTTGCTAGCTAGATCGATCTCCTTTTGGAGTTTGGCCATCGTTTTGCACTGTGATGCGGTTGCCTTGGCTGCATCTATGACGTTACAGTCTGATACAAGGCTGGTGTTGGTCGACATAGTAGCCAATCTAGATAATTCCCAGCAAATCAGTACTCGCTCTCTTCTCAATACTCTCTCCAGGAAGAGATTCCCGGCATGAAAGCCATGTTAAGGAAACTTACTGAGTAGCTGCAGCCGAGGCTATGGATTGATATGCACTGATCTTGGCAGGATTGCCACTCTGCGCGATGGAGACCTCGGTATCATTCTTTGACTCGGTGACAATTTGATCAAGGTAGGCCATCTTCGCGCAAAGACTTGCGGTGGTGACAACAGCGGTTGAATTACCGCCTTGGTCATCACTTTGTCCATTGTCTTCTTGATCAGCGACAACGACGGCCGTGAAAAGGAGCGTCAAAAAAAGGTTTTTGAATTGCATATTAGCGGCTAGATAAATAAACTGAAGTATAGATTCAAAAGGAGGTAACCAAAAGGATTAATAAAGGAAGTGAAAATTGAGACGGGCCTGCCGAAATACGTAAATAATGAGATGGATGAAGCTGATGTTGAAGTGATGACTGGACGAAGGAATGCAGTCTATATATGCGTTGGTTCCAACCAATGGAGGGTGTATCTGAACATTGCTTCTAAAACCTCTCAGATCTGATATTGAACATGGAAAGAGCCGGAAACATGTATGAATGTCACTGAGAGGCTCTGATACACAATAAATCCTGTACAAACTGCTCCTGTACAAACTGCTCCAAGCTAGGTCAAGCGACTTTAGGGGCTTGAAGATGAAGAAACAACTGGCATGCAAATTGTACAGGAGATTCGAACATCAAACCCCCAAAATCGGAGGAAAAACAAACCGAGCAGATCCTATGAAAAAATTGTTATGAAACCCAAAAAGTGACGCTGTACCAGGTGTTAGGTTTAGAGAAGCGGATTAGCACAGAACTCTTGTGCGTTTCTTTACGTGTTTCGTATATAAGCTTCTTCCAAACTAAATCTCCGTGTCCAGTGATCATATACTACCTACTTTGCATTTCCGTGCAGAGGCTGGTCGCTTGACTCCTAACAAGAAATTTTCGTCACAGAGTAGTAGTTTTAGTTTGAAAACATCTGGCGTAGAGATCGGCTTGTCCTGCCTTGTAGGGTGGGTGCATGTATACGGTCCTGGTCCGTGTCGAGCTCTTAAATGCCGCAGTGACAGATCGAAGGCCGTTCATACTCACAGTCATGGGGAGGGGTAGGCACTCGCGTTTCATTCCTGGGAACAGTGGCGACTTCAATCGGGCAATAACCCCACGCACCTTATGATCTCCATCTAGACTGATACTGAGCTAGCGCTGATCTGCGTACACGATACCGGTCACGTGGTCTTCTTGGGGTAATCATCGAGGCTTCTTTGGGAATGGATTCTTTTGTAGCGTCATCTCTGGCTTGGGTGATCCGATATTGTGAGAAGCCTGTAACGCCTAAGGTCGTTGAATCTGGGTTTAACATCTCTCAAGGGCCCAGCGACACTTCATACTCGGTTGTTGCCTCATGCTTAAATATCCCATGTATTGGAGCTGTCACCGTTTGAGATTCCACTCTCAAGCTTGATGTCAAGACATGCACATGCCCCCTACCATCATCTAGTTCCTTTCGATGGTTGCACAGAGTGGGAACAAGGTGGGGCTAGTTACAGTACCCAGAAACGTCCCTACTCGAGTGTAGGCTTATGCAGACGGTCCGTTCTTCCGGCTTGCGATTGCGCCATATTTAGCCTTCGAGAGAAGGCAAGAAAAAAGAATAATTCGTTGGTTGCGTTACGAGGCGCGAGAAGCGTGTTATCCTATTACCAGAACTAGGTTTATTCTCTCGCGGATTGTCACTACGTTAGTAAGGGTGTAAACAACCCAAGTACCAGGCCTCTTTCAGGAAAGCGAAGGGACACGCTGGTTAGGACGCTGTCCTACAGCTCGTGCTAGCTAGAATGGAGAACAAATACCCGCTGCCAGGGTCTGGTGCAGTCTCGTCACACGCAACCAAGACAAAACAAACGAAGAGACACATTCGTGGAAACTCATGGCTTCATTTTCAAAGAGTCTTTTATTCCGAGACCCTGATCCTTGTCGTAGCCTTTCCAAGCAGAGAGGGTGACAGCGAAATAGTCCACTCTGACTACTCCTTATTCTAGCGATCGCACTATGGTGCGACAGAGCGTCACCCCGCCAAGGCCCGATCCTCCTTTCTCTCCGACAAGAGCTCGGCCCATTCCCCATAGAACATCGGCGTAACTCTTTGGGCACCGAAAGCATCTATTATTAGGTAGCCGGAGCCGTATAAACACAGACAAGCTGTCATAGGCTGAAATGGATGGTAGGAATCATGTGATTTGGGGCATGAATATATATCCTGGGCATCTGAACGGAGGTCAGGGATTAGTCTATTGAACACCTTGGTATTTACTTAGACTCGAAATCGAACTATATTCGTAATATAGTAGCGTATTTTATTCTATTTATCTACCTTATATTCTAATCTCTCCCTGAAAGAGATAGTTTATCATAAATAAATAGTTTAACAATCGTGTAATTCTTATATACTTGATGTAAAGACGTAGGTTAGGCTTGCTACAATCACCACTGAGCCAAAAGACTCCAGTATTCTACTAACGTGGAATACTACTAATTAGTGGAATACTACTAACATAACTTATATACTGGTACTCTTGACGTGTCCGCGCCAGTGTTATGTAACCCCGGCACACGACCTGGTCGCGATACCAGACCTTACATTATAACTCATAGATAAAGCTATATATATATATATATAGTCTACTTATTAAATTTAGTCTTATAACTCAGGACTATTATTATAGAGCTTTTCTTTGAAGGAGATCTACTAATAGAATCCTTAGGATAAACCAATCTTAACCAGATATCAAAAAAGTCTTTAGTAGAAGAACTCGTAAAATCTAGACCATTGACATTATTCCTTCTAAGTAAGAAAGGTTAAGCTATATCAGGAACTCAAGATATGCTTTTAGTTCCTAATAAGTTTCTAATAATTAAATTCGAACCTTGGCGGTTGTGGTTGTGTTTATGATTAACTTGAACGATAGAGTTTTTAGGCTCATAATTCAGCTGCAGCTCAAAGCTTTTCGTATCGATTCCCGAATGGCTCAGATTTATGTAACCAATTGATCAGGTAATACGACTTTCTTCAATTTTATACGCATTAGATTAAGTAGATCGATAATTTTTCATCTTACTTTGTGTCAAAATTCTCTGAAACTCGCGAAACAACAATAATTGCCCAAAGGAACGCAAACAATGCAAACACAAAGTACGCCTACACAGCGCCGCCGAATGTGGTATTCAGCAGTTTATTGAAAATAGGGAAAACTTGAGCGTCCAGGAAAGCACAAATCCAGTTATAAGCTATAGCCCAAGTTTGAACATCGCCCCCACCTATTCAAGCAGCCAGCGTAAACAGATCGGACCAAGGCCGACACCAAAGCTCCCGACAAACAAAAACACCGATAGAGCAGAAAGAACTTTTGCACCAAACATCATAGAGAAAGCAAGGAAAATCGAAACAATGCCCATGCCCGAGTTTGATACTAGTGGCGAGAGCTTGCGTCCAATATTATCCGACAGACAGAGACGCCTAAGCCGCCTGGGCTGCCAACGTTTGGGCTCGCACTTATGTTCTAACCCAAGAATCCATACGACGTATTCTGGGTGATTCTGAGCTTCAGTGGTTCTACAAACCCATGCTGACCGGCATGACCGTCATCGTTGTCGTCCCTACGTGCCTCCGCACCCTCTCTTCCACTCGGAACTTTTTTGTTCCTTCTCTCACAGGAATATAAGCACGCCTTGGTCATCCACTGGGATCGGCCCTATTTAGGGAGATTGCTTTGTTTTGAACACCCCATTCAACGCCGTGGACTGGGGAGTAACGTCTACGTGAAATGCTTTCATCACAGCTCAATACGGAACTTGTTTTTGCTCTATCAACAGGACTGAACGTAACCATGGTATATCTCTACAGTCTATTCCTGGGTGGCCCCAATTCCAAGAAGGCCTTTTGGGTCGTAGGAATGCCTACTTGCATCTCACCGTATCATCGCTTAATACTGACGGGTTATATTGGATAAAGGTCAGGCATGATTTTAGGGTTTAGTTATTGATATTGTTAGAAACAACGATTAGAGCCTCCCTTCATGTCCAAAGCGGCAGAGGCCCAGTTATTCATCCCATAAACTGTGTCTGCTTCTGCTTCTAATAACAGAATCTGTTTTTATTGAGCCTCCTTACAAAGCTAAAACTTCATATTATTAAGTCCTGAAAGAGGGCGTAGAAGGAAATTAATATTCCCAAACCAAAACTACCGGCGGTCTCAAGATTTATAAGCCGAGAATCCTGTTTAGCCTTTTCAGCTATGAATCTTCCGCAACCTCCTCCAATAAATCCCACCCAAATGATAATCAAAGTGGTCAACTTTATATGGGCAAAATTCCGGTTGCGCTCTAAAGCTGTCTCCATAGCCCTATCTTTCTCCTGGCCCGTCTGTCTGGGTGTCATCTACTCGATTCAATATGTTCTCGGCGCGTCCTACGCCAATCTAGCCATGATTTTGACTTTTTTCTAGCACATTAGCACCTGGAAGTTCAAGAGGTACGTCTGCGAAGGTCATTTAGCGGGATACGATATAAAACACTTGCTAAAAGAGGAGGTTAGTGTGAGCGTGTAGAGAAAAGGCGCGGGATGATTAATTCCTGGTCAGATAGTGTAATAATTGTGTTCTCGTAGTGTTTAGTAATGCTTGTTTGTGCCATAGCAAATAAAGCGAAATCTTGCATTAGCTAGCGTTACTCAAGTCATCTTACACAAAATGCACTCTTTTCCTTCGCCAAATCCTAGAATACATGGGCAATCCTCTTAGGATCTTGCAACACTGCGTGAACATGTTTAGCATTTATAACGGCTCAGAATATAGGGCTGGCTGTCACTTGGCCGTATTTTATCATCTTTTGTATTGCCACTTCGCCCACCTCCAAGCTGCATCATTATTCTGAACTTCCACAAATCAAGGTAAGATAGTGCCGCGTGGCTTGATGGTTGGGCCAGTTGCACCATGTGGGACTGAAGGCAATATAATTCGCACCTCACCTGATTTGCATACTGTCCTTTCCAGCCTATTCCTGACTGGCACTCTGCTGTCCTCCTTTGCGAAAATCTGATTAGTGAAACGGTGGGTGTAACTAGATGCCTCCTCCCACGACCCTTGAGTGAACCTCACCATTTCCAAGCTTGTGCTGCATCTCATGAAACTGTACCCATGGTTAGTACAGCCCTACGTCTGTTGGTCAGAAGATCTGGTATGTTGAGATCAAGGATGGCGACATTGGTGATTTAACCCTGTTAAGCCCTTTACTTGAAGGCTTTCCTTGCTGTAACGAAACATCTTCAGTAGTAATATTAGCAAACTTGTGTTCACCAACAAGGGAATGTTGCGACCTTACGCTTTTGTAAATGTATGCATCTTTGTATTCTTTACACTACTCCTAACCTTTCCTAGCAGTGCATGTACAGATGTTGGATCCCAACCAGCTTTTGTGAATAAATACATAGAGTAATTTTCCATTCCTAACAATTAATGCACATATTAGTTTCTGGAGAATGTACATTGCTAGGATAGAAGTTAAGAGTAAACAAAAACTTACCTCCATCCAAGAAATGAGACAAATAGTAATGTCCTATCAGCTTCAACTTTCTGTTCTTCGGCCACGGTCCGACTGGGATGACTTTTGCTTCTAGATGCACTTCATCAAACCCCACCTCCTCAAGCCACGCGGGCACCTTGAGCATAGGATCAAAGTCCATCCCCATATCCTTGGCAATTCCGTGAAAAATTTCCTCCCATTCCTTACAACTGCCTCCCATTTCCTCAAATGTACCATCAAGGCATTCGAAATGAGTTCTAATATCCGTAATCTCAATCTGCCCTCCGGGTTGAAGGTGTTCCAATGCTTGCGAGAACAATGCCTTCCAATCTTTTATACTCCCCACCATATTTCTTATATGTATAAAGTCCATCGATGCGCCGTTCCGGTCCCACGGCTTTGTCACGTCATCGATTTCAAAGACCACATTTGGTGGAACCCACTGCGGTTGAATTGGAGAGACATCTACTCCGAGAACCTTAGCACCAGGAAATTTCTCGCCCATTTCGATCGCCCAAATGCCCGTACCTGTCCCCACGTCGAAGACGTTCTGCGGCGGTTCAGGAAATTGGGTCGCAGTGAGATCTCCGTCAAGCGTCATTTTTAAGATATGATGTTGAAGGTCTAGCCGGTCTTGTTCGGATTCATCATTGGGAAGGAGGATATCGCCACTGCCGTGGTACCGGTGTCCATTCTGTTCAAAATCCTTTACATAAAGAGAATCCAACGATTCTGATAGAGAAAAAATGCTGTTATCATCATAGCCAGAATCGGACGGATACTGCCATCCACTTGTTAGATTTTCCGTTGTCCGCCGGCGCAACAGATAAAATCGGGAGACCTTTCTTACACCTGCTTCGATTTCTGATAGATCATCGCGATCTGCTTCTGTTCCTACTCGAGGTGCGATGGCGATGGCGCTGTCTGCATCTTCCACAGCGGCACCGACAGACAAAGGGTTATTTGCGACCTTAGCTGTACTATCAGACTGCGGGGTCGCACTTGAACTCATGATAAATTATCAGGAATGGCGACAAAACCTCCACAGCCGTCGGTCGGAAAAGTGACCAAGTCGAATTGGCGCTGTTGGATTGCAAATGAATATAATAATGTAGACAAAGAGCGGGGGATGCGCAGTAGATCACGTTTATTTGGAGGAAATCCCTCCCCACGGGACAGAACCCAAGGCTTATACACATGAACACGGACACGCTACACTATATTCAGCATATGGAGAGGCACAATATCGTATCGTCGCAACACCGTTCGGGAGGTACAGATTGCTTATCTCCAGTGCAGCGGTCCGGCTGAGTGGGGCGGGGAGAAGGATCCGCCATCCATAGAGATCAATCACTAAACATGGGAGAACAAGTCCAAAAGCTCGGGGGGCGCTTCTTTTCTGAGCTGCTTTTGCATGATGGCCCACTATGAGGAGATAGGGAAAAGCCAATAACACCCATTGCTTTCTCATCCCCGTCCTTTGGCGGGACGATACAACCACAGAAGGATAATCGACCGATTGATCCTGGTCAGTTCTAAGATCCATCCTCTGAGGGCTCTTAAAATCGGATGCTTGGAGGGACAACCGTCAATCCTCATTATTTACACCACAACTTGGTTCCTAATCGCAACTTGGTTCCTAATCGCAAACTTCGTCAATGTGCACTCAGGTTCTGATGTTGTCAGAATTACTTGGGGCTGTCAAAGCTGTTGCAGTCTCTTTTCTAGCTTTCCTCATATTCACCTTCATTCGCAGAAAATGGTTCTCGTCCATTAGCGACATCCCTGGCCCATTTCTGGGCTCATTTTCTGTTCTCTGGCAGATTGTACATTCTATAAAAGGCCATACCGAAGAAGAGACTATCAAATGGCACAAGAAGCACGGTACGTGGGCGGTGAGCTGCGTTGAACCCATCCTAGGTATGGATGAAGGTTCTCAGCTGACATGGTTGAGCTGACTAGGGGACTTCATTCGTATCGGCTACAACGAAGTAAGCGTTGGACATCCAGATGCAATCAATGAGGTTCTCAAAAGCCAGATGAACAAGGTATGTTAGACTTGGACTCATGGAGATCTGAGTTTTCAGGTGTTAAGTTGTATAGGGTGATTGGTACAGGATCTTCTCGCTCCCGGATGCTCGCTATGTCAATCAAATGTCGGAGGTAGACGCCAAACGACATATAGCAAAGACCAAAAACGTCGCACCTGGATATGCTTTTTCAAATGTTATAAAGACAGAGCCATTCGTGGATGCAACCATTCGCCTTTTTGGGATCCGTATGGATGAGCTTTGCACAGCGAACCTGCCCGTAAATTTCGACGAGTGGTTTAATTTCCTAGGCTTCGACATCATGGGTGAGGTAACCTTTTCCAAACAATTTGGATTCGTAGAGCAAGGACGCGATGTAGGAAACGCAATAGCGAACACTCGTATGTTGGGTGTCTATGTAGCAGTCATGGGCCATTTCTGGTGGGCGCACGATTATCTCCTGGCAAACCCCCTGATAGAATATTTTGGCTTGGCACCAAGTTTGCATATCTTTGATACATGTCTTGCGGCTATCGATACACGATCGAAGAATGATAAGGTCCGCAAGGACATGATTGAGCAATGGATGGATATGCGCAAGAAACACCCAGATCGCATGGAGGAGAAAGAGATCCTCGCTGCAGCTGTTGCCAATATTGGGGCAGGTGCCGACACAGTCTCTTCTGCATTGCAAGCTTTATTTTACAACCTGTTGAGAAAGAAGGCTCTCTTCGATAAACTAAGAAAGGAAGTCGATGATGCAAGCTTAATAGGCGTTCCAGCACACGAGGACACTCAGAAGTTGCCCTTCCTACAAGCCTGTATAAAAGAGGCTATTCGTTACCACACTCCAGTGGGATTTGGCTTACCCCGCGTTTCTCCTCCAGGAGGAATCACTGTCTTGGGTCGACACTTTGAGCCAGGTGTTATCTTATCAGTAAATCCATGGGTGATTCATCGAAGGCAGGAAATCTTTGGAGAAGACGCCGACGATTTCAATCCGGAGAGGTGGATGGATGCGGATCGAGCGAGGGAGATGGATAAGAATTTTCTTGGTTTCGGAGCAGGATATAATCAGTGTCCAGGAAAGCATCTGGCACATATGGAGATGTGCAAGACAGTTTTCATCTTAGTGCGAGACTATGACATTGAACAGGTTGAAAAGGGTAAAAGTTGGAGGTGTGAGACTCACTTTACTGCAGTGCCATATGATTGGCCTTGCTATATTACGCGGAGGAACAAGTAATCTATGTCACTGGTACTAGCAGCCTTATCACTACAGATTATATGTATGATATTCAAACATTAACATTCATGAGATAGGGGACTCCTCAGATGTTCTCACATGCCACACTTGAAGCTGTCTCAGGATCGATGATTGTTTCCTTGTTACGGAGTGTTTACAATTGAAGTAGACGCGAGAACCCAACATGCAATTTGGCACGCTTGATCCTTGATCTGCCTCTCTAATCTATATACAACTACTAATAACCAAACCCCTGAACTGCATCCTAATGACCAGCAGTAGAACGGTCGATACGAGAACTCTTGAGGAGCTTTCTCTTCCAATAAGAACAAATATAAGCCCCTATTCTGTTTTCCTTGACGATATCGACAAGGGAATCGACCAAACATGAAAGGCGTGCTATCAAGCTTCGGGCTTGATATTACAAAGTCTCTAACTTCTTTTCGGTTGGAAAAGTTTCCTGCTTATCCTTGAAGTATAAGCGGAGATTGCAAAAGGGGTTTACACATCATTGGTCTTCCGGAGCTCTTTAGACCGAGTATCTTCGACTACTGGACTTGAAATTCCGAACATCATCATTTCTGCCAGTAGTGGCATAACTTCCGGATTTGTGAAGAGTTCTGGCACTATAACTTCTGAGTTTAGCTTTAAACGTGCCGATTATCCTTCGGCTGAGGGAAATATGGCCTGGGAGGCAGAAACAACTCCACTTGGCATTACCGCTTTAGAGTGCTTGTCATCTTGACGAAGGCTTTCCTTTAGCTCAAGGTGTTGGGAAGAAATATAAAGAACTAGGAGATCCTATACCAGGTAAAGTTTAGAAAGAGAGAGAGGGTGAAAATTACAGTTGATGATATTCGGCAGGCAGCAACATATATAGGCTTTACCCGAATCATAGTGTCGCTGAATCCAAGTATGTAGGTAAGATAAACCTGCACCTTTGGTGTGAGGGCAACTATAATAAGGTATCGGGGCAGCAAAGGCTCCATTTTTCTATCCTGCCTTCAATAAGAGTTGATAGCAACTGACCCAAGAAAACAATTTCGTACTACCAAAGCTCACCACCTCTATCGCATAACAGGTGACTAGGCTATCTTGTGACACTCTATGTTGTCTCTCAAAACTCCTGATTCTATGATAAAGCTACATATTTACTTCAAGATGACACCTAGGAATAATTGGTGTTCCTCGTCTCTTTTCAAGTCTGTCTCCAGTCACAAGTACTAATCAATCGCCCTTGAATTGGAGTAGTCTTTGTCATATATAGGTTCTTCTCTCCAATTACTCATTTTATCAACTACGCATTTCGTCAACAACTCGCAAAAATTCGTGGTAGAAGTGTATCATCTCTAGAAGTCCTAGTATAGGCATCCTCTCATCCACGGTATGCATATTGGTTCCCCTCGAGTCGAGACTAGCCCGCCATGGCGACATACGATATATATGACTAGAGAGATTCCAGTAAAATTGTGTATCCGTATTCCCTAAGAGTATGTCAGCAGCAGTTCGTTACCTCGTGATAGAATAGTACCAGAGAGTAGCACAGGAGCGACGACAACTTCATCTCCGAATACACCTCTGAGAGTCCCTGTAAGCCAGCTGAATTGGGAACTGTCAGATTTCGTAACCAGAGACGGTTCCAGTTCATCCCGGGCCGACAGATAAATCGAACCTTCTCGCTCATTACAGCCGTGGTCGCCATGGCCAAACCCACAGAGTGAGAAATTCAACCGCGCAGCTATTGGCGAGATGATGTCTGTGTAATGAGTTTTAACAGTTGCTACTGAGTGGTCGATAGCAATACGATGATTGACAAGTATATATGCGGACTCCGGAAGGTTGTTTGCTAAGAAGTGATACTTATTACTACGTCCCACGACCAGTGTGAGAAGTACTCACCCTTCGACCCTCCGGCCACAACATCCACTGCTACAGATGTGCGAATCAAGGCTCTTGAATCTGGGCGTTCCTCTAGATATTGGATGACTTCTCGCTGTCTTCTAGGATCACGGATAGAGTCGCGAATTAAAGGAGGAACAGCTTTACCATAATCTGCTACACAAGAAAGATACGTGGCTGTTGGGTTGTCCTCAGTCAGGCTAGAAGGAAACGGATTGCTTTCAACAGCTTTAATCACATCCGCAAGGTATCCGACTAAGGAAGTTGTTAGCAAGTTTGCAATCGGGTGGAAACGCTGAGCGCACTGGCTGTATGGTCGGGCGGCGTCGATGAATGACCACCCCTGGTGTTGACAGTGATGGTAACGTCAACATATCCTTTCTCCGCTGTTGCAGGCATTGCGAACTCCGTTCCGAAGTGACTTTCTATGCCCGCAATACCTTCATCAAACTTGACACAGTCAGTCAGCGATTTGCATGCATGCAAGATGATAGCTTACAATCAATTCAATACCTCCATGACCATAGAGCTCAAGGATGCGTGCAGCCAGTGCTTTTGCACCATAACTTTCAGGGAAACCGCCTTCTTCGTCAAATCCGACAGAGAAAAGAACCGTCCGACTTGGTTCGAAGCCTGCTTCTAAAAGAGCTGCAAAAGCAGCTAGTATAGCGATTAGATTTGACTTGTCATCTTCAGATCCTCGACCCCAGACATATGTGCCATCGTAGTGGCCCGAGAAAGGAGGATAAGTCCAGCGTCCGAGTGTCATGTTTGGAACAGGGACAACCTACTCATGTCAGAAGATTCCATCTACAGATTAACAAGAACAGCCTACATCCTGATGCGCCATGAGCAGCAAAGGCTTCAAGGAAGTGTCCGACCCTTGCCAGGTAAACAGCAACCCGTGCTCGTTGACTGTGGCGACGTCAAGTTTATTGTAACTAAGCTTTTATGAGGGCATGGCCATGGATATCATTCGAATCAAACTTACACCAGTGGAAACGTCTCCTGGAGATACCGCCCAAGCTCATAGAATATCTCCCAACGGGTATCTTGCCCGATAGCACCCATCTCGTCGTAACATATTGTCGGGATCTGTACTGCCCCCGAAAGTTGCTGTGCTATTTGTTCCTTAAATGATAAAGACGAAAACAATGCCTCAACATTCCTCGACGTGATGTCGGCACGATTTGTTGGATGGATGACGGATTGAATGGGGCATGTTGGCAGAGAGATTACACTCGATTTCAAGACACTCGAAACTGACGACCTCCATGCAACACGCTGTAAGATGTAAAGAATGGCCAGGCTCGGCAGAACGAAGAACAGCTTTTTGGATGCAGCTGTGATTTGCAGAGCCTGAGGACTACTGCGAGAGTGCGCAGCATCGAAACTAAAGCCTTGCGTGCCTTTCATCGCGACCTGGTCGTTCGTAATGACCCCACGCAAGTTTCAAGTCGTTAGAAAAGCAAAAGTCCCTTGACATCCGACCTTCCATTGCTTCAAATCAAGCGCGGCGCTATGCGGTTGTCACGGGTGTGCCCGTACTATAGGAAAAACACGAGTACTCACTGTAGTTTGCTTTTGTTTTCAAGCTGAGGCTCAGGTTCACGATTTTGTCTTATGAGTATTCAGCCTGCAAAACAGAACTAGTGACGGGGGCGCATGACAGCACACGCACAATTATAGCAGCGTCGTTCAGCTCCTCTTGGCATAAGCTCGAGTAACTCGTATATGCTTTAAGGATAGACCATATAACCAGCATGGATTCTAGTATCAGCTGCAATCGCACGATGGCGATGCAGCGCAGAGTTTCCTCGCCAGTGCAGCGATCGGTTATGGACATCAAGAATTCTAGCTGTTTATAGGATCTATATTTCGCGGGGCAATGACGATTGCGGTAAATACATCTGCAAGACGGGACGATATGAAAATGGGGCACCAAGCATGGAGAAGTTGTCAAGTAGGCACGAATACTCGAGGATTGGTTGCTTAAGTGCACAAACAGTGCCCTGCTCTATGAACATCAGTCAAGTCCTAAGCCCGAGTGATTGGTTTCAGGAATGACAAGCAAGATATTGGGCGCGGCGGTATGTTAATGGAAAAGACAAATGGGCAGCACAATCCGAACGAGGTAGAACAGAAGTGAACAGCCATAATTCGCATCCTTGTGGATCAAATGCTGTCTCAAGCACAACAAATTCAGGCAGCATGTGTATTCGGGAATCTGGAGGCTCCCGCCGTGCATTGGATCTCTTCCCACCCCCAAGCGTTTGTTTAATGTACCCAACAGATATAATTGGGATGGGGAGCTTGTACAAGACAATATTTGTAGTCAAGAGTCGATCGCGACCATGGCGTATATGAATGGACTTGTGGGAGGGTGGACGATGGCGCGGATCTCGAGCTATTGAGGAGCGGAAGGTAGCGAGTGTTGTAGCATTGAAGCTCAGTACGGCTAGAGGCAGACCACTTGTAGGTCGAATGCCCGCTGTAGATCCGCGGAGAGGGACATGGGAAAGCACCTCGTAGCTGATTTATCCTGTAGCGTTAGATTGCTGCCACGTGGTAAGAAGTATTGGTGCAAGAAGACGCCAACTCAACATTGACGGCAGTCTGACGCCGTGTCTTTCAGATTCAGAGTCGCTGAGCAGGTTGTGGTTGCGGTGATACGGATAGACCTACTCTCAGGTTTGGCAAGTGTAGGCATCCCTAGCTGGAGTGATAGCAAAGGGAATAGTCTCGCAGCAAAGGAAGAACACCTACCGACAGAACCGGGCCGGCTGATGTGTTTATCCGAACCGATCCTAATTGCGTCTGACCCACGCTTGGCTCGAATGATATAGCCATGCCTCGTGTCCAGTGCTCAAAACACCCATCCCGACTTGAGGATCATTGCAGCCCCATTCTCTTGCCCTTTTCCCGTCGAGCTGGCCCTGGCTGTTGCTCTTGAGCTCCAATCATGACCGCCTGGTGGTGGAAAATAGGACCCTGGCTGACTGCGCCACACTTGGCCAAGCGCTGACAGCGGCTGCTCTATTCTGAGTGGGTCCAATTGCTCGTGTGCCGAGACGTGAAACTGACCACAGCCAGCTGAGCGGATGGCATGGACGTGGCCCAGGAGAGTTGCACAGTCGTATAAGAACTGGCGTTTCTCGCTCCGTGCTATCGTCTAACATCAAATCCAAGCACCGTTCAGATATTGACCATGTCCTTTTTCCATCTCGCCAAGGAGAAGCTCGAGGAGTTTGCGGCGGATATAAAGAACGACCTAAGTAACGCAGGAAGTGCTCTCGAGAGTGAGAAGCATTCGCACACCGATTTGGGAGAAACATGTCATGACTTGCACGTCGCTACCAAAGAGAACAGGTTTCACAGCTTTGCAGCCCCTCGTACGGCCAACGATGCTAAATGGTTTGTGGACGGCTGTGGCTATATGTGGGCCGTGTCTGTTGCGTTAGAAGAGGCTAGAGAAAGTATCTGGATATTGGACTGGTGGTTGAGCCCGGAGCTCTATCTGCGCCGACCTCCATCTGCGAATGAGACTTATCGTATCGACCGTATGCTTCTTGCTGCCGCAGAGAGAGGCGTGAAGGTGAATATCATTGTGTACAAGGAGGTCTCACAACTTCTGACCCGTGAGTCTTCCATCCTCGGTACTATAGTGAGAGAACTGATGTGCGGCAGTTTGCTCGGAACATACTAAAAAGGCTCTGGAATTACATCCCAATATTTCTGTCTTTCGCCACCCTGACCATGCTCCTAGCGGCCAGGTTCTGGAGTCGGGCATTATCTCAAGCTTCAAGAATTTCTCGCTCAAGGATTTCAACCTTGCAAACTTGCCCGAAGAAAGCAAGCATGCATTGTTTGGTGTCAACAATGACGTGGTTTTGTACTGGGCACATCATGAAAAACTCTGCCTGATTGACAGCAAAATTGCTTTCATGGGCGGTCTTGACCTGTGCTTTGGTCGCTGGGACACTAATGCTCACCCTATTGCGGATGCACATCCAACCAATCTTGAAAACATCATTTTCCCGGGACAGGACTTTAACAATGCAAGAGTGTACGATTTTGAAGATGTCACGAAATGGGAAAACAACAAGCTTGATCGAACAAAATCATCCCGAATGGGCTGGTAAGCCAAGCGCGCGGCTGAGCAAGAATTACAGCTGACAGGCAACAGGTCTGATCTCTCTATGTGTCTTTCTGGTCCAGTGGTGCAAGATCTCTGTGCTCATTTTGTGCAAAGATGGAACTTTATCTATTTTGAGAAATATGACGTGCAACAGGACGCTCAGTATGCAGCCTTGACCATGCCATCTTTTGGGGAGAGCAACCCTATTTACAAAGCCGATGGGACCGTAGCCGCGTTGCCCGAAATTGGCGAAGCTATCCAGTCACATGAAGGAGAGAACAACCACCACCATCATTTCCATCTCCCAGGCGGAGCAGGTAGCATTTTCGATCGATTGCAAAGCGGTTTCAATAGCGGTGTGCAGCGCAACCTAGGACACGAATGGACCCAACACCCATCTGGGATGTCGATCCAATTGGTTCGGAGTTGCTCAAAATGGAGTCATGGTGTCGAAACTGAGGTAGGTATCCACCTCCTGTTTGGGACTTAGCTAACTCAAGAAGCATTCAATTGCGAATGCATACATAGAAGTGATTAGGGAGAGCCAGCATTTTGTGTACATCGAGAACCAGTTTTTTATCACGGCAACCAGTGACCATCAGGACCCAGTCAAGAACAAAATTGGTGCGGCCTTGGTTGAGAGAATTGTCCGAGCATTCCAGAATGGAGAGAACTACAAAGTCATTGTGTGCATGCCATCTGTTCCCGCATTCGCTGGAGATTTACATGCGGATGATAGCCTGGGTACTCGCGCCATCATGGAATATCAATACTTTTCAATCTGCCGAGGTGGAAATAGCATCATGGAAGCGGTAGAAAAGGCTGGGGTTCCTGATGCGAAACAGTATATCAGATTCTACAATTTGAGAAACTATGATCGAATCAATGTTAGCACGGTCCTCGATCAGGCTGAACAGGATAGTGGAGTGAGCTATGAAAGCGCACGAAGAGAGCACGACGACATCGTTGGCGCAGGATACGATGGATATGGAGAAAGAACAGGAGCCATGCCTGGTCAGAGAAACGACCAATATGATCGATACCAGGATGCAGCTTTCAGAGCCGAGAAGCCCCGAGGCAGTGGTTATGACAGTGTTTGCCAATGCTATATGGAGAACGGTCCCTCCATCAAGGATATTCCATGGAGCGGCACTCCTGAGGACGAGATAAACTCCTTTATCAGCGAAGAGCTGTACATCCACTCCAAAGTCCTCATCGCTGATGACCGTGTCGTTATCTGTGGCAGTGCCAACCTGAACGATCGGTCGCAGCTTGGCTACCATGATTCTGAAATCGCTGTCGTGATCCAAGATCCTACTCCAGTCGACTCTGTTATGGCTGGAGAGAGGTTCCAGGCTTCTAGGTTCGCAACTTCGCTCCGCCGCCAATTGTTCCGCAAGCACTTGGGTCTGCTACCCTACCAAGATTTCACAAAACCAGATGCCAACTTCCTTCCTATAAACCAGGACCCAAATATGTACGACTGGGGTTCTTCCGCCGATCGCATGGTCGAGGATGTTTTGTCGGAAGACTTCTCCCGTCTGTGGAACGGAAGAGCTTCTACAAATACCGAGGTTTTCGCCAAAGCATTTCATCCTGTGCCAGCAGATAATGTTCGAAACTGGGATGACTATAAAGAGTTTTTTGGAAAATACTTCGTTACTCCTAGTGACAAGGATGCAGATGTGAAAGAGCCTCCTGCCTATGAGTATGGCCACGTGGTGCGAGAAGAATTTCCAGGTGGCGTAGATGAGCTCAAAGACTGGTTGGATCGGGTGAAAGGCACCTTGGTTGAGATGCCTCTGCTCTTTATGGATGGCGTGGATTTCGCAAAGGAAGGCCTTACCTTGAACGCATTCACTGATGAAATCTATACTTGATTTTTAAAGAATACCCGAATCAGATTGTTTTCATTTAGCTACTCCTGCTTTGGCTACTTCATTCTTCCGATGGTTACAACCTAAAATTAACAAGTTAAAGCCACGTCGTCTTTGACTTTGTGCTTGTTCAGTCGACAGTGACTCCAGATCTGGTAGTGGCGTCATAACGCTCTTGATTTGCTCTAGAGTAAGAAGTGAAACTATAAGACAATATTGGCATTTAACATAACTCTGTGGCAAAGTAGACAACAATTACGACAGGTTAGAGCACCTTGCTAAACAAGACTTAGGCTCCTACCTCAAGAAACGGGAATGCTTTGAGGGTTATCATTAAAGTTCCTATAAAAGATGATATTGGCTCCGTTAAAGATTCTAAGTGTATAGTTATGCCTCAGAGTTTGTACCACACCAAATATTCTAGTGCATTACTGAATTGGTGTAGTAGATGTTACTCGCCCTTGATTTCACTACCACCCTTTGCTTCAATTCGAGTTTTTCGCTTCACAAAACCCTCGAAGTTGACCTCACCAACAAGCAGTTTGACATCGCTAAACCAGTCAGCACGCGTAACGGAAGCCATATATATGCATATCTCATACCTGATTAAATGCTCTAGGGTTGAATTGATGATTGAACTCAAGACCTCTAGAGAAGCGAAGGCAGCAAAGGTAGGATCTACTGCATTCTTGATATCCACTAATCTGTTATCAAGCTGCCTGAGTTTTCTGATCAAGGGGAACGACTTGGGTGCAACTAGATAAGGTGGTAGAGCACAACTGTTAGAGACTGCGGCGGATAAGTGGCATAAAAGCGAAGTAACAGAGTGAGCGTTGAAGTCTGTGAACTCAATCATATCGGCCAGATGACAAAGCCAGCTTTCTTTGTAGACAGTCGTATCAAGAGACTTCGTTATTTGTATCATAAGGGCCATACTAATCACCGTTGATTGAACATCTGAGATGATACCATCATAGGTTGCCCGTGGGAACTGTCCACCTAGGGTGGGCTCGTACTTCGTAAAATTGGTATGCATCCGCAATGCTGTAATCAGTGACATCTCCTGCGAGAAAAGAATCTTCCTCCCTACCTCTAGCTTCTGTATATCAGGCTGTTCTTCCTGCGAAAGGTGACCGATCCAAACATTTACTGTTGTGTGCATGCAGCTGTAGAAGTTTGCAAGAATGAAGAGACTAGACCCAAGTATCTTGCGCAATTTGGATCTTGCAGAAATATGGTATGGGAAAACGGTCCAAAAGAGAGCAACAAAACAACCCGCTATAACGCAAAGCACCTTGTAGGGTGCAAAGAGGTAAATGGGATAGTATGGTTGCCCGCTCGATTCGCCCACAGTTATACCAATCTTGTTGATCTATATCCAGTCAGTCAACCATCACGCCCTACAGAACAGCTACATACTTGTAGCTCATAGGCCAGGATAATGTTCATAGTGACGATAGCTATGACACAAGATCCGAAAATTGAGGATACTTTATGTAGAAGTAGTACTTTCCAGTTAGTTTCCACTAGTCTCCTGAGGTGTGTTCTTGGTACTCGAACCTCAAGGATGTTTGCAATATAGAGGAACACAATAACCCCGGCAGTATGTTCATTGACAATATACCATACCCCAAGACTCAGAATACAGGATATGATCGTAACGATTATACGTCCAGCAAAACTGAATAAACTTGCGCCAACAGTAGGGCTCATTCCAATGACTATAATTGAGCTGCACCTGGTGTTCTTCCTCTTTCAACTTAAAGGCGAACAAAAAATCTTTGCTGCCAGGTGCGCACGTATCTCCAATGTTTTCCAAGTCGTCCTTAGCAGGTTTAGGACTAATTCCCAATGTTACCAGTGAATGATGTATTCCAATTTTGACAAGCTCCGCAGATGACTGTAGACTGCGTCTCATTGGAGTTGCGATTCCTTGATAATCCTTTGCCAGGTCAGAAATCTTCTCTGATTGCTGCCAGGAGTCTTTTAAAGATACAAGTATCTTTGGTAGTATTCTCAGTCCAGATACTGGTAGAAAGATGGCTCTAAATAGTAAAAACATTTGCTCTAGATCCATCGGTGTCAGATGACCCCATGCGATTTCATGCTTCGCGTAGCTGAGATTCTCGTGAAAACCATCGTGAGTAGCCACCAGGCTATTTGGGAGGCAACACTGATGAGGGCTGTTAGATATCCTACGGTGAAAGTAATGTCGGTAACAGCAGAGGCCTGATATCTGGAATTTTGTGAGCCAGACAACGGGGTCCTACATCTCAGGTCGCTCACATGGACACCGCTATAGTTGGGGGCAGAGCTCCTTTCAGCATCTTCAAAATGGTGATGTTGTCGAGCCCCAGTACTCTCCCAATTCTTTTTGTCGGCATAACTAACGGTGCTAGGTTTAACTCGGAACCCTTTTCTCGGAGGGCTTTTCGGTCCGTCTAATCTTAGGTTAGGTGATAGCCGCCATGATGTTTGTGAGTAGAGACACTTCAGGCTTGAATCGGACGTTCAGACAATATTGCAAAGTTGCTGGATGGCAGGCTGCAGTCACGGTAAGAAATGCCGGGAGAGTGTCGTCATCAACAGCCGGTCCGACAAAACCCTAACAATTCCGATTGAAGATGTGATTAGATGCCGAAGCTGATGCAGATACTTCACGATCGAATAGCCATAAACAACTTTAGGGCCCTATTATCTTGCGGTGAAGCCATTCTGATCCCGCTTGCTCTTTTGAGATATGGGAGCTCTCTACATGAGGTATTTGCCCTTTGCGGTTCTATGCACCGGATATGAGATTACAACCCAAACAATGGACGTATTGAACTCGATGATACCAGGGAAAGGAAATACGAGAATTCGTTAAAGTAGTATACACTAAAGTAGTTCCTGTAGGGACATCTACGTTAAGTGGTCTGAGGAGTGTACACCGAGCTTAAACGTGATACATACTCTCCTATATCTCTTCACTCGCGAGCTCTATGTGGCACATATTAGAAGATCTGAACCCAGAGACTACTAAACCTATGTCGATGGTTCCTGTAGTAAGGATTGTCAACTAAATCTAAAGGTTGTATTGCTCAAAGCGGGAAAGGTACAGATTCCAGAGAGAGCTTGATCAGAAGCAACTACTACACTGAGAATAAATGCACTAGCCCAGGCGGCTTATTTATGCAGAATGATTGCGGCTCTATTGGCCATTCTTTTTGAGCTTGTGGTGTTATTGCAGGATGAACGTGATCTAAGCAATACTACTCTTTCAATTGACTATACACAATCTGTTAGATACTTACCCCTACCTGTTTCGAAGGAAGCCTTACCTAAGAGTCATGGACATATCTCCATTAAATCTTTCTCTCTTTCCTCTCATTCACCTCCCCATTCATGCCCACCCTAAATCCTAAACTGACACATGCCGTTGGCTGTTGTATATCGTACAATTCCACGGAACGCGTGCCTACTTGGCTGCTTAGTGGTCCACACGACGGTTCTTATCTACTCTGGCACCTGGCTTAAAGTTCTAGAAAATAAGAACAGGAGTGGCGGTACATGTGGCGCAAGACGTTGAAGAGGAGTCATAATTGTACCTATGATATGGGCTTGGGTAGACCAAAATACTCGAGGGTCACTTAGATAAGTATATATTTGAATGCGCCAGCCACACCTTCGAAAGGACGAGTTTGGAAATAGTGGTCCTGTAACACATCTCCACCCTAACAGTTAAATCAGCCCGATGACAGCCCCGTGAACCAGTACAGCGCCCTTACACCAATCATGGTTTCGTACCATATTGTAACCCCATGAAATCGTCCATGTACATGCCCAGCCAGTAACAAAATCGTAAGGAAATATCAAAAAACGCCTCAGACCCAGGTGCTATACACAATTCCCCGCGCATTTTACGAGAACTCTCGCACACAACAGGCTTAGAGATCATGCGTCCGCAGTGACCACCTCCATTTCCCGATTCTGCTGATCAGCTTCAAGCTGCTCAAGCAAGTCATCCAAGCCCTCGTCAATGGTCTCCACGTCGATGCCAACGCAATTGGAAATAAGTTTTCGATAGACCTCGCCGTTTTCACCGCCAGCCATAGAGAGAGCAAGGATGAATTCGGAGACTAATTTCTGTCGTCTTTCTTGTTCGTGATTCAGTCTTTGAGCTAACATAAGTCTCTCTTGAGGTGAATCGCTGTACACATGGCCGTTTGACACCATCTCTTCATTTGCAACCAGATCAAGGAGGCGCAGTTGCTGTTGCTGCTCAACAAGGTTCACTACCGTTGCGTGAAGATGCTCAAACTCTGCGCTTTCTGTTGCAGTCTGAGTCGCACCGTTCTGTTCCTCAAAATCGATCTCCAGCAGTTGCTCCCGAATGATTGCCAGCTCTACCTGTGTACTGGTCAATATGCGTTTGGCTTCTCTCTCAGAATGGCCCCGATCAATAAGCTCCTCATCAAATGATTTGGCGAGATCCTGAAACTTTTCTAGCACGGCTGGTGTGATCTTCGACTCAATGGACATGGCGGCCTCGGAATGATGCGATGCACCAAGGCGGGTCAGGTCCTTGCTCAGTGGGTCGTTGTAAGAGTCATGTCTTTGCGAATCTGGTGCGAACGGCGACGACGAAGCTTGAGTGAAGCGCTCACGACGGCTGTCGTTCAGCTCTTGTATCAATTCTTCCGCAGTGACCCCTTCCTGGTTGGCAATATCACAAGAAGCACCCCGTCCCATCAAGGCTCTAACACATTTCCGTGCCTTGAACTTCGCTGCAATGTGCAATGCCGTATTACCATCCACATCTTGAGCGTCGAGGATTTGCTGAACATGATCAGGCTCGTACATCTCCTGGCATTTGTTGATAATGATATCTAGATAGTAGCGAGCACAGTGATGCTTCTGCTTGCTTGCGTTCATCATTGCAGCATGATGAAGGGCAGTAGCTTGACAGTAGTCCGTGACATCGATCGTGCCGATCAACTCGCGGACAACAGCGGGCATGGATTGCTTATCTTGGCAATTGGTGAACAAAACAGCCCGCATCAACGGGGTTTCTCCACGCACATTCGGTTGGGCCAAGTTTGCACCAAACCTCTTCAACTGCTTCATGATCTCAACGTCGCCCATGGCACTAGCCCAGTGCATGGCAGTATGAGCATCGGAGTCGATGATCCAATCAGGTTGGAAGTTTGGTGGCGGCTCGGGTCTAGCTATATTGCCTTGATCATGAGACATCATAAAGTAGTCCAGTAGCTCATCGGAATAGATGACATGTGCTTGCTCAGCAGGATTGGGAATTGGCTCTTCGTCTCGCTTCCGCTTCCGGTGGCCAGTGTTAGGCTGCGACATATCGTATCGATCATCATCATCCATGAAAGAAGCAGAGGCAACTGTGGTATCATCCGGAGTCTCATCGTCGTTCAATTGAGCACTGATGTTATCGTAATTCTCCTCGACGGGGGCACGAGGTGCAGGTGCTGGTTCTAAATTTTCAGTCATGCAAATATCAAGAATCTGGTGGGGGCTTACTATTTGACCACTTTGGAACTGCTGGCTTCTTGGGGACCTTCGGCTTGTTTGTTGTGTGCTTTGGGGCAGGTGGAGGACTGATGTTGCCAGGGGTGAACTCAAAAATAGTGCTGAGCTTCTCATAGACATCACTGCGCCAGGCCAGAGCTTTTCCTTGTTCGAGGGGTACCCAAGTACCTAGCATTAATCAATATTGTTTCCAGTGTTGAGACAAGCAGATACGAACCCTGATATTTTCCGTAGCCACCTTGAACCTTCTCATGCAATTCCTTCTGAACCTCACGCTCAAGAATGCGTGTGCGAGCAGGTTTGTCGAAGCCTGCGGCCTTTAGAATATGTGTCGCATTGATCCAGTCGTCATGGCGTCGTCGCATAACTGTTATACGTAAGCTACCTAGCAGCGATGGACGGAGACGGCTGTCAACTGACCATGCTCTTTGAGATTCTCCCCAAACTGATACTCATACACCGGAATCTGCACGATTGCTTAGTACAAGTACCAGCAGTTCCCACAAGCCATCAAGGGAGACATACGTTGGAATAGGTAGCAGAGTAAACGCCAGGTGCAGTAGGCTTCACCATCTTGCCGGGGTATTCTCTGCGCTCGAGACCCAGGGCGCTGTACAGAAGGCGTCAAGAGCGATGATGTCGGAGGGGTTCAGCCCTTATGAAAGTGGGTCCTCCTTAGATCGCAGAAGAGATAAGAAGAGGTTATAGAGGTAGAAATTGCGGCGGGTTGCGGTCTGCAACAAGCCGTCAATGCCTAGTCTCAGGGGTGTGAAATGGGGTTTCAAGCAGTCAGTATATGCCGATTGTGAACGTCGGAAGAGCGAAGTCGCGTCCATTGAAAGATGGTCGACGCGTTGAGCGGCGCGTTTGTGGCCTGGCGCAAACCTCATGATTAAGGCATCACTATCTAGCACGCAGGTGATCAGGTGTGAGCCGGATCATGATAATCACAGACTGACGGTTATTTTGTTTCTATACCAAAAGAAGGCTCTCTATATCTATACTGTTCCGTATGGCTGAACAATCTCAGTCAAGTCAATGTATCCATATTCTGTCAAGTCTTTGTTGTTTTGCATCTTCCCCATCCAAGGTCCCAGATCCTTCATGAAACTATCCAAGTTTTCCTGGATGGTCAGGTCAATTGGCTCATGGTCTTTACCGACCTGCCTCATCTGGGTCCCAGCAAGAAGGTTAGACATTACAAAGTCATTCTCTTCGAGCAATGGCTTTCTGACACCCGTCACCTTTCCATCAAGTATGTCCTTTGCCAAGCGGAATTCGTGTGCTGCGGGTCGACCGAGACCGACGCCATCAACGGTATCGAGAGCCTTGACCATGGCACCGACCGTCTTGAAACCGCCAGTAACGTAGGTTTTCGTCTTGGAGAGAGGCTTTACAATTTCTTCGGCGAACTCCAAGAAGAAAGATTCGCGCTTCTTGGTTGATTCACGTTTGTGCACAAATGCCAGAGACTCGTAGGTCCCTCCGGAGAGCTCAACATAATCAAAGCGAGCCTTCTCCAGGGCAGCACACAGCTCCTTGGCTTCCTCGGGGGTGAAGCCCTTGTCCTGAAACTCAACTGAGTTGACCTTGATGCCGAGGATGAACGAAGGAGACACTCGCTTTCGGATCTCGTTCGCAATCTCGACAATGAATCGAACGCGGTTCTCTAGCGAGCCACCGTACTTGTCCGTTCGTCGGTTGGTGGTTGGCGAGAGGAATTGGGCAAGAAGATACCCATGGGCACCATGAAGCTCCATCCCGTCAAACCCAGCCTTTTCAAGGTACTCGGCAGCGTGTGCAAACTTGTCGGTGATGTCTGCAATATCTTCCAGTGTCGCCGCACGTGGTTTAGCAAAGGTCATGCCCATGACATTACCTGACGGCGTCAGAAGTCATCAAACAGTTTTGACAAGCGGTGACGTACCTTCAAGCTGGATGTCGGAAGCCGAGATTGGATTCTTCTGGATTTTTTCCTCAACCTGTCTACCTGGATGACTGACCTGAGCAACGATCAAACTGCCCTGTGCCTTGCCAGCTGTCGCCATGGCCTTGAATGCATCGAATCGTTCGCCAGAGAAATCGGCCTCCCGAGGAATAATCGGGTTTCCCATCGCCTCCAAATGATCGTATTCGATCATCACATTTCCGGTCAAGATCTGGCCCCAACCTCCCTCGCCCCATCGCTTGTAAACATTGGCCAAACCTTTGGAAGGAATTCCTCGATTCTTGAGGTTCACAGGATCCCACGACGATTGTCGCTCGGTCATGGCAGCTTTGAGAAACCGGTTCTTTGCTGTCTTGCCCGAGAACTCAAAGGTCAGTGGCTTGCCCAGAGGCGAAGCATCGGAGGAGTCTGATTCGAAACGGGACATTTTGGATTGTGGTTTATGCTAGTTATAGCCGGAGAGAATTCAGGAACGAGGGAGAAACACAGCATATATATGTGTTGTGGCAAGGAAGCAGCGGAGAACCTACTAGACTATGTTTAGAGAGGTGATCCATGAAAAAACCGCATCTCTGCATTGCTAAGCGTGAGAGGGTCTCGGTCCCGAGTGACAGAAGAAGGGCATTACTCGAGTGATGTGCGGAAGATCTTAACATAATGTGGAAGTGCCAGTGCAAGTGAGGGTGACCCGCCCGGCGCCCCCCGTGGCAAGTAAACCAACCTGAGTGCGCTGTCCCCTGAGGTGAGGATGAGGCTGTCCTTGACCGTGGGCATCGACGACCGGAGCATCTGGCATCATACACCGCACTGGATGCTCGACCAATACCCACGGAGGTGTAGGTTCAGCATGGCTAGGCCGGTGACGAGCAGTGGTCAGTAATGATGGGAAGGGCAGCTGGGCTGTGCTGGCATGCACCGTGGGACCTCCAGAGACACTGCGACGACAGACCGTGGGCCTCATTTTTGAATGGCCCTGCTCGGCGATCAAAAGTTATACCAGATGCCTGAGGCGGTCAGCACATGACCGTGCGAATGTTTGGTCACGTGCTGATCAAGATCGAGCGAACGCGATTCAGGTGTTCACCGACCGACGACGAAAGGCCGCGCTGCAAGGAATTCAAGAGCGGAACGCAGGAAGGCGGGATACGGACGCTGGCGGCTTTATAGCTGAAGGGCGAGACGTATTACTACGCAGCGTCTCTCGACCGAGGTCGGGTGGGTAAGCAGCCGGGCTGATAAGGTAATCCAACATCATCACCGCTTCCGCCGCGTGCAATCAACAGCCGAACGACCCCTCCACTTTCTGTGCGCCCGGCACTCCACTCTCAGAGGCAGGTCAAAGTCATGTAGAACCTCCAAATTCCTGGTGCGCATCAGACCTCGAACATACACATATATCGATACCCTCAGCCCAATCCACCTGGCCCTCTCCATTGTCCGCTTCTCACGCACCCTCCGTGGAACCACTAACGCGCCTCTGCGGGCTCGACAGCGCCAGTGCGGACCTCCGAAGACCATCCCCCGTGATGCCAGAACTCCACCAACCCCAGATCCTCACCAACGAGGCAGAAGACGAATGGCGCGACGAGCAGACTAAGCTGCCGCCCTTCTACTCTCCACGGCCAATCCCAGTGTCGCGCGCGATCTCCGAGCTCGACCTGAATGGCCTTCATCCCCATACGACCGAATTATCTCCTCGCGTCCTCCTCGCAAACCATACCTCCAGCACGGCAGCGAGCAGTAGCGATGCCGACGACCAGACGATGCCTATAGAAGAAGCCCTACCGGGCCTGGTCTCTCCTCAATTTACTCCTCCAAGCACACCCGGCGCAAACACACCGTCGCTCAGCAAACCTCCCAGATCAATCCCGGTGGATAGCAGCGTGGACCATGGGGGATGTGGCAGCAAAAAGCCCAAGCTACTCAAGAAACTTCCCGATGTCAATTGCG
Source organism: Coleophoma crateriformis (assembly GCA_003369635.1). Classification (NCBI taxonomy): domain Eukaryota; kingdom Fungi; phylum Ascomycota; class Leotiomycetes; order Helotiales; family Dermateaceae; genus Coleophoma; species Coleophoma crateriformis. The sequence goes on from PDLN01000006.1 coordinate 68,114, forward strand.
TGGTCCGGGCGAGGATACCGACGACGACGGGCACAGAAATGTTCCTACATCTGTACCAGAACAACGAGGACTCGAAGGAGCATCTGGCCATAGTGTTCGGCAATAGCATTCGAAGCCGAAGCCTGGATGCCCCTCGACCGGGTGAGACGGAGATGGACAGACTGATTAGAGGCGCATACACAGGTCGATTGTTTCCCGGTCGAACCACGAGTACAGTACCGCCCGAGGAAAACAAGTCCTCGCAGACCGAACCGGACCAGCCACAACCTCCTCTCGTACGGATCCACTCGGAGTGCTACACGGGCGAAACCGTCTGGTCAGCTCGGTGTGATTGCGGAGAGCAGCTCGACGAAGCAGCGCGCCTGATGTCATTGCCCGGTTCTAATGGGGGAGTCATCATCTACCTGCGCCAGGAAGGACGTGGCATCGGGTTGGGTGAGAAGTTGAAGGCTTATAATTTACAAGATCTTGGCAGTGACACCGTGGAAGCGAATCTGCTACTCCGACACCCGGCCGATGCTCGCAGTTATGGTTTGGCAACGGCCATGCTGGTGGATCTTGGACAACAAGATATCAGGCTCTTGACCAATAATCCGGACAAGGTACGTGCGGTCGAGGGTCCCGAGCGAGAGATTGTCGTAAAAGAGAGAGTGGCCATGATCCCACTCGCCTGGCGAGGTGTGGGCGGTATACGGAGCGAGGAGGTAGGGGGATATTTAAAAACAAAGGTATTGTATCCTGCAAGCAAAGCGACTGTCAATCAAATTCGCTAATTCGAATGCTCACAGATCGAGAAGATGGGTCACATGCTAGAGATGAGCGGGCCTGCTTGAACCAGCGTTTTGGATTATAAACCTGCAAGGAGTTCTGATAAAAGGGTTCAAGTCCCGAGACAGCGTTGGAAGACCATCAGATGTAGGAACAAGATCTTGACGCGGAAGTGGCGGTCCCAGGGCGGCCTCCTTTGTGATACTGTATGTACAATACCACATAGAACAACAGATACACTGGCCAGCTCGATTGGCATTGTGTTGTTCACAAATAGACATACTTACTTCGGTGCTCATGGGTTGTGCGTGCACTCTCACCGTGAAGCAGCAATTCAAGTGGCCTCGCATTACAGAAAATTAACCTCGGGTATCTATCTAGGACGCTCCTCTCGACTCCGGTTAAAAGCATAACGGCTGCCAACCTCATTCCTTGCTTGGGCATGGGGTGCTCGGAGCGGTCAATTAGAGACATTAATCTTGCCCTCCTTCTCTGCCTGTGCCAATGCAGCCGGATCATTGATATCAACTCCAGCTTCCTCCGCGGCAATCTCCTTGACGGGACCAACGAACCATCGATGAGCCCAAATAACCCAGGATCCCACACTGAACACCGCGATGATGCCGACGGCCACAACCGTGTAGTTCAAAGTCTGCGACGAGACCGGATTGGCGGTGGGGAGACAGAAGACAACGGTCAGGAACATGATCCAGCAGCAGCCGATCAGAGCGATGGGACGGGAGAAGACCCCAAGATTGAAAGGTCCTTTGCGTGCGGTGAACTCGCGATGGTAGATGAGCCCAATGAAGATTGGGATGCCATAGGAGATGTAGAGTCCAATGGTGGCGATGGATGTCGCGGCTGAAAACGCAACCGTGCTGCCCAGTGATGGGAGAGCCAAGCAGAAGGAGAGCGTTGCTGCAAGCCAGACGGTTCGGATGGGGGAGCGGAATTTGAGATCAACGTGGTTGAAGAAGTTTGGCTGAGAGGATGATTAGTAGGTCGACTCGCGTGGATGGCAATGGACTTACAATTCCACCATCACGGCTGAACGCGAACATCATCCTGCTGTTTGAAGTCATCGAGAAGAGACCGCAGTGCCAGACACAGATAATTACAAGACACATCAGTACTACTGCCCCATCATCACCAAAACAGTCGATAAAAATCTGAAGGACGGGCTGAGTGGCGCCAACAACGGTGTCGAAATCCTGGATGGAAAAGAGAAAGGCGATGAGAACAAAGAATCCGAAAATGGCTGAGAACCCCACGGACGAGATTACGCCCAGAGGAGCACTCCAGGAAGCTTTGCGCGTCTCTTCCGACAAATGAGCCGAGGCATCAAAGCCGGTGATGGTATACTGGCTCATGAGGACACCGCACACGGCTACATATGCTGGGGAGGCTCGCACACTCCATCCTGGGTCTCCGGTTCCATCATAGAAGGTCGCAAAAACAAATTTAGCACTCTGGTGGGTGGGCGCTTTGGCCAGTACGGCAATGGCGATCGCTGTGACGCCCGCTGAGTGTAACAGAATTGAGGTATTATTCAAGTATCGGAGGACATGAACGCCAAAAGTATTCACGACTCCATGGGAGATCAGGATGGCCGCATAGATGCCAATGACCTTTCCGGGCGTCGCGACATAGCTCGACTTTACGGTTGCCGTTGTCGAGATCAGCCCAGCGCAGCCAAAGCTAATACCGGTCGTGACGGCGACCTGGCCCAGAAGGTTGAACCAACCGGTAATCCAGGAGGCAAAGGCCGAGTGCTTTTCGGGGGCAAGCATGGCACTCCAGAAATAGGGACCGCCGGAGGTCGGAATCGCAGACACAATCTCGGCCATGCCAAGGGCAACAATGAAGGTGAAGAAGGAGACGACAATCCAACCCACCGACATAACTAACACAGGTGAGCAAGCAATGGTGTAGATCGAGGCCAATGTCACCTACCTCCAGGTCCTCCGGTGTTCAGGCCATACTGGAACAGCGTCGTGATACCCGTAATGACGGACTGTATATGGGTCAGTCCGGTCGCCTCGCTTGCCGGTGCTATACATCAACTCACAATGATGGAGAAAGAGATTCCAAAGTTATGCATGAGCCCCCAGTCTCGGCGCAGCTCTTGTTTGTATCCAAAGCCCTCCAGCTCGGCTGTATCGTGCTCCAGGACATCATTGTGCTGCGAATGCCGTGTCGAGGCAACGGCCAGTTCGGCGTCTGCGGTGGGAGCCATGACGGCGGACGAGAAGCAATAGCGATGTCTGAAAACTAAGCAACCGGGAGGAAACAAGCAAACAACAGACTAGAACGACGAAGAGGGCAACAGCTCATGAGATATAATCTGCATCGGAATGGCCGAGGGTCAGGCATTACGTCCCTGGTCGGTGGTGGTGGTGGTGGCTTGCTGGGCAGAGATAAGAGGAGCGATAAGCAGCGAACTTCTCCTAAGCCAGCTCGCAGTCTGGGCGCGGTGATTGGGTGTGCGTAGTACAGCTCTGTCACCGACAACCTTATCTTTGCACAGGCCCCGAACGGCCGGTACTGCACGCCTCGAGCTTCTAGCTTTCCCGCAGAACAAGCGGCGAAGAAGTCGACCCTCATTTCCGCGCCCAGCTGCATCAGGTATCAAGGGGGAGATGCATGCCAGGGCCATATCTCTGCGGGGTTTGTATTCCTGTTTGAGTATGGCTGCGGCCGGGTGGCCGTTAGTGACGCTCGTGAAGTGCATCGAACCGGCAGATGGGCAGCTCGCTCAGCACATTCTCACATAACAAGCGTGACAACCACGAACTTAGGGGTAAGTATATTTGAGGTAAGTATATTCGCAGCTCTTGCTTATAACTTTTCCTTCTCGCCCTCCTTGTCCTCCAACTCACAGAAGGCCTTGAAGGTCGTGAAGCTATCATCCGCACTTTCCAGGACGACCTCCGCTGTGGCACCGACGAAGTAGACGTATCCGGCCTTGATCTCCTCTGACTTCGGCCCTACACTGATCTTCCCACCCCCCGTTGTGCAAATGAGAATGCTAGGTCCAGCAATCGGCTCAAACGTGGCCTTGGCTCCCTTTTTCTTCAGCTCCGTTCGCACGACGCTGAACTCTTCGATGGGCGGGTCGTACAGGATGGCCGATGAGCCCGAAGAATACGCGGTTGCATTGAGGGTGGCATATGGATAGTCAACCGGGGCCATCTTCTGCTCAGAGATGGGGGCGTAGGAGTAGGTCAACATATCCACCAGATTCTTGACGTCCTTGAACTTCGGGGTGAAGCCCGCCCGGACAACATTGTCAGAGGCTGCCATGCATTCAATGATATCTCCGCTCAGATATGCGTGAATGTCATCAGCCTTCAGGAACATGGCCTCCCCAACCTCAAGTTTGACATAGTTCAGGAAAAACATAACGAACAAGCCAATGTCTTCGGGGAATTGCTTGTCTAATCTGAGAACAAGGTCTGCTAACTCCTTTCCCTCATTCGAAGGGCCTCCTCCACCTGCAAAATCTTCGCCTTCTTGTTCTGCCAGGGCGACCAATTCTTTACTGAGTATGTTAACGTCTTCCTTCTTTGCACCCATGAGGGCTCCGAATGCTGTCTGAAGCGCTTTCTTGTTGCTCTCTTCGTCTTCCGGCTTGTCAGACGCATCCTTGCCATGGATAGACGCGATGAATTCGTCCGCCTCGGCTTCACCAACCAGCTTTTTCAATGGAGGGATGGTACTGAGGAAGTGTGAGATCTCCGCGAGGGGACGGAACCCACAGAGACCATCGAATGGAGTGATGGCAATCGTCATCTCTGGCTTGTGGTTGTCATCTGGGTAGTTCTTTGGGTCTGCAGCATGAAGCCTTTCCGCAAGCTTTTTGTTTGGGTGCGCTTGGATACTGAGAGCCTTGCCAATGGATAGAACCTTGAAGAGGAAGGGGAGTTTATGTCCAAACTTCTCGCTGACCTCCTTAGACAGGAGAGCCTGGTTATCCTGAACAAGATCTAGGAGAGTCCGTTTCGTTGCGGTGTCTTTGGAGGGGTTTGAAGGATGGGTTCCCATCCATAGCTACCAAGAGTCAGTAGATATAAAGACTTGCAGGGCAGCGGAACCATACCTCTGCATATGGCTTGTCTTCTTGAATTGAGAAGTCATCAGCTGGCGTTGCAGCGGCAAATCTGGCCGCTGCGGATTCCTTGCCTACCTTGCCCCAATCATAGCTGTTGACCCCACACTGAAGTCGGATCAGAGGAACTTGCATCGTGAATAGATGCCGGGCTAGATTGTAAGAGCAGGTTGCGGAGATCCACGGTCGTAAGTCCTAGAGCAAGTGTCTCAAGAATCTCGATAGTTCAGATCAGACGTAATGTGGCGGCGAGCTGTCTTTTGACAAGGAGGGGCAAACACGCTAGCGGAGCCTCGTCCGACCGTGTTCCCCGGATCTACAATCGAGCTGGACGGGAGTCCTCCTTTCCTTCCAGCTTCAGCATCCATCCCCTACCAGCGGGCAGGAGCAATACTGGAGCCAAAGGCCTATCTTGCTGTTGCGCATCTTGACTCTGTAAGCTTGCCATGCTGTCTCCCAGCCGCTCGAATCACCGCACCAGTTCCATTCTCTCCCTCTTGTTGCATTAGCTATCTCCATATTCAAGGCGCTAACATGATTCCACCAGATAGGGTTCGCAATCCCCCACGGACTCGTGAGCCTCCCAGGGTCCATATATCATCTCAGAGTCCGCCATTGAACTTGTCTGCCTGTCCAAGAACACCTTTGCCATCTACACCACTTTGCGGTAAGAACAGAAAGATAGCGAGGCCATCCACGGATCTCCAGCCGATTTCAAACTCCTCGATTGCGCCGAGACTTGCCGTGACAAGAGTGGGAAGTTGCTATAGTATCCAGGACCGCGTAGTTGCGACAACGGCGAACACAAACAAGGGTAGCGAAGACAGTATCTTGGGTGGCGTAAACCACGATCAAGATCTCGAGTCCCAAGCTTCGTCTACGATGTCATCACAGCGAAGTCGTGCTGGTCGAGGCAGTCAACGTGGAGGGGGGCAAGACACTGAGACACTAGCCTTGTGGAACCAATGCCGAGATGACTTGATGAAAATCGCAAAGCATGAAGCCCGCGCGAAGGATGTCAGCCAGCTGATTATTGATAAGGAGATTGAAATCAAAGCCAAGGGTTCAAGTGAGTTATTCGTAGATCTGTAAACAAAAGGACCACACGTTGACGTCACATAGAATCTTCACCGGCAGAGCTCGATGAGCTTGATAAGTTATACCGTGAGAATGTGCGAATTGCCGAGACCGTCAAGGCCATTGTTGAAGCACCAGACAATCTCAATGACCGAGTTAGTGTGCTCAATGCGTTGGTTAAGGGCAACGAGGAAGATGCGAGTATGGCCATGGGACGCTCTGGAAGTATAAGAAGTTCAGCGACGGCTATGGACCTAGACGGCCCCGCAGATTCACCTATGGCCTCACCTGCTCCCCGGAAGGTACACAACACTGGCAGAATAAGCAGTCAGCCGCCCTCATCCAGCGGCTTTTCTGTTACAGAGGCTCCAGAGAAGGAAGACCGAAGCGAAACGGGCAGTAGTACTGGAAAGACCAAGATCATCTTTGCTGTGAATGATGAGGTAGCCTTTAAACCGAAGCAGGTTCCTGGCCAGGATGCCTCCGACTGGATCCAGGGCATTGTTACCAAAGTTATTGGCGAAGGAAAGTCGCGGCGGTATGACGTGAAGGACCCATACCCAGCCGAGGGCGAGGTTTCCCAGAACTATCGCTCGTCCGCGTCGTCTATGGTACCGATCCCGACGATTGGTACACCGCTTCCCGAGTATGAAGTTGGCAAGGAGGTTCTGGGGCTTTACCCGGGAAGCTCCTGCTTCTACAGGGCTGAAGTCAAGGCAATGAAGGGAGATAAAGTTGAGCTTCTTTTCGAAGATGACGATGCCGACGTGCAAAGACTGGTCGATCGGCGATTTGTTCTCGATTACAAGGTCACTAAGGATGGAAAGAAATAGCGCTTCGAATTAGAGGCATTGCTATGGCGTTCCGGGATTGGAGCTGGGTTCAGGTCTGCGTTTGAGTCAGGCAAGGTATACCCCATGGCAGCGCGTTGGGCAATAGCTTGTAGATATCTTTAATCTGTATAATACAGTGCCTCGCACGTCCAGATGCTTCGCCCAGCCAGAGCTCCGTTGCAGGTTAGGAGTTCTTAATTGTTTTGTACAGTTCTCTCAGGTCAAAAGCCTCATGCCCACCTTCGGGGATCTCTCCTACCACTCGTCCAGGCCGTCCTCCCACAATACTGAAGCTAGGTATTACCATGTTGGGCGGAATGATGGTTCCGTCCAAGATCTTCACGAAATCCTTGATGATCGCAAACTTCCCAATTACACAGCCTTGCCCGATGTGAACGTGATTTCCAATGAGAGCAGCCTCGACGACGGACGAGGGGCCAACGTAGACGTGGTCCCCGATCTTCAGAGGGTAGTGGGAGAATTGGCTACGGGATGGTCAGGACATAACGAGGACCCAAGAGCAGAGGACATACCCTTGAAAGAGCTTCCCCGGTGGTCGCAAAGCAGACCCCGTGCTAAAGAAACAATATCTCCCGATGGCGACAGCCACATTGCTTTGCGCCGCACCGGACGAGGCACTCCGGCTGCTGGGTAGTGTTCGTATCAGGTCGCCGCGGATGATGACCTCGGCTTGGATGATGGTCTTGCCGCCCAGAATGATGTTGGTACTGCCGACGATCTGGCATTTGCGGCTTACTTTGTTGCCCGTGTCCTGCGCAGAGAAGGGTCAGAAGGCCAGGGGATCCGGTGGGCTTGCGCGGGACCTACGGTCTCAATGTACTCGCCCTTCGCAGGCTTTTTAGACATGATGGCTACATGACACTGCAGCAGCTGTGGGGGGTTGGGTTGTTCCCTCAGACGGCCGACTGAGGATCACAGGCAAGGTCGCGGTGGTGCCAGAAGCAATAGTCGCGAGATGGGCGAGAGCGGCGATGAAGTCCAGCCGGAGAATTCAGGGCCCGGCGCCTGCGTCAGGTCAACGGCGTCAAATGCAGGGGAGCCGAGCTGGGTTGCGCGTGTAACGTGGTGTAGGCGCCGAGAAATTGGATGGGCCTGCGTCCCTGCTTCAGCCATTCACCCAATCACCCAGGCCAAGCCGACAGCTTTCCTCGCATTATTTCATCCTTGTTTCAATAACCCATCACCGCCTGCGCGCAACTTATTCCTAACCTCCTCTCCTTCAGCCAGATCTCTCTCCCTCCACTGCCGTCGCATCTCCGAACTTGCTCACCCCTCCAGAACACCAGTGCCAGCTACCGCGGCAGAACATCTACTCGAAGCACCCGCGCCGTCATTCATCACTTCACCGTCACGTCCCCCTTGAGGTTCTGAGGCAGCCTTGTCATTCGCCCTTCAAGTTATAGGTCACTTCACCGGCGCCGACACATCCACCGTCGTCGCGCTACTAGACCATTTCCCCCACAGCTAGCACAGCAGTGCTTCCCCCCGCCGACCACCGCTACATCCCGCCTCCGCCAACCTACAAAGCCCTTCAAGATGGGAGGACAGATCTCGAAGATGATGGGCAAGATCTTCGGATCCAAGGAGATGCGCCTGTTGATGTTGGGACTCGATGCTGCCGGAAAGACGACCATTCTCTACAAGCTCAAGCTCAATCAAGATGTCACCACCATCCCTACCGTAGGGTTCAACGTGGAGACGGTCACGTACAAGAACGTCAAGTTCAACGTCTGGGATGTAGGAGGACAAGACAAAATCCGACCGCTTTGGAGACATTACTTCTCTGGTAAGTGTTGACCGCTCGCTATGTCGGGTGCAGCCGATGGAATGCTAATATTCCCCAGGAACCCAGGGTCTCATCTTCGTCATTGACTCGAGTGACCGAGACAGGATAGAGGAAGCAAAGCAGGAGCTGCACAGAATCATCAATGACCGGGAAATGAAGGAGTCCTTGCTACTGGTTTTTGCCAACAAGCAAGATGTTGCTGGGGGTAAGTTGCAAGCTTGGTGAAAATCGCAAGCAAAGCTAATCACCTCGCCTATAGCCATGAAGCCGCAAGAAGTCACGGACAAGCTACAGCTTACAAAGTTGAAGGACAAGATCTGGTTTGTTGTGCCAAGTTGCGCTACAACAGGAGAGGGTTTACTGGAAGGATTGGTAAGTCTACACAGAGATACGCCTTCGAAGGTTTTAGTGCAAGAACTGACGCTTTATCTCATAGGCATGGCTCTCGAACAACGTCAAGTCACCTCCAGCCGGCGGTATTCCAGTCAAGAAGTAGACAAGACACGCACCCATAACCAGCGCCTGTGGACAACCCTTACGTCCAACTCCATTGTTACGAAATCTTTACATATTCACGATTCATTTTCCAGCGAAAGAAAAACAACATCTCATTCGACTAATCCAAATTCCTTCCTCTTCAACGCCTTCCTAGGTCTTTTGTAACTTCTCTTTTTCCGTGGTTTTTTGATTTTCTCCGGCGGCGATACCAAAACTTTTCTCGTGCTCTTCTTCATTGCCGCCATCGAGGGGGCGAAGGGTTGAAGGAGCAAGGGGGAGGGACAGGACTGTGGCTTTTTCCCCTCCTTCTCGCTTCTTCACAATGTTATTTAGCTTTCCACCATTTCCGTGAAGCTTGGCTTCGTGCGGCTCTCTTATCATTTGTGTGCTAGGAACTTGGGCGCGGATCGGCAGACAGTTTTTCGGGATGCGCAAGCAAAGTAGACGCGGTAGAGGCATTCGGAGCTGACACAAATGCATAGACGGTCGGTTCTTGATGATTCTGGTCCTTTCTTGTACTAAAACTTATTATTCTTGTAATAACAGGTAGACCCAATAAGATCACATGATTGAGGCACTGTAGCTGGTCCATGACCTGGACATGATGAATGTTTCACGAGTGAAGCGAGAAATCCCATGCGAAGCTTAAGCTTGGGACTTAGATGGGTTGGTAAAAAAATTGGTGTCTTTTTAAAGTAGTATGATATCTTCCTACCTCTACGGATGATGATGAACATACCCCTTTGGGACATATAGTACCTTACGACATATAATATCTAAAAAGTCGATGGTGATCTTCAGTAGTAAAGCTTTAACATATATGATTTCTGCCTGCTTGACCGACTTCCTCACATGTTGATCTTCTTATAGCCCCACAGCTCCGATGCCAGTTGTGCAAAGTTCGAGTATTGAGCCGTCGTACCATCATACCTGGAGGCAGGTCAATGGTTGAGATTCTCTTCAACTTGAGAATCGGTCTTACAATTTAGAGGTGATCCGAACGCCAGGTCAAAGCCTGGTTCTTAGTGGCTTGGAGACCCAGATGACGAACTCGCTTTGTCGTGCGAGGACTTTCCGCCCTAGGGCCTTGGAGTGGCCTCAACCGAGGTATAGGAACGAATGAAGAAATTAATCTTCCTCCACAGCTCTGCCAACCGCTCGGTACGTCGATGCATCTTGGAATCTCAGTCCCGCTAAGGATTCCTAGCAATTCTGTTATTATTCCTTTATTCTCTTCGTTGGTCTTGAGTCGTCAGGAAGTCCAGATCGCTTTGTGCCTGGCAGACTGCTAGTCCTGATGTCGTTATCGTCCTGGCTAACTCTTCTATGGGGATACTCCGTCTTCATTCCCTCGAAGCAGTTGTTCGACACCTTGTCGCCTGTACTGAAAAATGGGTGTTGCAATGCAGCTTGAGCTGTTAATCTCTTCTCCGGGTCATACTCCAACAATGCTGCTAACAACTTATAACCCTCAGCACCTAGGGAGGCATTCGACGTTGGAACTGAAGTCCCCGAGTGAGAATTGATAGTCGAATAGTACCACTTCTCCAGACTTGACCCATTTTTGTTGTGACTTGATAGCGAAAGCGTTGACAGCTGGCTATATTCGGGCATTGAAACCAGATTGGGCCATGTGTTTTTTGATGGCAGTCCCATGATCTCGACAATCTTTTGCATTTGGTTTCTTTGAAAAGGCACAGTCTTTTTCGAATCCATCTTTGCTTCTTCTCCTTTAAAGATTGGCCGCAGAGAAAGCAGCTCCGCAAAAATGCACCCGATGGCCCACATGTCGATGGCAGGTGTGTAATGCCTACTCCCTAGAAGCAGCTCCGGTGCTCGGTACCAGATCGTCACTACGACCTTGTCGCCGCTGAATAGCGAATGCAGAGGTTTGTTAAAAAGGCGGGCCAGGCCTAGATCGCCAATCCGGACCTCGCCGGCCGAAGTGACCATGATATTGGCGGGCTTCAGGTCCCGATGGAGGACCCAGTTACTATGTAAGTATTGGCATCCATTGAGAAGTTGAAACATGATACTCTTTACCGTTGCTGGTGGTATTGGATGACGGGCTGGTTGGGTATGGTGGTGGATGATTTGGAGAAGGTCATGCTCGGCATACTCGAAAACCATGAAGATACATTTGTCTTCGAGAATGATCTCAACCAGCTTGATGACATTCACATGGCTCAGTTCCGAACACAGAGCCATTTCACGAACGGCCGACTGTGATATGCCGGTATATTGAATCTGCTCGCCTTCCTTATCTAGCCATCGGGTCAATATTCGGTAAATATGGCACCGTGGACTGACCTACCCGGCTTGAATTTCTTGATGGCAAATTCTCCCGGCTGGCCATGACGGCCCACCGCCTTGTACACCCGTCCATAGGTGCCGCTGCTGATGAAGCCGATGACCTTGTAGCGGTCAATCACACGGACTTTGCTCTGGTAGCCCACGTTATGGCCAACGCCCCTGTCAGTGGGATCTGGGTGGGCATCAGCAAAATAGACAAGGAAGACTTTGAGATCACAAACGGAAGGGAGGTCGTCGCAACGGAAACATGATGCTGTGATGACAAGAGCGAAGAGGATGATGGCGAGAGATGGGGTGCTGGGTCACGAATTTGCGCACGGGACTCAAGGCACCATGCTGAAGCGACGGGCCAGCCAGAGAGGACCCCAAAACCGCCCAGGAATCACCAAGGATGGGTAAAAGGGGCGAAGGATGGACGTGGACGTGGAGGAGGAGGAGACAGGCACGACAAGCGGAGAAAACGATGGAGCAGGCGGGCAAGAAAAGAGCACATCTAACCGTCAAAAGCTTGCTGGACACTGCGCTTTAGTGTCTGGGTCCGCGAAGCGGAAACCGAGGAGGGGCCAGGGCCTCCGGAAGACGGCGGATTGGTGGACGATGCCAGGCTCATTACGAGCAACGAGGTCGTTTCCCTGCGCGGAGAGGCGGCGAGGAGGAGACAGCAGAGCTGACCGAGCGAGCTGGGCGGAGAAAGGAGAGCGCAGAGACGGATAAGCTACCGGTCGGTCAGCGTGATTTGTACGGGTGTGCGATGATTATGCGTGACGCATGTCACTCTGCTCTCAGCGGCGGCGAAGCTTAGTCGAGCCAGAGTCATGAGCTGGATGATGGATTTCAACAATGACGACCGGATGTGATTGGGTTCACGGGAATGGCGGTCGGCGCGGCTGGCCAGCGTGCGGAGGCGCCGTGGGAGTGGAGTCGCGTACAAGACCAGGGAGCTCTCTCTCTCTTATGCCACCAGCAGCTCGTGTGCTGTAACCATCATCGAGCTGCACGGTGCGCGATGCAAGATACAAGATGCGCGATAGATGCAAGATGAGATGGGAGCTGGGAGAGGGGGAGGGAAAGCAGAGGACCGGGGCGGCGCGAAAGAGGAGAGGACCGGAGGCTGGGAGGGCGTTAGGTGAGTGAGGCCATCCTGGACGGTCGTATTATTGCATAAAGGTACGATGTCGAGAACAAGCCGTGCGGTGAAGTGTAGAGCGCTCCCGTACTACGTTGCATAACCGCTTGTGCAGGGTTTCACACGGGCGAGTCCCGAAGCAGCTCTCTCGGCTGCCAGACGTCACTCAGTGGTGGGAGCTATCAAACATGCCTCGCACGACAACTACCACCACTGGTTATGTAGTCGACGTGCATCTCCTTCGCCTTCCACCACAGATTCCAACAAGCTCTGCCCAGCAATATGGCCTCAACCGGCTTGAGACAGTGCGTTCGTGATGTTACGCCATACCTGTTGCTGCTGATCCTCGTCTCCACCCTTGGTCCGCTCCAGTTTGGCTTCCACTTGGTATGCTCATCGAGGCATTGTATTTCCGTGCGTGGTGCTAACCTCTCTCCAGGCCGAGTTGAACTCGCCTCAAGATGTCATCACTTGCAAGAAGAAGTCCATCTGGCGGTCCGACATGGCCCGCTCGTCCACCTCGAACCTGCCACAATGCATCCCCATGACCGCAGCCGAGTTTGCTGCCATCTCCTCGGTCTTCACCATTGGAGGCCTGCTGGGAGCTCTGTGTGCCGGCCCAGTTTCGGATGCCTATGGGCGGCTATTGGCAATGCGTATCAATGCCTGCTTCTTTGTCCTCGGCGCGATCCTCGAGACACTGTCCGGCAATATCCTCATTCTTGGTATCGGGCGTTTGTTGGCCGGTGTGGGAGCGGGTGCGTCCACGGTGATTGTCCCACTCTATGTCTCGGAAATCGCGCCTCCTGCTGAGCGAGGACTCTTCGGCTCGTTGACTCAGGTCATGATCAATGTTGGCATTCTGGTAACCCAGACGCTAGGGTACTATCTGAGTAGAGGATCCATGTGGAGGATCATACTAGCGGTTGGATTTGGAATTGGTGTGGTGCAAGCTTTCGGACTCTTGATTATTCCGGAGTCTCCAGCTTGGCTTGCAGCCCACAAGCATCCCCAGAAGGCGATCCACGTCCTCCAGCGCATTCGCGGCGCCGGACGAAGCATTAACCACGAGATTGAGGGATGGGATATCCCAACGGCGGCTGAAGAGGAACACTTGTTGAGCGAGCCTCCCAGTCCGACTGAACGCCGAGACTCAATCGTCAGCAAGACGTCGCAAAAGTCGGTGGCCAACATCGGATTCTTCCAGGTTTTCCGAGATCCGCTGTACCAGCCAGCGATCATTGCGGTGGTGGGCATCATGTTCGCGCAACAACTCTGTGGCATCAATAGTATCATGATGTATTCCGTCTCGCTGCTCTCGGGAGTCCTACCAATCCCTTCTTCCCTCCTCACCATCATGATTTCAATCATCAACCTTTTGACCACCATCGCTTGCGCGCCCTTGGCTGATAAGATTGGCAGGAAGTCCTGCCTCTTGCTTTCCATCTCCGGAATGGGCACCATGTCATTCGCGCTCGCAATGGCCATGCGCTTCGAGATCAAGATCCTCTCTGCTATATCCGTGATCCTTTTTGTAGCCTTCTTCGCCACGGGACTGGGTCCCGTGCCCTTCATGATGGCCTCCGAGCTCGTTGGCCAAGAGGCCGTGGGAGCCACGCAATCATGGAGTCTAGGCTCGAACTACGTCGCTACCTTCCTGGTCGCGCAGTTCTTCCCCATCATCAATCAGAAGCTGAACGAGACATTCGGTGGCAAGGGCTTGGTATTCTTTGTCTTCGCTGGCCTGGCACTGCTGAGTGCCATCTTCGTGGCTTGGAGAGTGCCTGAAACAAAGGGCAAGAAAGATGCTGACGAGGTCTGGGGCAGAACTCGAAGAGTTGACTAATGGCGGACAATCTCATGGATCTATATATTCCAAAAAAGTTAGTTGATTCAAGATCAGGTAGAAAACTGTTACGGTTTGGCTTCTAGGTTCACCGATTTGTGAATAGAAAACAATGATATTTCATCCCTCCATCCACCTCGCCTATCCCCCCACGGTTTGAGCGGACCATTATACTATGACCTTTCACGAATACGGAGACCTTTTGTCAACTGCTACATTTCACAGATCAAGATGGTGAACTCATAAATTCAAAGGCCCTATATATGTACGATGAAGTACTCTCTATCTAGGTCCCAACTTTTCAAGCACCCGGGTTCCCTGCTCTTCCCACTCTTGCTTGGAAATCCACATATTCTCCTTATCGGCCATGATGTTCGCAAGTACTGCTCCTCCCAAGAAAACCATGTGTCTTCTCCGTGGCGGATCTTCGATTCTGACCTTGAACTTGCCTAAGCGCTCGGGATTGCCTCCCAGGACTTTCGTGAGCCATAACTGTTTCAGTTCCTTCTCTAGTCGAGATGGCAGACCTGGGTACATGCTGCTTCCACCGGATAGGACGATGGCTTTGAAGAGGGAGGAGCGAACATCGACATCTGCGGCTTGGATAGTATTGAAAAGGAACTCGGCGATACCTGGTTGTTCCACATCGACGAGATGAGGTTGGAAAAGACATTCCGGAGCTTCGAATCTTTCACTCCCCACGCGGATGACTCGCCCATCTGGAAGCGTGTAGCTCTCTACCAGCACAGTCGTGTCTTCACTAAGGCGCTTGTCAAGTTCGAGATCGTAGGATACATAGCAGAGCTTCTCCTTAATCTGGCGAACAGTCTCGAAATCGGCCGTTCGGTTCAAGGCATAGCCTCGACGAAGAAGTAGGGCAATGAGGTTCCGAGTCACGTCTCGGCCTGCAACGTCCAGACGTCTCGTAAGGTGGTTCAAGACGACGGACTCGTAGACGGGAACGATATGGGTCACACCGTCTCCAGAATCAACGACCACTCCCGAGCTGAGACCTATCCGCACACTTAGCCAGACATTGCAATGCAGGAAACAATCATACCTTGAGCGTAGAGTGCCAGCACGGCCTGAATGGCAACGTAGACGCCTCCGAAGTTGTACCTCTCAAACATGACCTCGCACATCTGTTCCCGGTTCTTCAATGGATTCATCGGCGGCTCGGTCAGGAGGATCTTGCGTCCGGTAGGATCCACCTTCATCTTTTCAAAGAATGTGTAATCCCATAGATGCTGCATATCGTCCCACTTCTTCACGATACCGTTCTCCATGGGATAGCTGACCTGCAACATTGTCCTGGCAGCAGCTGCCTCGTCTCCACACATGATGTCCTTGATGACTATGCCATCGTCGCCCTTCTCTTCGGATCGCAGAATCGGCCGACCGACGATTGAGGGATACTGAAATTCAGGGAAATTCTAGGCACCTGAGGTCAGCTCCGAGCTCCTCATAGAGAGTTGCGGTGGGTGACTTTGGGTGCGTACCTGAGCTGCATATCCAACCTTGAGAAATCCGGTACCTCCATCGAGGACTACAGAGAAGGCGTCAGCATGGAAGCAGCACACGATCAGGCCGGCTTTACATACCGATTGGTGGCTCAGCCATGACTGTGGAGTTGTGCGAAGCTCACGATGTTCTGAAGTAGGGTAAGGTAAGGTAAGGTTGACGTCCACAGGTTGCGCATGCCCCGCTGACGACGGTGTGCTTCCGTTGGCAGAAGTCGGCCACCGTAGCCCGACCTGGAGCTCAGCCTTGGAGGGGAGAGCGAGCCGATGCGAAGGAGAGATTCTCGAGGGCACTTTCCTTGCTCTGCTGTGCGCTCTCAACCTGCGCCAGATTCAATTCCTGTCAACCTTCCACCGAATTTCGAATCACGTTGGCCTTGCCTTTTGCGTTTTGTGCCAGTCAATCGAGTAGGTCGGCCAACTGCAATATGCTAGCTTGTCCTGACCCATATCTCACAGCCAAACTACTAAGTCACAAAGCATTGTTCTCACATCCACGAAGAATCCGAATCGAAGCATTCTCTTCCCCCCTAATCTCCATTATGGCGCCAGCCAAGAAACTTCTACTCATCAACCCCAACTCCAACAAGCACATGACCGAAGGTCTCGAGCTGTTGTTAAATGATCTAAACCAACAGGGAACCAGCCAAACGATTGAAGTCATCACCTACACAGCTGCTTCCGGACCTAACAGTATCAACAACGAAGATGATGCACACCAAACGGCCATGGTCTGCATAGCAGATCTGAATTCCAAGCTCTCTCAATATGATGCTTTTTTGGTTGCGTGCTATAGTGTCCACCCTCTGGTCACCATGATCCGAAGTCGAGTACCGCCTCACGTTCATGTCACGGGTATCTTTGAGGCAAGTGTCACAACAGCCCTGTCACTTCTTCCCAAACCCCGAGCTGGCGCGGGCTCCAATGAAAATGTGTTTGAAAAATTCGGCATCGTTAGCACCGGGACCTACTGGGAGAAAGCGCTATCCGAAGGCGTGAGAGATTTCTTGGGCTTCAGTGACCTGGAGAGTTGCCAGCGTTTCAAAGGAGTTGAAACCACGGGCCTCAACGCAGATGAATTGCACACGGCTCCGGCCGACCTTGTGCGCGAGAAGATGATGGATGCAACGAAGAGATTGGTGAAAGACCGGGATGTTAGGGTCATCTGTCTTGGTTGTGCAGGTATGGCTGGCATGGACGATATCGTTCAGGAGGCACTTGTGGAGGAATTAGGTGCTGAGGGTGCGAAAAAAGTGTACATAATCGATGGTGTGAAGGTTGGAATCGGGTTGCTAGAGACTTTGGTGAGAGCACTGCCAGGAAAGTAGGATTGATGGTTGAATTGTATAATTGGGTTGACAACCACACCTGAGACACCTACTCATATGGAAGGCTCACTTGAACTGCCACTTCTCAGTATACCTTTAGGGTGGTAGATCGTTGTGCGGTCTCCTCAGACCCCAGCTTATGTTTGTAATATCGTTCAACAATGCTACTCAAGCGTTAATCGTTTCCCAGGCAGGCCCATGCTGTTTAAATCCTGGGAATCGACACGCCTTGGGCCTGGAAATACCCGACATAGCTCCAGAAGTAACGAAAGTGTACGGTTTCGCCAGGTTCGCAAATGTTCTTGAATTCCAGCCGTATGTACAACCATGCCCACTCGAGTGGCAGACCCTCAATTGCTCCTCGCGCCGTCTTTTGCTGCTCTCAGCTCATCCATCTTCGCCACACGCTTCTTAAACTCTTCGTACTGGCACTTCTCGTAGCTATGTCGCTCGGTCTGCACGCCCCAGATTGTCAGCGCGAATTCCAAGGCGCCCCCCTCCCACCAACAGTACATACCTCACACTTCCACGGCAGGTAGTATTCCTCCTTCCTACACTTGTTCAATGGGATCAGGAGGTTCGCGCAGCTATCCCGGTATGCTAATGGTAGTGAGGCCTCGCTCATGGCTGCTCGGGATGCAGCTGTTGAGGAAATTTAGTATGCGGGCAAGATCGGGCTGGGAAATGGAGACTAACGAGCTGGGGAGTCCCCGAGACCGACGGCGGCCTTGACAGTTTCGACGACAGTCATGTTGGGTGAGTTTGTGATGTGGAGAGTCCTGGACGAGCTTCAATCGCTGTTCTGCTGCTGCAGGTAGGATAACTGAGGTCGTCGGAGCTGGTGCTCTTAGCGCTGCTTATGTAACCAGGCTCCTAGGTTCTCCGGATTCTCGACTTCTCCCATCATCCAACCAAAACGAGCATATTCAAATCGACCCGCTGCCCGACATGAAAACATTCAAAATAGCATATGGCTTGGGCTGATCTCGTTAACAACGCACCAGGCGAGGCATGAATCACAACCAGCTAGTATGTAGACCAGAGGTTCAATCACGCGACCCAGCTGGATTTCCCTGCATTCGACCAGGTGAGCGAGGCAGAAGGCAAGGCTCTCCATCGTCTGACACCAGGCTTCATGTTGTCAGTTCCCCTTGATCTCATTTGACATGTGTGCACGCTATAATAACACGCCATCTCGAAATCCGCCGGGCAGTGGCAGCCTCGAAGGCGAACGGCTGCGCTGCTGTGCCGTGACGGAGCAGGCGTATTTTTGCTTCTTGTCATAGTCACGGCGCGTGCTGGGTTAATGCACCAATATCGCATAGCAGTAGCCTTTACAAGCAGTCTTTCTGGTTGTGCGGTGTTTACTGTCTGCCCGCCTTTGGCTGACCGAAGGCTTCGCATTTGACTGCAGTTGACACAGAGTGGCTTGAAGTGGCTTTCTTGGCGAATTGAAGTCGTATCCCCGCGTCTCCTGCATCTGAGCGAAGTACAAAGATTGTGTTCACGAGACTCGGAACCAATCAAATTGAAGATATATCTTGAGCTGGGCGCCACCAACGGTAAGCTCTCGCGGGTAAGATGCGGGGTAGTGCAGCAGGAAGAAAGGGAACTTAGCCCCGTCTGCATTGAGGGTAGGAGTAGCTACAGTCGTCGGGCTCGCCGATCTGAAATCCAATTGCCCTTTCTCTCCACTTGGTGTGGTCAAAGTCGCCGGCCCAGTGCAACTGTGCAGTGTAACCACCATTCCGTGTCAAGCTAGGGATGGCTTTATAAGTACCTACTTCCCCGCCTCACAGCCAGGCGGTACCTCTGCAGCCTTCATCCGCTTTCGCAATCATGACTGGGACCGAAGACATCAGCAGCGTGTTCGTATATGAGTTTCTTTCGTCGACGTCGAGACATGCGCTGACCTTCCACTTCACTTAGTCCCAAAGGGCATGTTGAAATCGCCGACGACTCCCCTGCTCAGGCTGAGAGGAAGTTCTCCATATTTGATGACGAGACGCGTCGCAAGAAGAGTATTGCTGGCTTGACCGATAACGTTACGGGAGAGTAAGTCCGACTCACCAGTCAATCGGGAAATGTATACCTGACCATCGGAAGGATCAAAAACCCTCTGGTCGGCGTTCCTAAAGCACAGCTCTTAGACGATGTCGAGACGTTCGCGGCCGAGAATGGACTCACTGAGATCCTACCTCTGCTTCAGAAGGGCGCATTGGTAGCTCAACGTCCTTTACACGCCACTGATATTCAAGAACTCGATGAGCAGGACCGTCTGGCTCTGCAGGAAGAAGTAACCCATCGTTGGAGACATCCCCGAATCCTATATGTGACCATCATTCTGAACTCAATCGCGGCTGCGATACAGGGTTGGGATCAAACCGGTTCTAACGGAGCAAACCTTACTTTTGGAGAGGCGCTCGGCTTGCCAGAAAGTGGGCCCGTCTGTACCGCGGCAGGTACTTGTAGCAAGAATCAATGGATTATCGGCTTTATCAATTCTTGCCCGTACATTGCCATTGCCTTTTTGTAAGGACCCCTTGTTTCTTCTGGGTATTCGCGCTGACGGACCGGAACAGTATTGCTTGGATATCCGATCCGCTCAATGATCTACTTGCCCGTAGAGGTACCATCTTCGTTGCTGCCATCTTCAGCTTACTCTCCCCCTTTGGCATGGCACTGTCTCAGACCTGGGGCCAACTCGTTGCGTGTCGTATCCTGCTCGGTGTCGGCATGGGCTTGAAAGAAGTCACGGTTCCAGTCTATTCAGCTGAGATTGCGCCAACCATCATCAGAGGAGGCTTAGTCATGTCATGGCAGTTGTGGACGGCGGCTGGTATCTTACTAGGCACCTGTGCAAATCTGGTGTTCGTGGACACCGGAGCTATTGCATGGAGACTCCAACTCGGGTCTGCTTTCCTCCCGGCGGTTCCACTGGTTTTGGGCATCTGGTTCTGTCCCGAGTCACCCAGATGGCTTATGAAAAAAGGTAAGGTAAACAAGGCTTATGCGTCTCTCGTACGTCTGCGAAACACTCCGCTGCAGGCTGCCAGAGATCTTTACTACATTCATGCACAGCTCAAATACGAAGAATTCCTCCTTGAAGAGTCCGGACTGGCCAAAACGGGCAACTTTTTTACCAGATTTATTGAGCTATTTACCATTCCACGATTGCGGCGGGCGACACAGGCATCTGGAATTGTGATGATTGCCCAGCAGATGTGTGGAAGTAAGTGGTTCTCCTGAGGCGACATTAAGTGGTACTCAGCTAAGCGACTTAGTCAACATCATCGCCTTCTACTCGTCTACCATTTTTGCCGACGCGGGAGCCTCGAATAAGGGCGCTTTGCTCGCTTCCTTTGGATTTGGGTAAGAAGAAGCCGCCTGCGCATCTCCTCCCCGACATCACTGACCCGAAGTAGCATGATCAACTTCCTCTTCGCATGGCCTGCGGTATGGACGATTGATTCATGGGGCAGAAGAGCCCTCCTCTTGTTCACCTTTCCGAACATGTTCTGGACCCTCCTAGCCGCCGGCATGTGTTATTTCATCCCCCAAAGCAACAAAGCCCATCTAGGCCTCGTCGCTTTCTTCATCTACATCTACGACATGTTCTACTCGCCCGGCGAAGGCCCGGTCCCTTTTGCCTACTCCGCCGAAGTCTTCCCGCTCTCCCACCGAGAAGTCGGCATGTCGTGGGCCGTGGCGACGAACAATTTCTGGGCCACGGCCGTCTCCATCACCTTCCCCCGCATGCTGCATGCCTTCTCCGCCCCCGGGGCGTTTGGCTTCTACGCCGCCATGAACCTGATCGCCTTCATGATGATCTTCCTCTGGCTGCCCGAGACCAAGCAGCGCACGCTCGAGGAGCTGGATTACGTCTTTGGAGTGCCCACGCGGACGCATATGAAGTATCAAGCCACGCAGGTCGCGCCGTGGTGGTTCAAGAGGTTTATCCTCCGCCGACGCGGTCTCCCAACTCCGCAGCTGTATAGGTTCGAGGACGAGGGCTCCTCCGATGAGGTCGGCACGCCGCCGCCGTACGGGAGCAAGGAAGATGCGGCGCACACAGAGGTCGCTTAGGGGGTGCTCGCCTTTCAAGCTCGTAGCGGAAATATATTGGCCGGTGGTGGTTGGAAGGGTCGGATTTTTCTTTCTCTGTTTCGTTCTTGCTTTACAGTGTTTGCTCTGATACCACCTTTGTAAGAATCTCACGCGTAATCACCCATGGTGAACATCTCCCGTACTAGTGTTACTCGTAATGCCAAGATAGTCTAATGATATAAACTCATTTCCTTCATCCAAATTTATTGTTGCGAATGAAAGATGCGTAAGGCCAATAGAGGTAATACTGACTATGTAAAAGAAACGCTGAAATTCAAGACTGCCGGAAGGCCTATTTACATATAGGTGACTGTCTATGGTCACATGCCCATTGATTCCAACCGAAACAATGCCAGCCCAGTGTAATGCCCCAGTACCAACGCCGGACCCAAAGATACAGATCACCTGTTCTATTCTATACTACTGAGTCTTTATCGCTCTCGTCGTCCTCATCATCCAAGTCGACCTGTGCCTTGCGGCTCTCCTCCTGCATCTCTTTGAAGGTGCTCCAGCTTAGGAGTAAGAACGCTACGATAATAAGTAGACCTCCCAAAATAGCGGCAGGGCTCAATGGTACGCCGGTCCATGCCCAGTCAACGATCGCAACCAGAAAAATCGTCAGTAGTGCTGCAACACTGCTCAGCACTGGTGAAGTCAGACTGATGAGCACCAAAAATGATCCCGAGAAGATCGCATTTGATAGTACAGAAACGGTCATCAGCCACGCAGCTTCTCCTTGAGGCAGCTCAAATTTCTCCAACCCTGTAAAGTGGAGAACTGGAAGCGGAATCCAAAGAACGAGCAGGGTAAAGGATCCCATCATGGAGCCAAATGTGTTGGCGAAGATCATTCCACGTCCTGGTGAGCAGCCTTCGGGAGGACAAGCCAGTTTCTTGTAGAGCACCTCATAAAACCCGTACAATATACTCCCAACGCCAATAACGAGGTTGCCGGCCACACGGTTTGTAGCCTCCACCTCTACCACTGAGGCGGGGTCCTTTGGTCCTCCCCCAACCGCACCCCCTGACTTTCCACCATGTTTAGTCGGCGTTGCGTCACCGTACGCAACAATCAATACACCGATGATAGCTACCAGAACGGCGAAACTCTTGTCCAAACGCAACTTCTCCTTCAACAACGGAACACTGAATGCATATGCAAAAAAGGCAGAACAGTTGTATATAGCGGTCAAATCGGAGGGTGAGGTCAGATTGACAGCCACGTACCAGGATCCACCGGCAACGGTCAAAGCACAGGTAACGAAGGCTGTCATCCGGAGCATGTACGGTACCGGCGAATGTTGCATTCGATGCACGTCGAGATTGCCGGTTTCCACCATCTGAGCGGTGGTTCGGATCAAATACACATGCCGTCGCCAAAAGGTTTTCCAAGGCATCTTCCATTTCTGGATTCGGAGGACTAAGAGCTGGAACGGCCAGAGGAGCGACCATGATCCGTGGGTGAAGTATCTATGATGATCAGCACAGTCCGATGCTCGCATATAGATTGACTCACAGCATGCAATATGCTTTGTTCCATCCAAGCTCATGTTGTATATATACGGCCGTTTCCGTCTGCACCACAAAACTGACCAAGCTCAAGCCCAAAAAAAAAGCAGCATACGTATACTTCTTCTTGGTCGCCAGCTTGGCCTGCGTATCTGGACTGCGGCTTCTCATGGTCGACCTCCGGGTCAGAAACGGCGGCCGCTGCGGTACGGGTGAGCCCTCATATCCAGTTCGCCCTCTTTCCTCGTCGTCGTCGTCGTCCTTGTTCAGCAGCGGCTGATGCGATCTGCTATCGACCGGTCGGTGCAAGGGAGCGCGCCGGTTATCCATGGTTTCGAAATCAGAATCCCAATCGCTGTCGTCGTCCTTGTGTGCCGTCGGCCGGCCGTCTTTCCCTTTCGCAGAGGACTTGGAATACTCCTTCTTGGTAGGGGGGTCGCGCGAGTTCAATGCTCGCAAGGAAGTCCGCGAAATCGGCCGCTGGATATCTGGATCTAAATGCTGGGGGGGATGGACGACGGCGGGTGTCTGATGACCTCTCTGAGACATACATGCGATTGTGAAGGAAAGTCGAAGGTAAGAAGGGCGCGGTTAAGCAGATATAGAAGCGCCGTGTATGGATTCGAAGCAGCTGCAACGTGCAAGGCTGGCGGAGCGAGATGTGGCTAAAAGCGGGACTTGCAAAAGGCACAGCGGGCTGTGATGGGCGAGGGCGGACGGCGAAGGATTATCGGCGTGAATCTCTGCTATGCTTACTGGATCTGGAGGTGTGCAGCGGTGCAGCGGTGCAGCCCGTCAAGGAAGAAGTCGCACTTTGCTCAGCCGGTGGGCCAATCAGGGATGCGTCGTCGCTGCGTAAGACGTCGCTAAGGCAGGTGAGGACTCGTTTCATGAAAAGTTATTGCCGTTCCTGCACGTAGAGGACAAGCGTCATGTCCGCGAAAGGATGCAGCTGGTGTGAAGACTCATGCACATGCCCGTCGTCCTGCTGCGAGACGGAGAGCAGAATCGATGTCCGTCCGAAGCATTTCGGCGTGGCAGCATCGCAGAGACACCGGCTGCCGATCCGAGTACGAGATAAGGTTCCCCCTATGCCTTATCGGACAGCGGGTGTGGGGCGAGCATGAGGAGGGCGGCAACGTCATTACCAACCCAACCCCATTCCTGTCCCGCCGGGAGGGGTTCTTGTGTTCTGCTGCTCCCATATGCCCCCTCTCGCGACACTATTCAGAAGATCAGTCCTCTCGGTCGTCTCCGCCATGCCTCTTATTGCGTCCACCGGCAAGCCCAGGGTCATCCTGGGGCTCATGACCTTCGGGCCTGACGCCGCCAAAGGAGCACGCATCACTAGCCTCACCGATTACAATGGCTTCCTGGACCACTTACAAGGTGCAGGATACAACGAGATTGACACCGCGCGCAGCTATGTGGGAGGCCTGCAGGAAGCCTTCACCCGGGAGGCAAAATGGAAGGAGCGTGGTTTGCAAATCGCTACGAAGTGCTATCCAAACGAGCCTGGAAAACACAAGCCCGAGGTCTTGACGGCTGAATTCGAGACCAGCTTGAAGGAGCTGGGCACGGATTGCGTTGATATCTTCTATCTACATGCAGCTGTAAGTGCTTGAGACCGGGTGCCCGTGCCCGAGTGACATGCTTATGCAATCCTCAGGATCGATCGGTTCCTTTCGCCGAGACCCTCGAAGCCGTTGACAAACTCCACAAGGCTGGCAAGTTCGTCCAGCTCGGTCTCTCCAACTACACCGCGTTCGAGGTGGCCGAAGTGGTCATGACCTGCAAATACAACAACTGGGTCCGACCAACCATCTACCAGGGAATGTACAATGCCATCACGCGCTCATTAGAGAAGGAGTTGATCCCAGCCTGCCACCGGTATGGCTTGGACGTAGTCGTATACAATCCGCTCGCCGGTGGTATCTTCAGCGGGAAGTATAAGAGTACCGAAGTGCCTGCCGAAGGACGCTTTAGCTCCGTGAACGAGGCACAAGGCTCTAACTACCGTAAGAGATATTTCCGGGACAGCACTTTTGAGGCATTGAATGTGGTTGAGCCGGTTGCTGCAAAGCATGGACTCACCCTTGTTGAGGTTGCGCTGAGGTAAACCCCATTTAATATACCCGCCTTAACTAGCATCTCTGACATTCTCGGTCGGCAGATGGCTCGTCAACCACTCCGCACTGAACATTAAAGGCGGAAATGACGGTATCATCATTGGTGTCAGCAGCTTGGAACAGCTTCACCAGAATCTGGAGGGCTGTGAGAGTGGGCCTCTCCCCGAGGAAGTCGTCAAGGCTTTGGATGAGGCGTGGCTCGTTGCTGCTGCCGAGACACCAAATTACTGGCATTTGGATCTGAAGTAGGTTTTCCGGAATGGCATCTAACTAACTGGCACTGACGATACATCTAGGTACACATATGACACCAGAAAGGCTCTTTTTGGATGATGAGTTCTATTATGGCAGAAATGATTGGTCGAAATACCAATCACACTCTGTAGTGCCTTGCTTGAATATAGCATATCTGCAACGGCCTCTCGTAGAAACCCTGGAAGATATCCTTTCGATGAAAAGACTCCGTTGCCCTCCTGGGAGATTGCTGTACAGGTGAGAAGATTGATAGAAGGTCGAACACTGGTGACCGTGCCCGTATGAGACAACATGGTTCCATTTCATGAGCGAAAGTGACAATCAAACAAGCGGGAACTGGGATGTGAACACCGAGCCTCCGAGAATGGTTTGGATATTGTGCTTGCCAGGGCAGGGAGTAGCAGCGGCTCAATGGGATATATTCTGAAGTCCATGAGGACGACAATAAAGTTTACCGAGCGGAAACAATCGTCCCGAATCGCCAAGATCCCCCACCTAGCGCTTGGTTCCGCGCATGGGGTCCACTTCCGCCGCGTCCCTCCGTTACAACCTTATCAACCACATATCGTATCTGCTGTCGTACCTGCAGAAGTATATTCTCATCCATCCTGTGTGATACTACTCGTGCCGCTACGCCGCGGTCTCTGCCATCCCTTCCCTCCGTGGTTCTTGAACCGTATCCAATTCTCCAGAACTCCAAGCCTTGCTGGTGACGCTCTAACTGCCCAGCTGCGCTGCACTGTGTTGGCTAGTCTTCCATTGTCTATTCTGTACTACGAGCCTTTGAGCTTCGTGAAGTATGAGCTTGCCGCTCAATCATGTGCACAAGCATAGTTGCAGCATGCTGACGGCTGTATGCAGGCTACCACTACCATGCTCCCCATGGCAGAGCAAACTGCTACTCTTGCCAAAGTCGAACTTTCTCCTAACCTCGAGACTGCCGACAAGATCTCTCAGAGCTCTGGTACCAAGGGATTGGCGAAGTTGACAGTGTATGCTTCGATTGAGGCTCTTCCCAACGAGCTATTGGGTCATATATTTGGCTATCTCGATGTACCTCGACCCTCTCCTACCAAACTTCGCGACGAACCTACATTCGAAGCAACAAGTTGTGATACCGCCAACACAAAGACCATCTCTCTCGTCTCAAAGCGTTGGCGCACAATAGTGTTCTCCTCCCTGTTCAAACATGCGCGCATCCTCACCTCCAAATCATGGGTTTTCGATGCGACCTGGAGGAACGAGATCCAACCATTCATTGATTTCGCCGTCCAACGTTCTCTTCATGACATTGTGCAATCATTCGCAATATGTGTCCCCACTATCAAACTCACCGGACTCGGTGTCTCTAGGTTACCATTTCCCGGTCTGGAGAACATCTGGCAGATGTTATTTCGATGCATTGACCCTGAAGAAATCCTCATTGTTGGTCCACCACAAGCTCTTGGAGCTCTTACTGCATGTTATATTGAGCTAGCAGTTGCCCATAATTATGATTGTCCCTACCAATACTTACACTTACGTCGAAAACCAGACGTGGCCGTCAAGAGCGTAGAAGAGTTCGAGGCTGAGTTCCGTTTAAATCCAGATGGCACCGAGACCAGGGTTCTGACTGAAAATTATGAAGAAGAGCGAAAGGACGCCGAAAATAATGCCTCAAATTATCGTCCAAGTCCTCCTGTAGCAGAAACCTTGCCAGAAGAATGGGTAGGTCCTCGAGTTCCTGCAGCAAGATCCACTTTGTTCCAGATTCGACCATGGCATAGTCTTCTCCTCAACGAAGGCTCCTTCATAAAATCCTATACGGTTGAGGACGATATAGGATTCAAGCGTGCTCCCTCAGTGTGTTCTCCGCCTCTGCTGTGCCTTCGATTACTTACTTAATCTCAGATTATTACCGATCTTGTTGGGGCACCTGACGACCATTTTAGTGATCCCAATGACGGCTTGATTAGTGGAACAGTCCGCCAATTTGCATATATTGGCATCTTTCCTCAGGAATCTCATTTCCGCCGCCTTGCAGAGCATCTCCCTCGCATTGACAGCTTGTACATGCAGCTCGTGCCACGTAGTAACATCCTTGACGACGAGGAGAAAATGCAGAACGTTGTCCAGGACGAGTTATGGCTCGAGCGGAACTCTTGCTATGCATCGGTCATGCGTGAGCTCTTTAACACCCCGCCAACAAATAACTTCGCCTACCTCCAAGAGTTTGAGTCTGGTGACACGGTGGATCAAGATGCGTGGCATATGGCCGTTGAGTTCGTTAAGCGTGCTGGTCGCGGTTTCGGATGGAGGGTTGCTCGTGAAGGTGTATTTGTCAGAGAAGTCAAAGATAGAGAAGTAAATGCGTCGAGCGAGTCTGAGTTTCCCACAGCATTGTCAGTTACCAACTGATTTCTCGCGTGCGTTTGGCTTTCATGCTCTTTCCCGTACATTTACTAACTCGATCGTCAGCCAGAATAATCTAATTCGTTGGGCTTGGGCAGGAACGGGAGTGCTCCCTGTCAGCGCGATGGACATGTATATGTAAATCCGGATTGGGCGAATAGCGGCGTTGAGCAGCTGATTGCATCGGTTTTGACATGGACAAAATTGAGATGACAACGTGTGAAACGAGCATGGTAGGAGAGTATGTGGTACGTGTACACGATGATTACACTTCAGATTGCTAGAAAGCTCAGTTTTCACTTGCTTGTTGCATTCTCGAACAGAGTAGTATCTGATACTTTTGTTGACATACAAGATTAAATGAGTTTGAGCCTGTGTTTTCCTGAGATCGTAGCTTCTGTTTGATAGTTGAATTCGAGAGCGTATTACATTCAAAGATAGTCTCCTAACTCAGAAGCGCACTTCTGACGAGGTTGATGACCGCACTACTACGTTCGGATAGACAGACGATGACCTCTTCGATGATTAAAAACATGCCTGCGGCCTTACAAGTACGATGAATCCCTGCCCATTCTTCTGGCTTCACTACTCTTCCGTCGCTCTATCGCATCAGCTCGGTCACCAGTGCGAAGTATCCTTTGGCATATGCTTGTCTAAGTGAGTTCTCGAGATCTTTGGTAGTTCTACCTACCACGTCTACTACCGTGTATATGATTCCGGTTGTCTCTTTGAGGAGAATATTGGTATTGCCCCTAGGCCATACGACGAACTATATACCAGTATTATTATAAACGAAAGTATTATTATTACCTGTCTATATAGAACGGTCTCTATGTTTATTACTACGAATAGATAAACCATCCGTAGTTTTGCGAAAAGTGGTCGGGTAGATATCCGAAGTATACTCATGTATACTGATTAATAGGGCTTTAAAATAACCATAGAACTTATCTGTAAAGTCATGATAAAGCTCCGGTAGCTTTTCTCCTTGGAGTATACCCTCCGACTAGTTCAATATCGCCGAGTACCTCTTGATATCTGATCCAATCTTGGGTCCTTAGACCAGGCTTTCATATAAGATGATCATACCATATTCATGATAGAAACTTAAATTAAGATAATCTTGCGGTCGGTACTCCATATATATTCGACGAATTCCCCTATCCTGAGCTGTAATGTTGATACCGTGCTACTTTTGGTAACGTACTTTCATGGACATGGCACTTATTCCGGTATACTCACATAAGATGCATACCAGATCTTCCAATGAATCTACGTCTAGGCAAAACGCCTTGTGTGTTATAAACCTTCTCTTCCTATTCTGCAGTCCAAGCTGACTCGCCCTCAATGACTCTTCCAATCAAGTAGCTCGGCAATCGGACTCTGACCGCCAAATCACATAGCTGTCAATCCTTTTGCCCATGTGAACTATCTATGCCAATGCCTCGTACTCAACACTGGCATACAAAAATGGGCCAGCTCCCTTCAGATCATTCTCGTTTATAGCCACGGAGGTATAATACTGGACACGGTCCGTCAGCGTATGATATCAAGAAGAAGAAAAGTACGCTTCTGCAGCCATCCGGCGTCAACTGCGATTAACATACCTCAAATGTCGCGTTCGACCCCAAGCTGCCCACAATCACTGTTCCCTCCCAATTTACTGTCCCACCCGTGCCATTATACGCCACGAACGTGTTGGCGAGGTAATCATAGCCCTTCTGCATCGGCGTGACGTACTCACTGCCGATATACCCCTTCCGCACTGCCTTCAGGAGCGCGTACACGAACATCGCTGAGCCGCTCGACTCGATATAGTTCTTATCCATGCCGGGGTACGGCTCGTTCATCACCAGCCACCATCCCCCGGTGCTGGCATCTTGCGCTGCAAGCACCCCCGCCGATGCCGCGACGAGCCAATCTACCAGTTGCGCATGTCCCGAGTGATTGGTTGGGAAATAGTCCAGCACGTCGACCAATGCCATTAGATACCAGCCTAGAGCCCGGTCCCAGACGTTCGGGCTCGCGCCCGTGACGGGGTCGGCCCAGACGGCCACGCCACTCTCGTCGTAGCCGTGCACGAGGAGGTTCGTGGTGGTGTTGCGGCAGTGCTGCTCAATGAGCGAGAATTGAAGCAGGATGTCATCCCAGGCGGTGGTGTTGGAGTTGTCGAGCAGGGCCGTCCATTGTGCATAGAAGACATCCGCCATGAAGATGCCGTCCAGCCACATCTGGTTGGGGTACGTTGGCTGGCGATGCCAGAATCCCCCCGATGGGGTTCGTGGTCCTCGGTCTAACTGTGCGCGCAAGGTCGCCGCGGCGGTCTTATACTTTTCTTGGGATGTCCTGATGTAGAGCTCGAGGAGGATGGTCCCAATCCGCACGTCATCGAGCGAGAATGGGTATGACGGGTAGTTAGCAATCACACCATCATCTGAAATCACGCCGTCGATTTGATCCTGTACCCAGGTTGCATAGCTCTCGTTGCCAGTAGCATTGTAGGTCATTTCCACTCCGCGGTAGAAGACCGATTCGCCATACCGGTTCGTTTTGTCCACACCACGCTGGATGAATGAGTCTGCTACCAATGTGGAGTATTGGATGCTTGTATTAGCCTGGCGAGCAGAAATTGCTGCTGCAGTGGCTGCAGAGAATGAAGACAGGTAGAGCAGAAATCTCATCTTTGAATCTTGAAATGAGTCAAACAGATCACGAAGAGACAGGTTTCAAAGACGAAAACGCGCGAGAGAGAAAGAGTGTAGGATTCGTACTCCAACGGCTTTCTGTTCTTGACCTTCATCCATCTTTTGTACATCCAGCGTCTTGCGACTGGAAATTTGACATGGTCCTGAGAGAAAGCCAAGCCTTAGGATAATCACAGTACATAGATTGCACCGTGGCGATGAAGTCGATCCCCGGCCATACCCCTCTTTACTGAAAGGGAATCGATAACTGTCAGCTCGCCCAGCCCCAGAACGCATCTCCTATCAGCCATGCAGCATACCGCAAGAAACAGCCGAATGCTCTAGCCAAGAGCTTGCACTCGCAGCAGCAAGAAGAGACTCCTTGTTTTGCTCAGTCAGCTTTTTACCTGGAACACATGGGAGCAGAATGTTTCCCACTCAGCTCGTGCCCAAGACTTTGGCGACTCTATCCTCTACCCACTTGGGCTTGGCTGCGCGGTATTTGTTTTGTTTTGTTTTGGTAACGCTGGCTACGTGCGTCCGAGTCTGCAAGGAACAGAGGCACAACCCCTCCCGCACCGGGAAAACTTGACCGTAGGCAGAAGTCGAGATCGGGAGGGCATCACCACGGCGCAACGGCTGCTTTTCGCCTTCCGGAGAAATGTTGGCGCAATGGGCTTGAATGGACGCGCACTGCTTCCAGCTGGCACCGCGCAACGTTGGAAGATGGGAAGTTCAACAAGAGCATCGGAAGAGGAACCCGACTTGTGGTCGGCAAATTCCAAATCACGCACGTCTTTCGAACATTCCGATGCCGCCAATCAAACAAAACAAGCTCACGGTCGTTTAGGTCATCATGGTCCATCACCGGTGTGTCCTCCGGCAGATGTCATCGCTTGGCGGCGAGAAAAGATGAAACAGCATTCCATCATCGCTCGACGTTCGTCAGGAAAAATCAGTACCAAAAGAGCTTACCCTTCGATCCGACTCAGTAGAAGGCGAGGATTTATGCCTTCCCCAGAAGGGTTCTACGTAGATCGCGGGCCGAGACATCGCATCTCGTCAGTGCATGCCATCACCGTTATGGCTGCGAGAACCGCGTCAGCCCTATGATGCGTTCAATGCATCATGGCGCACAAAGATACGCTGCGATCATGAATAAATAGCATCGGGTACGGCGATCAGTGCCCGTGCTGTCAAAGCCTTCATCGAGCCGGCTCTTGCGCGGGATGCAGCTGCGCCGTTCATCCTAGGTCTCGCAATGCCTTGAGCAACGGAGCATGAAAGACCTTCGAGAACCCGCCCAGGCCGTGGTTCACTCTCTGGTACGTTGTGTTCCAGCATCACGTCAACACCGCCCTCCTGCCGTTACCTCTTCGTGCCGGCTTAGGGCACAGCGGTCGATGTATGGCATTGCGACATGTGGTCCCAGCAAGCCGGTTCTGTCTGGGGAATGTTGCGGATGCCGTTTGGCTTCCGGGTCGGGTCGAGCTATCGAACCCAGTTAGATGGTCCTCTCCCCCTCCCTTCCCCCCTCTCCCGCAAAAGGTTGGACGAATGTGCGCTGGTTTGGCCTTCGGGTCGAAGGGAGATTACAAGATGAGGTTTATTTGATTGCTTGGGCGGCATCAGTTATTACTACCGGCCAGGGGTTTTGCTTATAGGTATCAGAATCATGGGCAGTTTGCGCCAGCTACTCCTGCAGATCACCATCAATACGCGGGGAGTTGTCTGCCCATGGGCTAGCAAATCAACGGCAGTCTGTGCGATATGCTTGCTTGCACGTATGATTTCCTCGCTTTATATTGCAATGACGTGAAAGAGGGGATTGTTTTCTTCGAGCATTCCAGTCCGCCCGTGCTTCAACCCCCCCCCCCCCGGCTGAGAGTTTCTTATTCTAACTAGCAGCGCAACTTAAATGCCCGAGCCGATCACAGGTAATCTTCCGTAGCTGTTCGATGCCAGATGTGAGCTTAAAAAAAAAGCATCCTGACGCCCCAGCCCTGGATACGTGCACCAAGCTCAAGCTCGACGGACAAGGCAAGGAAGGATGAGTTGCAGATATGTCTAGCGATGGGCCGCGGATGGATGAGGCAAATTACAATGTTGGGCAAGATCACGAAAGGATCAAGGATGACCTCGAGGTCAGAGATAGTGGGAATAAGATGACCATGAAATTATGGCATGCACTTGGAGAGCTTGCGTGAATCTACTGGAACAACGAACTGTAACTTGAACCCTTCATGCGGTCCCTCAGAATTCCGGCGGCTGTTTAGCGCGCGTCTTGAATGTGTTGATAGCATGGTGGAGCACGAGATCACACAAACATGTATCAACTGACGTAGAGTTTAAGCAAGGAGAGGTGCGCAATGTCGACGTGCGAGATTGCATTTCTCAACGGTGCGTGGAGGTGCGAGTGACGTGGGACGTTGGAGAGAGGCCAACTTTTCTTGCTCACGTGCTCTGATGCTGTTTTCCCTTCAGCCCTAAATCGAGGTTTGGTATGTACGGGACGACACAAATACAATAATATACCGCACTCCGATCGACCCCTTGACCTCCTTTCGCCTCGCCGTCTTTCCCTTCCCTGCGCTTACGCTCCCTCCTGCTCCTACGGGCGCAGCCTCATCCTCCACCTCTAGTACTACAGAACAGTACGGTACATACGGTACATTGGTACAGGACTAAGGGCACCGTCGCTCGACAAACGAGATTAGCCACGGATCAGCTGGGTCATCATGTAACCATTCCCTAATAGAGGCTTCCGGATTTAGACAAAGGGTCGTCTGCGTTGGGCGATGTGCAATTTCGCGTGTTGATACGAGGATTTCCATCATGGCCCGGCACGCACGCGCGAGAGCCAGTGGAGCACGGGTGGGCAATTGAGATGTCAACACGTTGATGAAGAAAAGAACCGTCATCCTGATGATGATGTTATGGGTGGCAAGACGACGCGGTTGTGCGTTTCACCGTAAGTGTCCTTTACTTGGGCATCTCCACAGCGTCGTGTAGATCTGTGCGCGAACACCCCCTTACCGGCCCTGTCGCTCGTGTCTCACAAGGGTCAGCATTGATGATCACGATAAGGATGAAAGGTAAAGTTGGATACGGCATTAAGCTTGCTCCTGCCGTTGTCCCCTCTGGAATTGTGCCATCCTCAGCTGGGCCATTGCTGGTAGATGCGAGATGAAGGGCGCATTCTAAGCGATGCAAAGACCTACCCGTCATAAGAATCGGGATAAGAATAGCAGCATATCGGGTCGGGGTAGGAAGCGCACTGGAATCTGCGATCGTCCGTCGTCAACCGCACGCCAGAAGCGCGCGATCAACGGGTGTGCACCGACGCCAGCGCGGCTTGAATGGATGGCACGATGGCCACGACCCTCGGGACTGGCTCCTCGGTCTGCGCTACCTGAGTCACATCACCGTCGCTGGCTCTGTGCCTGCCGCCGTCGCGCTGCAGCAGCCGGCCTCTGTTGGCTGGTCGTGCACACGCATGCCCGGTGGGCGCTTGTATGCGCGAACCTGCACCGCGACAACGCCACATCACCTACCTCTGCTCTGGGCCTTCTGGAACCGCACTCTGCACGGGGGTGGACCAGTGCCCCTGACCGTACGAGGAGAAGCAATGTCGCCCGCGGTCTGGTGGCTGCGCGGCAGGCCAGGTAAGCTTCGGCGGTGAGCCAGCGCGAGGGCCTTTGGGGCTCTCCATGACCTTCATCACTGGAGAGAGAGTTGTGAGGGGTGCGCCGGCGGGGAGCAGGTCGAGTCAGTCGGTCGAGGTGCGATGTTGAGGCGCGATTGGATTGTGCGACGAGGATGCGGACTGCAGGCCTTCGCTAGGCGTGGAGGGGGGTGTGTTAGATGTGAGTGATTGGCATTGGAGGTGAACAGCGAAGGGACTCCCACCCACAAACTTTGCAGGGGCCCGCCTTCACGCATGGTGCTGTTGTCTTTGCCTGTGACCTGCCCCGACGACGTCTTGGGCGATGACTGGAGGATCCGGGCGACTCAGCACGGCGGCGAGGCAACAACACAAGCTCGGGCGCAAGGGGCGGTGGTGGTCAGGACAAAGGCTGGAGGGTGGGTGTGATATTGAACGAGGATGTCGGATATCAGCCAAGAGCAGACGAACGCTCTTGCGTCGATAGGGATAGGTTATAGGGTGGTAGGTTATAGGGACCATAGGGTCCATATCCAATATAAACACAGCCTCACGTATTCATCTTCGTCGGCACCGCGGTGATGAGTCGCGAGGCTGACTTCCATATCAGAGACATCGCAATCTATGCTGGACTGGCCCGGTCGAAAATAGATGCACGTTCTTCACGAGCGGGCTTCACACAGAGTGCTGGGACGGGGGGGAGGGGCGAGTCTATCGGGCTCGCCCTCCTTCCTGTGGTGTTCTGGGTTGAGTGTTGGCTCCGTCGTGCCTGCAGCAGGTTGACGATGTGCCGAGCAGAGCGACCAGAGTAGAAGCACAGCAGAGCACAACAGAGCAAATGCAATCCTAGCTGCCTCCTGAAGAAGACTCGTCTCTAGTCCCTTCCCTCGCTCCTCCCCCCTTCCCCTTCCCGCATCCCAATTCGTGTGGGCCCGTTCCCTTCGACTCGCTACGCCTGTTCTGCAAGGCACACTAAGAGCCCTCGTCCGCCCGCGCTGCACCAATCCGCTCTCGTCCTGCGCTTCTGTCGTGCACACCACTCCATCTCCACCTCCACCTCTTTCTCTTCTTCTTCATCTTCATCACCAACTCTCTTTTCCTTCCCTTTTGCCATCACCACCACCCATCACCCACCGACTTCTCACCCGCTCTCCTTCCCCCTCAGTCTCTGTGTGTGCGTGCTTGTCGTCCGTCGCTGCTGTCTTTGTTGTTCGTCCTCGTCTCACCACTACTACCACTTCATCATCATTATCATCATCCCTCGCCCGCCAGCCATCGCCTTTCCGCTCCAGGTCGATACATCGCCGCCGTGATTCTTGACGCGAACAGTCTGGGCCACCTCTGTCCAACAGCAGCCCTTGGTACTTCCTTCGCCGCTTGTCGCCCGCGCATCCCGAATCCTTTGCCCTTGCCCTCGATCTCACCCGATCCTGCTCCCCCCGGAACGCGAATTCGAACGAACTGCTCCACTGCCAGCCGACTTCTCCGCTGTTGCCCTGTTTCTGCTCTTCGCATTTCCATCGTTCTTTGTGACTTGCAGAGCATCGCACCGCACCGCACCTTCTCCATTCCGACCGCTTCATTCATACTACATGAGCACTTTCTGCTTTGACCAGCCCATCATCCTTCGATAGACTGTCATCACCCTACACCGTGTAATTCTCCCAACCACCTCAACTTGTCTGCGACGCGTTTTCTCTGCCCGACTTAGTCGACCATCGTCTTGGAATTTGGATTAGCGCGAGCAAGCTATTCATACTCCTTTACCAACTCTTTGTCCGCCAGATCCTTCTCTCCGCACTGTTGCCTGCTAAAAGGCTTGCCTCCAGCATTCGCACCATCTTTACAACCACAATCACGTCCTAATTCTTCGTCCCATTTCCGCCTTACGCTTCGATCGTCTTCATCGATCCATCTAATTCCTCTAATTCCAACGACAATCTCATCCTTTTGAGTTCTTTCGTCGAATCGACTGCTCACATTCCTTCGAGTTCGAGCTACCAACCCGGTTTCTTCCCCAACATCCACCTGTACGCACATCGAACCTTGAGTATGGACGCAGGCGGTCTTGCTCAGATGTCTTACAACAACTTCCCATCCAGCAATGGATTGGGCGTGCCAACATCGGGCTTCGCTGCCAGACGGGCCAACGGTGCCAGTGTCAAGCGGCTCTCCTTTGAGACCACGAAGCCGGTCGACTCTCAAGATAATGGTGCACCAACTCCTCGCACCTCGCGATCGCACCTCTTGGCCGGTCTGAGAACCGCTCCCAAGTCAACGACCTCGAGCACCTTCCCTTCCACGGCTCCACCCACACAGCTGCAGCACCGTACCGGCCTCGAGCACAGCATGTACGCTGATAACAAGGAGAACCAATATGGCGGACCCAAGACTAGCAACTTCACTGGCCAGAACACATACCAGAACGGAGGCCGCCAGATGTTTCCCGTCGCGGAGCAAATCCTTGCACCACCTGAGATCCACGTTGATGAGCATGGCCAAGAGCAGATGGATCCGAACTTGTACGCACAACTGGTTGCCACCAACATGTATCTTGCCGAGCAGCAACAGCGACTCCAGCAACAGTTGATGAGTGTTCAACAAGCCGCCCAACAATTTCAAGGCATGAATCTGAACATGGGAGTGCAACAGCAATTCGCTACACCACCCGTCACTCCCCAGAACCTTTATCAGCAGCAGGTCAAGCAAAGCATGCAGCCCATTATCACTCCGGTAGTGGGCGCGCAGCCTGGTATCTACTCGTACTACAATCCGATGACCGGTCAACAGAGCTACTTCATGGACAACAGCTTTCAGCAGAACCAATACCTTGAGCAGTCCATGCAGCAATCTGCCCACTACTCCCCACCTCAGCAGCCCGGCACTCCACGTCTCCAAGTCTCTCCTCCACCTCAGTCCGAGACTTCTCGATTTGCCCGAAGCATCAGCCCTCCAAAGAAGACCTCTTCTCCACCACAGGACCATGCTCCATTGCCCCCACCTTCGGCCGGTGCTTTCCGCCGTGGACACCGCAAGGCAAACTCGATGGCCATCTCGGTCAATGAGTCGGCAGCATTGGATGGACCAAAGTCAGCTCTTCTGCCCAAGACCATGGGATTCCCCAACACACCAGTATCCACCTTCGGCCCTGGAAACGCTCGTGCTGGTGAGCACCCCATTCGTCAACCCCGCGGACCCCCTTCATTGGATGAATTGAAGGCGAAGCCCACCGCCAAATTTGAAGGCAGTAAGAATTTTGCTGCTCGTCAACGACGAAGTGCCGTCCACAATCTCGTTCGGGCGGGAATGGAACGCCGCAGAGCCCCGGGAAGCAGCTCCGGAAGCATGTCTCCCGTTTCTGAGGCCGGCGAGATCGCGTTCTCCGTCTCTTCGGACAATGATTCAGACAGTGGTCGCAGTGGAAGTGGAAGCCTTTCCGGTCGACCCGCCCTTGGTGGCTCGCGCAGATCTGTGCATGGCGCCATTGGATCTAACCGCCCTTCTTCCCGTCAGAAGGAGCACTCATTGGAACGAAAGTCGATTGCATCGATCGATAGCCATTACACCTCTGCTAGCGTAAGCAGTGACGACGGATCGGTAGGAGGCAGCTTTGCCGCTGTTTTCAAGAATGCCGGCAAGAAGCCCGAAACGGTTGAAGAGAAGCGCAAGGCACCTATGCTGGTCTTCACATCTGCTGAGAAGCGTAAGAGCACCAGCACCGCTTTGTAATTTGGAAATATGCATCGAAAAGCGTCGATACTGGGTAGATCCTGGTATCTGATTTACTCTCCTTGAAATTGTCAATTTGATATTGCATTCGACCTGTGCATATTGCTATTGCTTTACCTTATGATGACGACGATTACAAGCTTCGGTACCTAATGCGATGGAAGGAAACGACCTTCGGAACCCATACAACACTTTCATTTTGTCCGCATTGCGACTACTTTTCTTTTTATGTTATGATACCGCGGTTTTTCGATTCTGTTGGGATTTTGGCCGTACTGTGGGAGCTGGTGTTCGGCCGATCAAAGTTGCTTGCAATCTTGATCGGATGGGCGTACAATGTAAGGGGAAGCGGCAGGGAGGCTTGGGGAGCGAGTTGTTGATGCGATTTGTTACTATGGTTTCTCTGTTCTTGTCTTTCGTTTACTCCATTTGTATCTCGGCCCAGCATGAAAGAAGGGAGAAACTGCACCAGATGCAGAAGATCGGGAAGATGATAAAAAGATTGAAATGATTATGGGCCTCGAAATTTGATGGCTTGCCTTTTACAATTCTTTTTCATTGTCTGGTCATTGGGGTCGTTTTGTGATTGATTCGGATGGAATAAGCCTCGCTTGAATTTGGTACTTGAAAGGAACATGTGCTCAGACACTCTTCTTTTCTTCTCTTACGCACCTCAATAGAGCAGATAACCAGGAGGACGATCAAGGATTAGCTTAGCTTGTTCTTTTTCCTCTTTCTCTTGTAGCAATAAATGTCACTCTTTTGTAACACCCTCTTGTGCTTATCGGTCCTTGTGCTCTTGATCTGCAGGATATACCTCCAAACCGAAGTTAAGTTGAGCGTTCCACATCAGTCTCTGGTTCTATGCTATGGTTCCATGTGCTCTAGAAATAATCACCTTAGCCAAGACAGGGTTTACCTATAATCTTTTCTACTTGTACGCATTGTATCTTGTAGCTAATCGAACTAATTTAGGACTATACATGATGAAGAAATCATGCCCCTTCATACCCAAGTCAGGTACACAACAGCGAGTAGAACCATATTTCAAAGGTTTCTCTATGTATCGCTTTATTGGCGGGCCTGCAGACTCTGCTTGTGGGACAAGTACCGAAGTTGTGTCCTTGAGTATAATCGGGGTAGGTGTCGTCGTGCTCCAAATTATCTGGTGTGAGATTTGCTAGTTAGAAGGCATATGGAATTTTGTAGAGCCGTTGGAACATTGCTGTCAACGTGGGATATAGTCCAGAGGCCCTGGCTTCATTGAATATGAGTCGGTGAGAAGGTGAAGATCGTGCTTCAAGAGAAAGGCTGTGGGGGAAAGGGGGGTGGTTAAGAAATGGCGCAGCCTGTACTTGGGGCAATATGTAGTTGGTGTCAAGAGATTTCATGGCTGTTGGGCTTTGAACCGCCTCGGAGGAACGGAGCTTGTCTGATGCGCCAGATTTTGTAACAAGCTCCTCCCATGCATGAGATGATTGTAACCCGACACTTCCTATGGTTCCTGCATTTTCCTTTTCGTCCCAGGAGAAATTCCGGAGGTGTCCCAGACTCATTGCTTGCGGCAAATTTCGATATTTGTCTGCTTATCGAGACCTCATATAGTTTCCATCTACAAGTTCCATTAATGGCTTCCTGGCCAACGCCCTTTTCCCTATCGTGAATCGCCCTTGTCCTAGGGTCAGCAACTAGGTCTACACCCTTTTGGCCGCTCCATATCAATATAGTATGTAGATGAGAACTGAAGCTCTTGTTGATATTCTGCCCTTCTCGATGAGGTATGTCACATTCATTCGTGAAGGCTTGATATCGTGGCTTATATTGCCACTCTAACTCAAGGGTCGGTTGGTGCTTGGCCATTGACCACAGATGATACTAACATTAGTCTTGAATTCAGACGATGTTAAAGAGAGCGTCGAGGTGATAACCTCACGTTCGAGTGACAAGTAGGTCTGGGTTAAGACTGGGCTTCAGACCATGGTGCATGATCACTTTTCCATGTTCAAACACCTGACAGCAGGTCATATTTCAAGAGAGATGAGATAATGGCGCGTTGCATGGCGATTATGCTCCTGGCGCTGGCTCTCCTGCTGCATGGTTAGTAACTTTAGATCATGGTCCTGCGCGCCCGAATAGGAAAATACTTTGGAGCTATAGAGAAGCCTTCAATTGAGGGTACAGGAGAGGGTGATCCTAGTCAACGACGTGCGGTGTTGCAATAATTCTACTAAAATGCTTTTCAATATCTCCTTCACCCTGAATTCACTTCCAGTATGCTACTTTCGGCCAATGTTATCAGGTTTAATGTGCTACCACAGCAAAGATCAAAACTGGCGGTATCTTTTCTATATCCAGTGATTGAGTTCATAGCCCGGCACCTGTTGGCGATGCTTCACAATTTCGGCGAATAATATATACCCCATGGATCATTTGATAAGCTATACTCAAACAGAAGCCCTTATCAAAGTATAGGTCGACCTCTTGTACCAGCTACTGAGTGAAACGGACGCCAATATCAAAATAGTGGTGTGAGTTGTTCAATTCTTATATTTGAAGCTCTCTGCTTCGAATGAGTGGTTCCGGTGTGTTAGGGATGATGAAGGGGGGGGGAGAGGGGAGGTAGGGAGTGGTGAGTACCATCCTCGGGCCAGCATATCGTTCAAAAGTATCAGGTCAATCGTCATCATGGTTACAGCTAATCGCTAGCCCCCTCGAACATCCTTCCAGCAAAATTAACACCGCGTTCGCTTCTAGCCAAACAAGATACTTCTAATCGGTGGCGGAGCAAAAGGTTGTAAAGTGAATAAGGCTTAATGATAGACGAGCTAACTGATTTTGAGAGTTATATCTTGAAACACAACAATAACAGGTTTGCATAACCGGTGCTACCAAAAACCCCAGTAATCCTACCGTCTTGATTTATCACAGGGTCTGATAACCGTTATTCTTCTATTCGGGCGACTTGACTACTTTCTCCAGAACCTCGATGTCTTACGGAAGCTTATTTGTCAAAGCTGAGAAACATTAGCCAGTCAAGGCGAGCTTGCCCTTCAAGGCATCCTCAACTTGAAATGCTTGTAGCAGCACTTATTAAAGCTCTACCAATGTACTCCATAAACAACCTGATAATCGAGAGTCTTGGTCTAGGTCAAGAAGCTGTGCGCTAAATCGAAAATCCAGATTATGCGGTGAAAGCAGTTTCATACGATCGAGTTGAAACTAAGACGTAGGAATAGACATATTTTCTGGGGAAAGGGGAGGTCTCTTTTGTGCATAACTCTCGTTTCTGATGTGGGTGAGCTACTCAGTGTAAGCAAAGTATTGCTCTGAGCCGTGAGATCTCACGGAACATGGGATTGTTTCTTGTCACTCATTCATACATAGTGAAAACAGCTCGACAGGAAAAGAGCCTGAGAAGGGTTAAGATAAAATACATCCCAAGTTAATCGATCCAGTCCAAATTGGCCTTCCACACCGGGGCTCGAAAGTTTTGCCATATGTCATAATCATATGCTTTTCGGAATGAAAATAAAACAGTGGGACGGTTTCCACCTCAACAGATCTCAAGGATATCTTATCTCTTCACAAATTACACAGTTCTAATCATAGGCCTCAATGATTAATGTGGAATGTACGGAAGTGCAAATCTGACTCGGGATAGAAACAGCATTTCCCATAAGAGTACAATAGAGAGTGAGAGGATAGAAAGAACAGGGAGAATATGTGATATCATCACGTTCAACCGTGCACCGCTAACTGACTCTTAAGCAATGCATCTTGAAGGTTAGAGTTAAGAGAACCTGGAAATAAAGAGATCGTCATCCCATAATATATCTAAACTTAGCATCGTCAGGGTGGTTTGGACAGCAGGAATGCTAATCCTCCATCCCTTTCTATGCCCTGTAAAGGCATGGACGCCAGTCTTCGAATCCTGTCAGTAATGCATCATCAGTGGGAGACACAGACCGGAAGTCAGATCATTAATCTTACTCCTCGCGTGCAGATCTAGGAACAGAAGAGATAGCACGACTGATGGATAGGATCCCGAAACTGTAATGGAAGGCAAGAAAAGGCTGCCCAAAGAAAGAAGGAAGGTACGAAATCAAAATCAAAGGAACGGAAAGCCACAACGCGAAACACAAGGCCAGAAACCCGATCATCTGCCAATCTTCTAGAATTGGGCATCAAGACAGACAATCTGCCGGAACTCAGGGAAGTGGATCATCTCCCCCCGGAGAAAGCGAGGGCAAGGAAGATGAAGATGGTCGCTTGGTTTGGAGCATCTCGCATCCTTCCACGGCCTTTCTACTTTTGTCCTCTTTTCCTTCTTTCCAGCCCTTTACATTTTGCCCATGCTCATCTCGTCTCGGGAACGCGAACAAAGCTTTGCTGGGCTGAAGGTTCTACCACGGGGGACGAGGGCCAACATGGTGTCTGTGCCTGAGGTCTTCTGACTTGATTTAATTGGAATTTCCAAAAACCCCAAATCAGGTTGTGCCGGAGGGGGTATCGTGGTGAGATGACAGGTTGGCGAAGACCGAACCAGCTGGGTGGGTAGGATTTGAGATTGAGGACAATTTTGTTGACGGAGCATTAAGCTTTGGCACCATGGGAGTATCCGAGACAGCGTTGCTCTTCGTTCATGCACGTCGGGCGGCTACCAATTTTTTTTGGC
Organism: Coleophoma crateriformis; assembly: GCA_003369635.1. NCBI lineage: Eukaryota > Fungi > Ascomycota > Leotiomycetes > Helotiales > Dermateaceae > Coleophoma > Coleophoma crateriformis. The sequence goes on from PDLN01000006.1 coordinate 110,480, forward strand.
CCGTCTTCTTTCTTTCTAACGTGGGGGGCATGGACGATAAGGCGCGGTCGTAGACAACGGTTGGTCCCTTGCGTGAGGATATACATGATCCACTTTCTCTTCAGTTGGGCGCTGACGGGGATTGTGAAATGGCTAAGCACAGATCTCTTGGTCTTGCCTCTTTTCTTTGGGCCTGCCTTCCATGTGTCGGGATCCACCTTAAGTTTCGGAATGCACTTGCAACACAGAAACATGACAGAGCGAAGGGGAAGTTGGTTGTATCTAACAAAAGACACCGGAGGAAGGCTGTGTCAAGTCGAGCATGGCTTGAGTCGGGAGTTGGCGTGCCATCGGGCCACCGGCAATTTAGCTAGGGGGGGGCTGCCGTTGCGACCACAATTAGACGCCAACCTGACAGACGAACCGGTTCTTGAGCTTTGCTGGTTAACGAATTTATTTTTGTTGCTGATAGACCGCCCATATCCCACAATCTGGAGAATCCGGTTCTGGATCACGTCGTGGCTGTTCGACAGGGTCAGCCAAAGTGGCAGCTGACGGCAAGGAAAATTGTGGATTCATCTGGTCCCTGATCTCTCCACCCCTGAGTTCCAGCACAATACAGCATCGTGGGTGCACCAGGACGGGAGGGAGGGCAGAGAAGAAAAACACACGAGACGAAGAGCTGGATGGACTGGGAGCGAGGAAGGAGAGCCGAGCTGCTTAGAATAGCAAATCCAGACAGCAATTTATGCACAGGGTCACGGGTGATCGCCTCCGAGATCGACACAAGGACGGGCAGCACAAAAGGTTTTCCGTGCGAAAGCACAGATTTCGTATGGTACAGTATCATGGTATGGTACGAAGAGTGTATCGGCGATGTCTTTGCCTTCGCGGGATCAGAGTCGGAAGCTTCGGTTGTGGCCAGCATGATGCTTCTTACGTCGCTGCTGCTCGTTTCCTCGCAACGCTCCGAGGAAGCGAGCCGTCGTTCCTGGCTTCTTTTCTCTCCGTCGTCCTCCTTTTTCTCTGGTGTGTTTCCGCTGGCTTGGAGCGTGGTGGTGGTTGGTGGCCAACGAACCGGAGCAAAGCCGAAAGCAGACAAGACGCAGGAAAAATGCCGTTTTCGATAGAGGGTCAGAAAGACACCGAATATCGACCGATGCCGTCTGCTTTTGCTTTCCCATCCTTTTCTTCGCAATGGCATCGTGACTCTGTGGCGGTCGCGGTCTGGATGCGCGTCGGCACCAAGATGATGCCCTCACCTCGCGCGTCCGCCCGCATAAGGAAGTCTGAAAACCGAGCAGACGGGCCTGGAGTGCTGCGGTGTGGGTACGTGTGGTGGAGACAGTTGACGCCGTAGATGATATGCGCGTTGTGTGCGTATGGCCTCTAGGGCATGAGGGTAAGGTAGACGTGCCTGGAAGAAGTAAGCATGCCACCACGCCGTCCTGCGTACGGCTTCATTATCGCATTCTCATTAGCAACGCCATCCTCATCCTCATCACTTTCGAAAGGCTCGGCGTTGCCGCATTGGTCCTTCCGGCCGCTCTGGTTGGACAAGATTGACTTCGATAGATTGACGCGGTGTGGGAATGCATTTCGAGAGTGTCCCTCCATCATCAGCGATAAGTGAGTGATACGGGCGGCTCACCGCTACACAACGATGATGCGCCATCACAAGCAAATTGCGAACGACCACCCACGGACCATGGCGAGCCAGAACGGTGGGAGCGACGCCGTTGACGTTGAGCTGGAGGCATGGAAGTTGGCCCGTATGCATCGTATGGTGCTGTCCCTCAGCAATTGTGGGCATTGCCAGAAGTGGAACCTCGATTGTGAGCTGCACCACCGCACAAGCGAAGCTTCGTGGCTCAAGCTCCAGGTCCAGTATCCCTCGTCCATCTCTCCTCCACCCACCACTACCCAAACGAACCACAATGCCACACTTGTTTCTCTTTTGCTTCTCTCCCCCTCGCCCCTTCCACAATCCAGTCCAGATCGTACCCACATTTCTTCTCAATCCACCGCAACGACGCAACGCTCCCCCTCTCTGCTTGATCTCTACCCACAGCCCACCTCATCGCGCCCAACTCCAGTGCCTCAACCGTCGCCGCCCTCCCTCCATGCCCCGCTGAAGTTCTGGCCTCCGTGATCAGATTGGATTGTCGATGCGCCGGATACTTCGTGATAGGCACTTTACAATGGGTCCAGCGGAGGTAGGGATGGCGCTGTTGGGCTAGGAGATCAGGAGAGTCGCAGACATGGCTCTAGTCGCCCTGAGTAAGTAGCTCTTGCTGTTCCTGGATCTGATAGACGACGACCGCGACGACATACAAGTTGCTAGGTAGTGCTGCTGGAACCCGTCTCCACGCATATCCCTTCTCTTCTCTTCTCTTCACGTCGTCTTCCCCCTTCCGGCCAAGACATCATTTCTTGCGTCTTGGTTCTTTGGGTCCCCTTCTGACATCATCCTTTCCTCATCTGCTGCAGCATCATCTATCCTTCACTTATTGCTTGGGAATCAGCAATCTTCTCTCTTCTAGCACATTCGCTCGTCGACTCGACACACCCCAGTTCTTGCTGTTTTGCTCTTTGCCCCATCACACTTCGGGGTGGTTCGAATCAGGATTACCATTGCACATACATTCCGTAGGCTCCATCGAGTCAGGCTTGTTACAGGCTGCCACTCCTTATCGGTGGCGAACAAGAAGTTTTTGTCGGCCCGCTACCTCGACGCAACGCTGCTTATCGACCAAGACCCCACTACGCTGCATGCGGGCTGCTGCACGCCCACCGCTTCACATAATAAGTGCTCAACAGTGCGGAGGATTTAGGTATATGGGGACGGGGGTTCTGGGACAATGGAGAAGAACGCACTTGGCATCCCATACATCATGTCGAGCGACTACATGACCGCCAGCGAAGGCAGAGCCAGTGGGCATGAGCAGGGCTATAGTGAGCTCTCTGGAAGTCCCTGTGCAACCGACTCAGCGTCACCGAGCCGGCCGTCCAGCGCCCTTGGTCACGCCGTTCCCAAGCGAAGCAGAGTGCGCTTCAACAGTACCAGCGAAGCCAACGACTCTACCAACACGCGTTCCCAGTTCCCTCTGCGAGATCGTTCAGAATCCCCTCCGTCGGCGTCGTCACTTCTCGCTCTACCCAAGAAGTCCAAAGCTAGTCCGGCTCACTCCAGAAATAATAGCGTGACAAGATTGCAGAGGCACACTCCGGAGTCGGAGAAGACAAATCCCTTCGATGATCCCCTACCTAGTCCAGTACTCCGGCCGAGACCGAGTGTGCTAAGAAAGGAGTCAGTCAATTCCTACAATGGAGACGATGTTCCAGATGAGGCCGAGGAGCACAACGAGAAGGCCTTCTCTGCTTTAGCTGCCCAGGAGCGAGCCCAGAGAATTGCGAGTTTGGTGGGAAGTCATTCAGCTCCTGCTTCGCGACGGACGAGTATAGACTCTGAGGTGGATGACGATTATGAGCCACCAGAGAAAAGAACGGGCTTGCCTGTCAGAATTGATGATATTCCTCTGATTAACATTGATAGACAGAGGACGGATGGCGCAGGATATGACGTGGATGACGAATTGCTGGAAGAGCGTGAGCCAACCGCCGCGACCAGCAGTTCTCTGGCCCATAAATTGGTTAGGGCTCACACCACCAAGTACCTCAATCCAAAAGGTGTGAGAATGGCCGACCCTGCACCGACAGGTCTCGTATCGGGACAGGTCACTCCAACGGAAGATCAGAGAGATATCGAGGAGTATGTCCCACGGCCGACGCATTATCGAGGAGGTGTGCTTTCATCATTGCTGAAGCTCTACAATGCTCCACAAAATGGAGGGTACGGCAAAATGGACAGCAGATCAGGCACCATGAGCGGAAGTCCATCCCAGGCTGGGACACAGCTTACCACTCCAGGATCATCGGGTACTGCTACCCCATCCAGGCAGAAGCAAGCCAAATGGTATAACCACAAGAATCAGTCACAGGATACCTTGGCAGGGCTCATCGAAGCCTCTGCGATCCTTGGGGCTCAAGGTGGACACGCTAAACCGCAGAGACCGGGCATGGGCAAGAGAACTCACAGTGGCAAGCTTCTTGACCAAGCCATCAACCGACTAAACACTCGACCCAGACTGGAGGATGAGATCAGGATCACTGTGCATATTGCAGAAACTCTTAGCCGCCACAAGTATATCTTGAAGTTGTGCCGAGCTTTAATGAGCTATGGTGCACCCACTCATCGCTTGGAGGAGTACATGACGATGACAGCACGAGTTCTGGAAGTTGACGGGCAGTTTTTATACATTCCTGGATGTATGATTATCTCGTTCGATGATGCGTCAACTCATACCACCGAAGTAAAGCTGGTCAAGTCCGTTCAAGGTGTTGACCTCGGCAAGTTGAAGGATGTCCATGAGATCTACAAGGAAGTTGTTCACGATGTTATTGGTGTTGAGGAGGCAACCCAGAGGCTGGACGCCGTCATTACGAAAAAACCAAAGAACAACCCCTGGGTACTTGTCCTTGTTTATGGGTTCGCCAGTGCTACTGTTGGGCCATTTGGTAAGTTTAGCTACAAACCCTTCAACATACTAGTACTAATAGACTTTAGCCTTTGAAGCCCGATTGATCGACATGCCTATTGCTTGGATTCTAGGTTGCCTGCTTGGTACCCTCCAACTCATCGTTGCTCCACGATCCAACCTCTACTCCAACGTTTTCGAAATCTCGGCCGCTGTGTTGACTTCATTCCTGGCTAGAGCATTTGGTTCCATTCGAGGCGGAGATCTATTCTGTTTCTCTGCCTTGGCACAGTCATCTATTGCTCTCATTCTACCTGGATATATGGTTCTCTGTGGATCATTGGAGCTGCAATCGAAGTCGATGGTGGCGGGATCTGTTCGCATGGTTTATGCCATTATTTATTCCTTGTTCCTGGGATTCGGCATTACTATTGGGACAGCTCTCTATGGTCTCTTTGATCCGCACGCAACCACTGCCACCACCTGTCCTAATCCAATCACTGGTCTCTACAAATGGCCGTTCGTTCCACTCTTTACTTTATCTTTGACAATTATCAACCAAGCCAAGTGGAAACAGACGCCAGTCATGCTGTTCATTTCCTTTGCGGGATATATTGTCAATTACTACTCGGCCATTCGCTTCCCTTCATCCGCCCAGTTGTCGAATACTCTTGGCGCCTTTGCTGTAGGAGTATTGGGAAATCTATATTCGCGAGTGCGTCACGGTGTTGCGGCTGCAGCACTTTTGCCCGCCATCTTCGTGCAAGTCCCATCCGGACTTGCTGCTTCTGGTTCTTTACTGGCTGGCTTGAGCTCAGCTGAATCAATCACAAATTCCACTTCAAACGGCACATCGCACATCAATGGAACTAGTTCGGTAAGTTGTTTGTCGAGACCACAAAATCCATGACTAACAATTGATAGGTTACTGTTACGACTTCCGAAGATCTCAATACAATTGTCTTCAATGTTGGTTACAGCATGATACAAGTCGCGATTGGTATTACGGTAGGCCTGTTCCTCAGTGCCTTGGTCGTATACCCTCTTGGCAAGAGAAGGAGCGGCCTCTTCAGTTTTTAGATATATCACGGCAGTTTAATACAGGGATTCAACAGGACTTTGGCATTTTTTTATTGCTATCATTATTAGGAGCGTGGGAAAGCGACGGTCGGAGTATTGTCAGGAAATTATTCCGTGTTGTTGGGCGCATATATGTATCTGGTTGCAGCATTCTTTTGGACAGTGGGGTGTGAGAGGGTAGAGTTGGAGTCTAGCTTTGTCGTTCATTATTGTGCTTTCTTTGCTTATGATTTGGGAATAGGGCTGTTCGGGATGGACGAGACCTTGGAAGCCGGTTTTTTTTAGTACGCCTCCAATAGACTTTTGGTTAGAAGATAGATGAGAAACTTCATTAGAGTTAGAATAGATTCGGGCTGCTGTTAAGAGTGGGATGCATTGGGGAGACCGGGTGGTGCTTAGAATTGGATCTGCGCCTTGGGGTTTGGTTTGAGGCGCATTATAGCGACAGACGTGGAGATCTGTAGTGGAGCTGGGTTTCTATCGTCTTTCGCCTCTGGAGCTTACAAGCTAAATGGAAACTTTCTGACCTAAAAACCACGTTCACGAGCTCCATTGCATGGCAATAAAATCTCCCACTTGAAGATCGGAACTCAAGAGCCCCAACACGTGATCAGAGCCGACGCCAAATCGCGTCGCGTCTCTCGATGGAACCCCTCCAGCATCAAGGAAGCCGTTGACAACATCATGACAAGCACCAGTGCGCCCACGATCATCGACCTCAAGACCTCGTTTCTCCGCTCACAGATTCTTACACTCTCAAAGCCGCTCAAGCCCTCACCAGCATGGGAAGCCTCTTACACATCTGCGCGTGAGGTCGAAGAGGAGCATCTGCCGCGCCGTCGCGCCGTCGACGAGTCGATCCAAAAGGTCAACGCATCCCTTAAGCAACACAATCGTCTTGCATTTCCACCGCAGGCTCAGAGGCATGTTGCAGAGCAGATCGACAAACTGTATTGGCGTGCTGGGGAGAGGGAAAGGGAGTTTGGGTGTGAGGCGTGGGCTGAGAGGGGGGTAGATTATCGTATGTCATTTTCCTTTGGACTGTGTACTTCCGGGAATGAAGGAGGGGGGAGGGAGGTGAAATACAGACTAGTTTAGATGAGATTTGATTAGGAGGTTAAAATGGAATGATTAGCTAACAGAAAATAGGAAGGGACGACATCATCGCTCAACTGCCACCAATCTGGTCCGCCGAAGCCGAATCCGTAGCTCCGGAGCAAGCAGCCCAATATACCTCTTTGCAAGCGCGCCTGGTTACGCTCAGCGAGAAACGCAACGCTGCGCGCCAGAGACTGGAGGAGCATCGACGACTAAAAGAGCTTCTGAGCCCGTTTCAGGACACGACGAAGCTACAAGAAAATCTTGTCACCCGCAATGGAGAGGTAGAGAAGGAGCTGGAGAAGATGCGGACGCTCATGATGAGGGTTGAAAGAGGAGTGGGGACTTTAGAGAAGGCTGCCGCCGGAGATGATATGGAAATTGACTTTGAAGAAGCGGAGAAGAAGGTTAGGGATTTGATTGTTGGTGGTTCGTGATGGCTATGTTGGGTTAGAGGTGGTTGTGGATGTGATAGAATACTACTGGCTTCATAGTATTCTAATGTAGCTGGACCTGGATTACGTGGCGTTTTGGAGCTGGAGGAATGATACCATTCTGATGTTTGAAAGCCCCATATTTACAGCTTTCAATTGATTGAAAGAAGTCTAAACAATACAACACTCTTTTCTGCACTACACGGTCTATTTATATTGTTTGCTACAGCGATTTGGTGGGATATGTAGGCCAGCTATTCAATGGTTTGCTGGTGTTTGCAGGACTATGCACTTCTCATCGCTAGTCCCTTTGTGTCCCCATCTACTCAACTGGTACATAATGGTTGCAAATCAAAGGTGCACTTAAAGCAGAGCAGAGTTTGTCTCCCGTGATTTTGCCGCTCCTCCCTTCTCCTACCCTTCGAACCCCCGGCTTACCCCATTTAAACTCCATATTTGGTTGCGTCCATAATATAAATCTGCACCTCTCAGTGAAGCTCTTACCGGGTCTCGTCTGGCTGTCGTTGCATGTGCTTCTCAGAGTTCTTTTTCTTCTTTTACATAAAGGAAAGATGGAAAGGTCTATAACGGAGTTATCTTTCTGGAATAGGGAAGCAAATATAGATGACGTGAGTTAGTTCATTACGGATAAGGCGTTTGTTGATGGTCAAGACACTTCTTCAAAAATTCCATTCTAGATCCTTTGCCCTAAAATCCAAACCTTACTGACAATAGAGCATAAAAAGTCTGCGTCAGTCTTGCCTACTATTGAACCAGGATCCTTTCATGGATATCAATATACTATCTTGTCCAGAGGCATTTCATGTGCTTCTCCTCATCTCTACAAAGATACCTAGACTATTTAAGTGCCCTATCGCTAAAGATTGCTCGCTTAAATTAATACAAGTGATCGAATGGCAGAGGATATGTCTCTTTCATACAACATGTGCCACTCTTGCCAGGCCAGAAAAAAATTCTAGCTGTAAATCAAAGTCACAAAAATTTCCATAAGAGTAGTATCCTATCCACATACTTGTATAGCACTACAGCTCGATTTATAACTGGCTGCTGTCGAAAGTACTGTCAGCAGCTTTTGGGCTTGATCGTTCCGCTCTAGCCTGTTGCTTGTATTCAACAGACACGTTCAAAGACGCATACTGTGGCAGTCCATTTCGGTATGGACCTAGTCTATAGCTCTTATATCTGGAGTACATATTTAGAAATACAAGCAGCCTCGCCTTATGGCTCTAAGAAACTCTCTTTTGACGGGTAAGTTTGTGCTCTGAGTTTTTATAGAGTCATCCACTACCGGACACCGTTCGTGAACACAATGTTGAGGACAGTCAGAACACTGGACTGTCCCCGGCACTGAGGCCTGACTTGGTGAACTGGCCAATAACAGTCCAATCGACAGCCTTGATGTCTGGCTCAAAAAATCGAGTCGATGTAGACTTCTTCGTGATTCAATTTCCCTCGTTCCTTCTTTCCAGTATCAACACCCACACTTCCAAAATTAGGTATGTGCCATTTCCATCCTACCCTCTCGCAATAAACATCTCAAAGATATGAGGCGGCAATTCACGTGCCTTATCCGAGAAGCGCGCTAACAGCGACGCTAGCGGCCGCGCCTCCGGTCCAGCACCAGCCAAGATGTCTTCCATCACTCGTGGTCGCAAGCGAAGCAACAGCTTCAACCTCGAAGAACGACCTCTCGAGAATCCATTGAACCCCGAGGAACAAAGCCTTGCCAGTCTTGTTCGAGACATCAATCTCCAGAACGCCCGCGAAGCTTACGAACGAGCTGAAGCTGCGCGCCTTGAGACTGTCGACGAAGAACTCGAGCGCTCACGTTCCCGTTCCGGTCCCCGATCTCGATCTACCTCTCCAACTTCCGACCGCGACCAAACACCTACCCCTACTCGACGACGAGCTCGGTCCCAGTCGCCTGCTTCGGAGCACGATTTTAGATCTGCGTCTCCATTTCCAGCCTTTGATCCCCTTCTCGGACACGACGAGACTTGCACACCTCGACGACCTCTACCACCACCTCCCGAGCCCGAAGACGCTTCCTTTCGAGCTTCCACTCGTCGCGGCTCAACAGTCTCTCGCGGACGTCTTCAACTCGTTAATCCAGCTGAGCGTGCTCGACGTAGATCTGCTCTCACGCAATCTGGTGACTTCTCTGGAAATACCTATCGCGGCACTGATCTGACCGGTGGTGGTGCGCAACCTCTGTCGGCCGACCAATCTGGAAATCTTCAAGCTCGTATGTATCATATTCTGCTCTATCTAAGCTTATGGCTGACCAAAACGCATAGGTCAGGACTTCAATACTGTCAGAGCTCCTTCCGCAAGCTCTCGCCATACACGTTCTTCCATTGCCAATCTCCTCGAAGGCTCTACCAGCTCAGCTGATATCGAGGATCTCGTTACTCGACCAGTGACTCCAACTCAAGAGTCATACTTGAGATCAGTCCGTTCTTTACACGCCGCGAACACCCAAGTTCCGATCACCAGAACTTTGGTTCCCTCTCGATCTCACCTTGACCTGCCTTCTCTCCTATCGACTCCCATCCTTCCTCGAGGCCAACTGCCGCTTCCACCAATCCAGCCTTTAAACGCATCTTTTTTGGGCCCCCGTACTGGTGAACCAAGCCAGTCGCTGCCAAAGTCAAAGTTGAAGCTGAAGCTGAAGCCAAAAGCATTCACCATGAGTTACCAAAACTTCCTCGATTCGCCTCAGGGTGGTCCAACTCCTAATTCTCGTCAAGCTCCACCATCACCATCCCAGAACATAAACCCCAATGGCATGAACGGTGTGATGGGCATTGGTGGTGCTGGTTATCCTACTCCAGCTGGTCATCAAGCTGATCTCAACATGATCATGGGTATGGTTGAAGCTCTTAGCAACCAGCTTCAAGCCAACCAAGCCTTGACTGCTAGCATTGTTGAGAAGACTGGACTCGTCCGCGAGCTTGCTCAACGACAAAACCTTTCCAATGATGAGATCATTGCTTTGGCTGGCAAAGCTCTTGATGGTAAGCTGCATACCCAAGCAATTGCTGACAACTGCTAACATTTCCAGAACCATACCGCAACTTGGACAAGGAGATCTCCGAGCTTCGCAAGAAGTACGACAAGTGCTTATATGACAAGAAGGAGTGGCAAAAGCTTTGTACTTACATGGCTAATATCATCGGCAATGTCGTTGACCTGGCACATGAGTTTAAGGAGAAGCACGAGGCTGACACGCTGGCTTGGCACAAGAACTACCGCAACCAGTTGAAGGAAGAGCGTGAGGAGAACCTCCAACTGCGCTGCCAGATCCAAGACATGCGTGCCCATGCCAGCAAGGCTTACAACCACTTGACTGATCTCCGTCGCGCCATTACTGATGATGAGGAGCGACACGAGCTCATCATTCAGAACCACTACTACCGACAGATGGCTCGACACTGGAAGCGCCAAGCTCTCCCACTTCTCCCAGATGACGACCCAGAGTTCTCCGATGACGATGATTTGATCGACCCGGAGGAGAAGAAGCGTCTTGCGGAGGAGAGGAAAAACAAGGAGGCTGAGAAGGAACAGGATCAATAGACGTAGTGTAGCTAGCTGACAATGATTGTACGATGGCATGGTGGGTATACCCCGGCGTTACGGGCATCAATGATGCATAGCATGGGTCTTGCATGAGGGGCAATAGGGCGCTCACTCTTAGAACATTCAATCAATTTCAATCAAGTACAGGACATAGCTTATGCAAGAATGATTGATGGTGTCGAATCCCAACACTGAATCCTCCGCTCGTCTTTTCACCGTCCGATCCCAACTTGATGATTCGTTGCGTGACTGGCATCATTTGTATCCCGTGCACCTAGTTCTCAGCTATTGACCAGCCACTTGGAGTCTCAAGTATGCTCTCGATTCTTCGGCCCGTCACAATCATTCGATAGCCTCCATGGCAATCGCCATGGTTGAAACCAGATCATCAGTCCTGCTCAGTCAGTTTCATCCTTGGATGACCTTGAGAAATTCCGTCGTCGTATGAACCGACCTGGCCAAAAGAAATCTGAAGTCAAGTAAAGAGTGGTTTCTTCTCTTGGGCAACGGCACCGGAGTCTCACTTCCCTTCTCGACGTGGCACACACGATACCAAAGTCCCCTTCCATGATTCCCTCGTGACAGTTGTCGTCTCACTTCATGCCTCCCACCATACCGTTGACCTGGCGCCTGCGTTGCTTGGAAGACAATGCCATGCACCGTGCTCACCTTATTGTATCCGCTTCTTGCATGCTACTCCGGCTGATTTCCTGACCGTCGTGTTGGCCGTCTGCACCTGCAGCACAATGGTGTTGTCCCAAGCTTTGCTGTTGTGTTATGGCCCTTCCCTTTCGTGGTATCCACCGGCATGGCTCATAGCTTGAGTGTAGTAGCCCATGGGGATTGCTTTGTTTGGGGATTACCAGAGCACAGAATACGGAATTGACTGTCGGTCAAGGAGGGTTTCTTTATACTTGCATCGGAATGGGGTCATGTCGCTTACCGTCGCCATCTTTAGCCGAGGGAAATAGACTAGAACGAAGTGAAGAACGTCGTCGGTGATGAGGCTTGCAGATAGATGGGGAGGATAGAAAAGGTGGAAGAGGAGAGGAGGAGGGGAAGGGGTTTCATAACAGGCTGCCGCTCTCCAGAATTCCGAGTGACCGGCTCGGGAACTTTCTTTGCAATCTTGATGTTCCGAACGCTAGCCCTGACAAGAGCAGAGCGGTCACAAAACATAGTATCGAGATGGATCCCGAACTCAAAGATGGCCTGGGAGGGTGAAGGGGAGAGGGAGACTGACTACAGCTCGCAGATGGTGGTAGGTTAGGTAGTGAGTTGGTACAGGTGGTACTGTGGTAGGTGGTGACCACGACGAATCATTGGTCAAGCCGCAAGAGAAAAAGCTGCGGATTGAATCCTACTAGGTGAGAGTTTTCAAGCAAAGCTATTCAGCTCCCAAACTTTTGCCGTCGTCCAAAGAAATGGGAGAGATCGAGGATAGCTCTCGGTTTAGATATGCTCTCCATGCCTTAAGCCTCCTCTCTCAAAGCAGCAGCCATCAAGCGTACAAGACTTGAAATGTTAAGGTTCGGACATGTAAAAGGCTTCCAACAACCTTGCGTCTCGTCTCGTCCTTGCCTGGCTTTGAGCTGGCTGCATCGAACAGCTCATCCAGAGATCTGCAGCGCAGAGTCGTCACTGCTGAGCAATGCTATTTGCTCTAGGCAACATCTTACTGACATACTCGGGAACCCAAGATCAGATTGGTCCAGGACGGGTCCCAGTTTCTGAAGGATCCGAGGTGCAGTGAACATGCAGGCGCTTGCAAACGGTGGCTTTCGTCGTGCTGCAGCACGAGAGCCGCCTGGAAGGGTGGAATGCCCACCACTTGTCCTTCGCTCATCCGATCGACTCTTGACGAATGGGTCGCTTAGCCCCAAGAAAGGCAACTGAGTTCATCGAGGGCATTTGGCTTCCACTGGTACGGAGTAAGCTTCACCTCTGCACTGACCCTCCAACCATTTCTGGATCTCGGCGTTCGATAGCCTCTTATTTTGGAGCGCTTTATCTTGCCCATCGGGTTGCAACCAGTCAAATTGGCTTTACCGTCTTACCGAAGGGCCCCCCAAAGCATGGCGTTCGGTTTGGGGGATCAACTTCTCCATCGCGGTGCTGAACATCACATGATCAAGACGGCCTTGCGCGAGCAGACCTCTGTAGTGCTTTGGATAGGGGAGCGCCTTTCATGGGCCGTCCCGCGACGCGTCAGCGAGAAGCCAGAACCAGCGTCCCGGCCACCATATCGTGCACTGCGATGGTTGAGAGGGATGTTCGAGACCACTTACCCCGCCGATGATCGTTGGGCGAAGAGAACGAAAAAGCAGGGCAGCGGTGCGAACAAACAAGTCAAGTCTCGCGACATCAGCCTTGCATGAAGCCCACACCCCAGCGCAAAAGTACCTTGCCTGGGTGTCCAAGACATGCAGCTTCGGCTTCCCTCACGCTTCGATGGCATGGCTGGCTGTTACTTGACCTCTACGGCGCTGAAGAAGCAAGGCGACGGACCGGTGCAGGACATGGCCACGGCGATGTGCTGGTCTTTACAGGTGCAAGGAAGACAAGCGAAAGCCAAGGCCAAGGCAAAGTCAAAGTCTGAACGAGCACAAATGAAATCTGTCTCTGCTTTTTCTTTTCAATCTCCACCGGACTGTTATCTCCGCTCAGACCGTCTCGTGCGGGAACGGCCTTGTTCGTTCCTCAGCTCTTACGACGCCTCGCTCTCGACCTGCCTGGGCAGTGTGATAGGCGCGGTGGTGTTCGGTGGCGCGCAATGAGGCGATCTCGGTCGGACGGCCGAGGTCGAGAAGGTGCTGAGTGGATGGCGTCGCTCGAGGAGCCGCGGGTAGTTATCACGGAGCGGCATCCTGGCGCCGGCGCTGGAGCCGATGCAGTGTGCTCTGGGTCTGAGGGCTGGCCTGAGTCGTGCACGATCGAACAATGGAAACAATAGGGGGTATGAAAGGGGAATGGAGGTCCAAGGCAAGGGGTTTTTGGGCCTCGAGACTTAACTCTACTTCCTAACTGTCTCCTCACTGCCCGATCTGCCATTTAGCCTTTTTTTCTTCTCCGCAAGCGATGAGCGCGACCAGGGCTCTGTGTTTCATCGGGGATTGCTGTTTACCCAGTTTCATCCCGTAGCCAAATCACATTGCATCTCTCAGCCAAACAACTTCGGACGACAGCAGCTCCACTGCGACACTTCAAACGACAGCTGCACCTGGAGCCAGAGATCACATCTGCCCCGCATGCTCGGAGCCAGGGGGGTGCCCGCAGGAAAGGGAGGGGGCGAGAGGGTGGTGTGCGGGCAAAGTTATTGTTGCAGTCGTCATGGTGAGTGTGAGCTCCCTGTGCCATTTCCTGTGCCTGGGGGGGTGTTGTAGCAGTTCCTGTTCCTGCTTCTGTGCCCCTGTGCCAGTTCCTGCTCCCGTGCGGCTCCTCTCCCCTGCCCGCTCGGCAGCTGAAGTCCACGCTACGCGCCGCCTCGCAAGCTCAATTCCACGTCAATCTCTCTGCCGCTCCGAGTCCCTACTTCCATTCTCCGTTTCACCACCTCACGACAAGAGCTCCGGCGTCCAACAACGGCGGCGCCCTTGATTGCCATCTGAGCACCATGACACGCCCAGCTCCAAAGGGGAAGGCCAGCTGGTCAGACCGGCTGCGCGAGACGTCTGGCCGGCTCCTGGGTGGAAGCCGTCCTTTGCCCACGACGACGACCAGCGAATCCGGTGAGCTGCACATCCTGGTCCTTTGTCCCTGAAGATCCATTCCCCAATCTCAGCCCGCCCACGATCCAGTGCCTGGCCCGCGCTGGGGACGTGGATCTGCTCGTCACCTGTGCTGCTCTCTGCCCTACGGCATAGGCGCGGTACTGTCCTGCCCTGTCTGGCCCATCTAGATCCACCCATCACAGATGCTGGCGGGCTTAGTTGCCTCCACCGCGGTACTGCGATGTGATCGGATTGTGATAAGCTTGTTGCACCGAACGCCCAAGATGCAGGGAAGCAGTGCAGTACGTGCAGTCCTGTCGTCCCAAGTGCGTCGGCCACTGTGGTGCTCTGGTTAAATATTGTCCCTGTCCCACCGGCCTGCAGCACCTTTTCTTTCACCACCTCTTCTTCACCAGACCGCACCACCCTCTTCACTACTGCTGCACTCCCTTGACGGTTGAGCTGGGCAGCAAACTTTCATTCATTTTTGAGCAACGCCAACACACTCCTTTGCAACGCATCCTTGTCTTTCCTTCTCTGCACCCACGATATCTTTCGTGCCTGCCCTTACATTCCTTTCCACGTTCTCGCTGCACAAAAGCCTACAGTCCTTTCAAGATGGTCTTGCTCAAGTCTCTCCTCGTTCTAGCCTCGGCTTGTCTGCCTGTGGTGTCCAGCAAGTATGTCTTCGCCCACGTGGTGGTGGGCAACACGGCTGCCCATACCGTCGACACCTGGAAGACGGACATCTCGCTTGCCGCCGCGGCGGGCATTGATGCTTTCGCTCTCAACATTGCCTACCCCGATACCAATATCCCCACGCAAGTGGCGAATGCCTTTACGGCTGCCGAGGCCATGTTCACCAATGGCACCGATTTCCAGCTCTTTTTCTCCTTCGACTACCTTGGTGGTGGTCAGCCTTGGGCAGCCACGGGCACCCAGTCGGTCGCGAGCTATTTGACCAAGTACAAGACGAGCTCGGCTTACTTCTTGTATAACGGTCTGCCCTTTGTCTCTACCTTTGAGGGAACCGGCAACATCCAGGATTGGGCCCAGGGCGGCACAATTCGATCTACGGTTGGCGATGTCTATTTTGTCCCCGACTGGACCAGCCTGGGCACCAGTGGTATCAGTGCCGCATTGCCTGATATTGAGGGTTTCTGTAAGTTCGCTTTCCGAATGATTTCACCCTCACCCACCTGACCTCCCGAGCGTCACCTGATTTCGATCTCTCATCTGGATGTGTTCTGAACCATAGCTAACCTAACAGTCTCTTGGGACATGTGGCCCAACGGAGCTGCCGATATGAGCAACACAACCGATCTCGCGTGGAAAGACGCCGTCAGCCCAAAGACGTACATGATGGGTGTCTCGCCCTGGTTCTTCCACAGCACCGTGGGAGGCCAAGATTGGGTCTGGCGCGGTGACGATCTATGGGCGGATCGATGGGAGCAAGTGATGGAAGTCAAACCCGACTTCGTCGAGTAAGATCCTCCCCAACCCTTCTACTACAAAACAATCTAACACACGAGACAGGATTGTCACTTGGAACGACTTCGGTGAAGCCCACTACATCGGACCCATCCATTCCGAGGATGAGATTGCCGCAGGAGCAGCAGATTTCGTGAACGGAATGCCACACGATTCATTCCGTGACTTGCTCCCATACTACATCTCCCAATATAAGGGCACCAACTACACCATCACGGAAGATCTAATGCAATACTGGTACCGCACGGCACCCACCACGGGCGGGTCCGCGGGAACTGTGACGGGGAACATCGCGTCTCAGGGCCAGGAGGTCGTCTCACCAGATGCAGTGATGCAGGATAAGGTGTTCTTCTCGGCGCTACTGAAAGATAGCGCGACCGTGCAGGTACAGATCGGGACCAACGCGGCTGTAAGCTATCGGGGCACCAAGGGCGTGAATCACTGGTCTCAACCTTTTAATGGCCAGACCGGGAATGTCACTTTCTCGGTTGTGAGAAAGGGCGCCGTGGTGAAGCAGGGTAAGGGAGCCAAGATTACGGCCACGACACAGTTGGCGAGCGGGTTAACCAACTTCAATACATGGGTTGGAGGTTGCTAGATACGGCGTTCTGTTTCTTCATGTTCTTCTTGGCCGGTTCAGGGCCATTTTTGGGATGGGTGGTTTGGATTTTTGAAAACGTTGGGGCTTTGGAAGGGAGGGAGCATGGTTATGATTCTTGCTTACGATTTGACGAGGTGGCTTTCTTCTTCTTCTGGGGCGTGCCGATATGGACACTTCTTTTGTTTACCTTCTGCTGTCCTTGATGAGTATCCACTTGGATTTTATACTCTCGAAAGGAATTACGTTCGAGCCCTGAGTGGCCTTTTTGTTTCGCTTCTCGATGGGTAGATAGACGGATTTGGATTTGGATGCGACAGATAGATATCCTGTTTTGCTCTGTACATATTTATACCCCTCCTTTGGTACGTTTGCTTCGTCTCGTACAATACACTACTTTGAACCATGCTACCTTGTCCTATCCTAATGCGATCCGATGAACCACCGTCCACAACCTCAGCACCTCCGTCATCAGCCTCTCCCTCCGCTCCGGGAGAACGACCAACATCTGCGTGGCCTTGCAATTCGAGAATCCGTAGCAGAACGAGGCTTGGGATTTGATGACAAGGTAGGATGTGCAGAGTAGCGGGACCGAGGAACCGGGTGGGAAAATAACGGGTAGGCAGGTAGTACGGGTACGATACCATACAAGAAAGAAAATCCCGATCATCGAGTCCCTTCCATGCACGCGCCGTGGCTATGTGGAGGAGATGTCATCTTGTCGAGATATGGGATTTGTGAGGCTCCCGGCGTGCCGTGCTTTGATTCATAATTTAAGCGAGCTGTGCCAGTATGTACGTACTCGCTTGCTGGGGGGGGGGGAGCGACGGGAGGTGGGGATCGCGAGAGAGAGCATCTGGCTTCAGAACGGTGACTGGATTCCTTTTTGTGGGAATGGTGATCGGGTCTTGTTTGGAACAGCTGGCGTCTATCTGGCGTGTTGACGTGCTTTTGGGGGAGTGGGGGGGGGGTCTTTTTTGGTTCCGGGTTTGGGAAGTGATGGATGTAGACACCGATCGGTCACTTGATATAATTATGAGATGGCGTGGAGATCTGATTGCTTGGGGAAGAATGGTTGTTAGATCAGTTGTGTTTGGGCTTTGGCTAGCTAAGTAGATTCTAATAGCAATGCAAGAAGCTACGATGGATCTTGCAGACTTTTTTGGAAGCACTTGTGTTTGACATCGCGAACTTACAGACCTCCCTCTTTCAAGAGTCCCCGCTCTAATTATGGACCGTCACCATATCACATTGTAACTCCCAGCACAGCCAGCCTCCCCACGGACTCGGCCCAGCCAAAAACAAACGTAACCCGTAACCACAACAATCGCTGCTCCAACGACTGGATCTCCGCAGCGCTCATCGCCGCCACCTCGTCCAGGCCACGGCCCAACAACTCCTCCCACGCCTTGGGACACCACAGGAATTTTCCCGAAGCCACACATCCCGTCTCGTCGATGCATTTGCCCACGATCTTGGAGTTGAGCGTAAGTGTCGCGGGTTTGAGGCAGTGGGGACAGGGGATGCATGGCTTGTTCGAGTACAGCGGGAGGCCGCAGCAGGTGTTGCACAGGAGCATGTTCCGGGCGCGGAGTCGCACGAGCGAGATCTCGGTGAGGATGAGAGAGAGGTAGCCTGTGAAGATCGCCGAAGGAGATGAGCGGGCCCTATTCGTCCTGGGGTCAGTCTCTCAGGGAATAAAGAAGGCGAGTGTGCTTCAAGAGGTGAGATACCATTCATCAACGTCCGCAATGGTGAACAAGATCTTATTAATTCCATGCTCCGCAGCGTCAATGTCAAAAACTCCTTCCGGAAACTCCGTACCCAGACTCTCCTTCTTCGTCAAGCTAGCAGCGAAGCCCCGTAACCACTTCGCATCCGGGAACTCAGGATCGACGTCGACCATGGTCGGCATCTGAATCCCCACGCTGCCCTTGCCCCCGTACTCGGCTCGGAAGCCCGGATTGGAGACGAGCAGGATCGTCTCGCTGGGTATCCAGTCTTGCGCCGAGTCGATCATCTCGCCCCAGAGCTTGAGCTTGGCCTCCGCCGTATGGTCGAACAGCATCACTTCCGCCAATTCACACTCGCCGCCGCCTTTCTTGGCAAGTTTCTTGCGCGCTCCGATGCTCTTGACGCAGACGAGGATCTTCACCCCTGTCACGCCATCATGGCCAGTGGTCAGATAGCTCTCGAGCGACATGAGGCCCGGTAATGGGCCGTGAGGCGTGCATGCTAGAGGACGGCGACAGGTATCGCTGATGTCGAGCGTCGTGCTGGGCGTATGGACCATGATGTGATCGGAGGTGACGCGCGCGGGGAACATGTTCGCTGTCATGGAGGTAACGGCGTGATTGCTGTCGGCTTTGGAGGCATCGGCGATGAAGGCCGTCCAAATGGTGAGGAGCTGGCCTAGTTTGAATGGGTAGGGCTTCGCCGCAAAGTAAAGCTTGACCTGCCACCGGCCCAAACGTCAGCATGTACGCGCGGGACACTTCCAGAACCCAGAGCAAAAGTCTCACGGAGATACAAGCCTCGTCATCCTTGATGAGCATGTAGTGCCAGCCGGAAGCTTTGGGTTGCTTCCGACTACTGCCGTAGACCGTGTTGAAGTTGACGATGCGTCCAAGGAACGTGACAGCTTTGGGGCCGGTGGTGAGCTCATTGATGCCTCGCTCTTCATACTCGCGGCTAGGATTCCATTTCCGTGCTAATGGGTCGAGGGCTTCTGCGACTTCGTCCTCTGTGTAGCCGTCTCCAAGTTTTACGGTGCTTGAGGTGGCGTGTCCCTGGCCCGTAGTTGCTGTAGTTGATTTGGGGACGGGGACGGGGACTTCTCTCTTGTAAAAGGATTGGATTGAGGGGTAGGGCGGGGCCATGGTGATATTGGGATGCTTCCTGAAGATGATGGAAGGCGTAAATGGTGGGGTTGTGGACGGTTGGTATGTTGCATTCGTTCAAGCTTGGGTGTGCTGAATTCTGCTCTGCCGGGACAGACAGCACTCGGATTTCGAATCCGAACTGCACCCCATGCTATCACGTCGTCAGAAGCCGACAAATAAACCGAGAAAAGTATTCACAACTTGCTATCGATACCAGCTCCACCTTGAAAGTTTGCTAATATCAGCAGGAATGTGTACGATATAGAGATTGCCAGACTTGAACAAAGCAGGCAAGGCAAGGCCGAAATACTCCCTCCTTGCCTTTGAAGTGGACTCAATATGAATTTGAGGAGCATCAGCCCGAACAAGTTTTGACGTTGCACAAAAGCAGAGCGGATTGGAAGAGAATTTTTCGAGGAGAAATAATGCTTCTCGATTTATTTGATTGTCTAAAGAGTGAATGCATGACACTTATCGTCATGTGTAGACTGCTACCGAATTCCAAAAGAACAAACTCAAACCCATTACCATTCCAAATCATCACTACTCTTCTTCAGTGCTGAGAAAACCACCATACATCCTTAGAACAACTTATGCTCAAGAGTCATGTCCGACTCTGGCTCAAGACCAACACAAGCACGGAAGATATTGGTCAATGCACCTCGCTGCTTAGCAAGAGCATTGATGACCGGCGTTCCAGGTGGTGTCAACGGAGCCTTGAGCATGTAGCTGAGGATGCTGAGAACCGAATGGAAGTTCTTGAAGTCCTTGGTGGCAGCGCCATCGGAAGAAGAGGATTTCCATTGGATACGGGTCATCATCTCGGCGATAAGAACCAGATCAATGATCAGAGGAGAAGCCAGGAGGGAGTCTTCGCACACGTTAAAGAGACTAGGTTCGTTAGTAAGGAACGTCTAATGAAATAGGTGCAACTCACGAAATAGTCTGGTGACCACCCATGAAGATTTCAGCATAGTATTCATCCAAGGCACGCTTGTTATCACCAACAGCCGGCATGTACTTGATCACAACCGTGTGGTCAGGATGTTCGCCCTTCTTGTATAAAACAGTATTGGCTTCAACCATATCATCGACGACATTGGACTTAGAGATCTCCTTGGAACGGAATTGTCGTTGAGAACTGAGATTCTTTCCGTCATTGTTGCCGAGATGATTGTAACTTGCAATGGAGGTAAGCTTGATGCCCGCGCTGATCAGGAAATCAACAAGAGCAGATTTCATCTTGGTTTGGCCAGACTTGAAATCATCTCCACCTATGAAAGCATTATGCTTTTCAGCAAGTTGGATGGCACCTGGGACAAAGGTGTTTTGGGGGGATCCGTTGATGAAGGGGGTATTTTCAAGAATACAGGCAACCGCGAAGACCGTTGAGGGGGAAACTTCTTCATGGCCTGATTCAATAGCCTTCATAAGATTGTCGGCAGTGTCGTTGACGCCGGGGATGATTTCGGCAAAGCGCTCAGTGTTAGCCGTCCATTGCACGATAATCTTCTCCAGGTTATTCACAGCCTTGAAATCACTAGAACCTGTCAATGGGTGTACGCGGCTTGGATAGGTCTCACGTACCGGATGTCTTTACGGATCTTCTCCACATGCTCTAGGCACGCTTTACTACCAGCAATGAGATTGTCGGCACGGTCTTCTTGATTAGCCGCAATGAAGTCAGGGTAGTAGATGCTAGGAAGTGGGACCATAGCAGCCATCTCCTTGTGAACTTGCATTTTCAAGGTTGGCTCGAGAACGGCAGCACGATCCATGGCAGCGGACAGGTTCATGCCGCTGATATCCCAGCCACCGATAACCAAATCATTGGGGTGCACCATAGGCAAGACATCATGGAAGGGAATGTTTACATCCTTGGCCGTCTTCGCATCCGTACCAAGCTTCATGGTAGAACCCATGACGACCGAACCATAGTAGTTAGCAGCACGAGAGCCTTCACGAGTGTCCCATTTCAAACCACGACGGTTAGCAATGATACCGGCAGTGACCGTGGTACCATTGTTGCCACCCCAGCCGACCAACATCATGCCTGTCTTGGGGATCTTGCGTTCGACCTTGAAGTCATAAACCGTCTCCTTGGGGGTAGCAACATATTTTCCATCGGCATTCTGGCTGACCAATGTGGTACGATACGTGTATTTGGATCGAATCTCGTTGGCGTTGTAGACCACATTGGGCGAGTTGACGGTAAAGAGATCCTTGTGGGCAGTAGCAGCAACTTCGTTCGAGGAGCCCGGTCCGATATCTGCGTGAGGGGCCATGCTGATCAGAGGGGATTAAGACGGTCTGATCGAGCGTGTAGATGTGACTTCGGTGGGATCAAGCGTAGCCGTTTATCTGGTAAACGGCGAGTCCGATGCCCCTGCGGCGGAAGAGCAACGGGCTCCTGCGAACGTGTTGTGCGACCTGGACGGGAGTCAGTATGGAGACAGAAGAACACGATGGGCATGGAAGCATACGAGTTGAGGAGATTGGAAAACGTCTTGACGACGGGGTGATCACACTCAAGGTGCGATCGGCAGGGGATAGGGATGAGAAGAGAGAAGGTCTGAAGATGTCTTCGGTGAAGTCAAATGGTCAGGCAGTGAGGGAGCTGGTGGTGGAGAGGAAAGAGGAGGAAGACTTGGGATGGGGAGTTCGGATAGATGTATTTATTACCTCTCGGCAATGATGCCTAAAGCAGGCGAGGGGTGGGATAAGATAAGGAGTTTTCGACCTTGCTACTGGACGGCCAGGAGGCTGTGTAGCTTTCCCCTTCTTCTCCATCGTCGTATCGCGACTTGGCCGGGCCCAGAGTTCGCCGAGTATATACGTGGCCCGTTGCGGTGTGCAGTCGTGTACTCCGTACATTCGACAATAATGCGGGATGAGGGCCCCCAGCAATTCGATGGGGTTGTGGAGCATGGAGATGCAAGCGAGGGTGTGCTGAGTTGCCCAGTTGAGCCCCAAGTAAACAATCCAACATGTCCTGCACTACCGCAAGTCGCCCATCATGCTCTGATGAAGACCGGGAAGATGCTCCATATCGCTTTGCGTTACGTTCTGTTCCGCGTCTCTCCATCCATTTGCGAGTTTGTCCTTCACGGCTCCGTCGCCCCCAGAGAAGCCGATCACCGCGACGCGTCGGTACCCCAGGATGGAATGGCGGTCAACGATGCACATTTTCACACTGCAGCTCCTGCTATGCGGTCTCGTACAGTACATAGCATTCCCCCTCAGCGGCACCCGCGTGAATGGGCGGGAATGTCCTGCTCTGGGTACAGTACCTTGGCCATTACATACCATCATCACCACCAGTTCCTCCCAGGGCAGCGCACGTGCAACAGCTAAGGTATGCGTTCAATTACCTTCCGCGAATGAGAAGAGTGACAGCGGGAGCGCCATGACTCTGGTTTGGATTAGAGATGAAGTAGGCTCCATCGGCCGCACTCTGAAGAGGTGTGGGCAACGGACCTCGCGACCGCCTTTTCTCTCATACCGTGTCTGTTGGCTTCGCACGCCTCAGTGCACAATTAAGTTTAACGTACTGCACGCCATCCTCCACGTTGCACATGGGTCAAAGGTTCTCTCTGCACGCCGCATGAGCTGGTCCCACCCAAGTACATTGCATGCAGGATTGGGATGCCCCTCCCTGGCTGCTGACCATTGCGACCCACGAGCAATTTGTTCATCAGAGCAGATATGCAAGGGAGGAAGCCATGTGCACACACACAAGGTGGAAACCAAACATAGTAGAGATGAGGGGGAAGATCGCGTGAATTAAGTACACTTGCCAGCTATGTTCCTGATCGCCATGGGCCTCGCGGATGGGGAAAGGATTGGCAGTGCTTCGAACATTACCCCTGAGCCTCCTCCGTTCTCAGGGGCATGATGGGCGTATTTAGCCGCTGTACGCCGCTCGGAAAGTGCCCAGCATTTGCTGTGGCCCGAACGGGATGCTGATAAGCCATCAGCACAGTGCGATGGTCGACTCCGTGGCCCGATTGAGCTGCTCATCTCACGACCCCAAGCTGTGAGGGGTGCGATAGGACGGACCACGGACGGTGGAGAAGTGGAAGACACGAAGAATGATGGCGAATCTTACGACCAGTCAGATCGCTCTGGCCCTGACACCAGCTGGACGTCGTACAATAGTACGAAGAGTGTGCAAGCGCTGGTGTGTGTATCGGCGGCTGACGCTTGAAACGGAAGTCTGTTGTCCCCATGCCCTCCGCTACGAGAGCCAGCACTGTAACCGCGACGCTGGTGAGGCTTCGGTGGGATATGGTGGCTGCAGGCTATACGCTGACGCCCTCTATCTGAAGGCACATATACAGGTCAGAGGTCCGCAACGCATTAGATGCCGTGCTTAGCGGGATTGCTCTTCGTCGCTGGCCGATGCTTGAAACCCCAGGCGCATTTTCGTAATAATGATGGGTATCGCAGGACAGAGTCGAGGCAGCGAGTAGGATTGGGCGACAAGGACAGCTCTCCCCCTTTCTAGACCGCACGCTACGGCTTCCCTACCCCTTCCCGACCTGGCTCGCCCACCTGTCTGCCTCCCTCCGTCCCGCATTCCGATGCAAGCAACCTTACTCTTAAACGCCAAAAGCAAAAGTCGAAGTCTGTCGTCCGGCAGACCGACTAGGCTTCCTGTCGTGCGCTGTCGTGCGGCAGGCTTCTCCTTCGCCCACGCTGTTGCGCACGACGGATGGGATCGTGGAGGGGTTTCATGCTCCCATAGCAACTCGTTGCTCATGGCTGGCACCGCCGCCCACCAATCAGCGCGGCCAGTTCCCGTGCTGCTCCCCGACCCGGCCACGCTCGGAGCGCATGGGGGCCCGCGACCGGACGCTTTCGAGACTCACAGACATGGCCGAAATAATACCCTGCGAACCCTGGGCGTTATAAGTGGCGCCCGTCGACAGGGTCGCCTAGGTCATCTCCCATAAGTCCGCTTGTCTTCGACACAAATCCGCGACACTGACCGTCGATGCCTCTCAACCTCCAACGTTGAAACCTTGTTTTCCATCCCTCTGTCAGACCATCGGCGTGTGACTGCCACCCGCTCACGATCCTTTCTTTTGACGCCATCAAGCCCTGTGACGCGCTGGTCGACTTTGCAACTTTCCCGGATCGCCTGCTAAGTTCGTGTTCGTCCGCATAGACCTTCCCGAGAGCTTCGTCAAGCCCTCTTTTCGACACAAGAAACATTTGGTGCTCAGATCTCTCTTGGAAAACAAAAGGAAACTTCTCTTCCGCGCCTAATCCGGTTTCTGATCTTCGCACTGCCACCCTGACGTTGCGAGGGCTGCCATCTTATAATTCACAGGAACTCGCAGACGACCTGACGTGCCCAGCGAAACCACCCACTTCGAATGTGGTTTTGGTAGAAACTGCGGTGCTTGAGCGAGCAGTAGATGCAATCGGACAAATCTAGCCACTATGGAACGCCTTCCCCGAGAGTCGAGCTTTATGCCGACGATAAAATGTTCTATGTGCGCGAAGGATATTGAGATCTCCATGATGGGAGAGCATGTATGTGGTGGCCCGGCACCAGCGGGAGAGCGTAAGTTGAGCTGCATGGTGAGAAGATGCTCTACTGACGATCACTAGCAACCCCACCGCCAGATGCCTCATCTTCGTTCGACAGGTTGCGGTATAACGCAAAGCCCCCCACGGAGTCGAGCATGCTGAAGCCAGGTCGCCAAATGCTTCCCCGGGTGGACACCGGTGCTGCGAGTATGAGAGCTCAAATATGTTGTCTAAGCATCACTAATGTATTCTAGATCGACCGTTCTTTCGTCCCCAAGAAATGACACCAGTAAGCGCTTCACCGTCCAGAACCGGATCTCCATTCCAAGCCAATGGCAGAAACTCGCCCTTTGGAAAGCCGCTGCGAAGTGCAACGGCCCCAATCCAACCCTCCATGCCATCTCCAGAATTCTCTTCCGGCTTAGATTCCCCATTCCCCCCATTTCCTGCAACGAGAGCCGCAAGTCGGCCACGAACCCCCCAACCGCAGCAACCATCATCACAACGACCTGGTGGTTATGGAGGATTAACGGCCCACAAGCCAGAAGATGAGAGGATGTATGCACCCGTCAGTCCTCGAACAGCAACTAGCGGGGGACTTTTACAGAGAATGAATACCATCGCACCAGGGCCTTTCGATCCGAGAACACGTTCGGCAGAGCCCAAACACCAGAGAAAGAAGACAGGTAGCAATGCCAAGGATGATGCGTTAGCCAAGGATGATGCGTTAGAAGTAAACTTGAAAGCGGGGGTGCATTCACAATCTGGATCAATCTCTAGCGTGCACTCTCGAGGTTCGGACTCTAGCAACGAACAAAGCACGGCAGTGACAGCTCCAAGAGCACCAAGAAAGAATGGATATGGAGGATTTGGGGCACCACCGGAAAACAATCCCGAGCGTCCATTACTCACACCCGATAGCAGGTCCCAAACCTTTCCTAGACAGAGCCAAAGCCAAGAACCACTATCGAGACGACCATCAGAGCCTCTTGGAAGCAAAGATTTAGGGTCAAGAAACCGAGCACCTTCGAATGGGGACGATGGAGCGAATGGGACATCTCCACCCCGGGGACGAAGACCATCGATGGGACCCATTACTTCGCGAGCTCCACCTCCACGCGGTACAAGTCTGATAAGAACGTCCCGCTTGGATTGGAAAGCGGGCGAAGCACCTCCCATGCCATCAAACATTAATCTTGCCGAAGAGTTTGGAATTGGGAATCCATACCATGCTCCTTCTGAGTCGACATCTTCCGAGAAGTCCGGTTATAGCAACGCGAGCAAAACGAGCTCTCGTTCAAGCCCACCGACGACCAGTCCAGCAAGATCAAGGCGAAACCCGTCCAACACTTCAAATATCGATCTTCTGATGTCAGAGATCCAGTCCTCAATGACAGATCTACAGCCAAAGGAGATTGTTTCCACCGCACCGACTTTAACGTTAACAACAAGTACTCCGGCTAAGGCGCAAGCTTACAAGACCCCGGACTCTTCATATGGCGTACAAGAACCCAAAGCGAAGGAGTCGTACGGCGCTCAGGAGCCCAAGCCTCTAGCATCTTCCTATGGGGTGCAGGAGCCCAAGCCTGTAGCGTCTTCCTATGGGGTGCAGGAGCCCAAGCCTCTAGCGTCTTCCTATGGGGTGCAGGAGCCCAAGCCCCTAACTTCTTCATATGGTGTTCAAGAGCCCAAGCCCATACCATCTTCATATGGGGTTCAGGAACCGAAGCCGGAGAAGACTTCTGGTCGTGTTCAAGAAGCCCGATCCCCGCTGGACCCTGCTGTACAGAGCATCCGCGTCCCATCTTCCGGCAGTGGAAGCACTTCTAGATCCCCTCCGCCACTCGCCCGAGCCCCAACATCTTTAAATCCCGCAAGAAGGCCGGGAACTTCCAAGGGTACTTGCAAGCACTGCAAGCTCCCCATCAAGCAAGGCCAGAAATCTGTCTCATCTGCCGACGGAAGACTTACTGGTCGTTATCATAAGACCTGTTTCTGCTGCACCACTTGCTTAGAGCCATTCTCAACGTCCGAGTTTTATGTGATTAACGATGCGCCATATTGTGAGAGACACTACCATAAGCTGAACGGCAGTATGTGCACCACCTGCGACAAAGGAATTGAGGGTCAATATCTGGAGAGTGAAGCCAGGCAGAAGTTTCACCCAGGGTGTCTGACCTGTTCCGACTGCCGAAGGGCGCTGAAACATGATTACTTTGAGATGAATGGACAAGTCTACTGTGAGCGAGATGCGTTCAGGAGAGCCCAGCAACAGCCTCGAGGCGGTGGTCGTGGTCTTGGTGGTGGGCTCAATATCCCTGGTGGAACGAACCGAATGCAGAGACGAACAACGAGATTAATGATGATGTGAAAGAGGACCTTCTTTACCCTTTTTCTTTATCCTTCCTGTTTTTTTGGGGGGTTCTTTGGACTTTTGGCATTGGAAAGTACTGCATTTACGGCGTGGCTGTTTTATACCCTTTCTCGAAGACGCTTTTGTTGTTTTTGGGTTCAACGCGCTGGCACAGCTCTAGTCTGTTGCACATATTATTCAGTAATGTGGAAAGACGAGTGGTCAGGATGGAGAAGCCTTGGATTCTCTTTTCCGTATCCATGTCGCTTCCCTCGCGTTCCTCCTTGATTTTGTATATACCCCTTTGTTTTCCTTGGAGCAGTGGTAGTGTTTTGAGGTGGACTAGTCTCCCTCATCTTAGTTGTTTTTGCCGATCTTAATGATAGTCGCGGCAGCTATCTAATTCAAAAGAAACCAAAACCCGTCTCAACACAAAGCTGTTTTTCATAATGATTTGTTCCTCGTCCGGTGGTTTGTCCGATGATACCAAGGGGTCGAAGTGTCATTGAAGTCATTTGCCATATCCGGTCAGAGAGTCGGGCAGCATGTAACTGGGGTTTGAAGTAGCTGGATGCGGGAACCTGCCTTTCCGAACTACTGTCTTGCTCTGCACCTCTCTTCGTTTCTTCTGCAGTCCACGATTCCCTTCTGCAGCAGAACCAAACACGGGAAATCGGCGACCAGCACCCAACACCGACCCCGCGTTGCCGGCGTCGCATGGCGATGATTACTGTCTCGCAAATCAGCGGCCCCCGAACCACATCCAACCAACGCGTGCTCCCCTTCCGCACCCGCCCGCGACAAGTCCCGGGGTTTCGTTCCCGAAACTATTTGAAGGTTTTCGTAGGGCTGATTTGGGATCGCCTCGGCCCCAGACTACCGACGTAGGGCAGGTAGGCTGGGGCGACTCGGCAACATGCCTCCGGGGAGGTAGGGCGGGAGTCGAGGGCGGGGGGTTGTTGCGTGTGGTGGTGGGTGGGGTTTGATCGCCCTGGTCGGGCGGCTACGCAGCTGTGGTAGATGGCGTGGCTGTTTTTTGAAACAAGCGTTCGGTTTTGCTTTTGCTTTTCGTTCAGGGAGGGAGGCATGGGTTTGTCGGGAGTATTTTCTATGGTGAAATCCGTAGGTAGAATGAGTGGATGACGGAGGTGGTCCGGAAGGACGCAGGTAAGGCGCGAGGGTTTGTTTGGAATGCTGTAGGTGGTCGGAATGCTCATCGGGCGGCTGGTTGCTTTCAAGGATTGGGTCTCTTGGATTCGTCAGGCTTGTTTGGGATCTGGGGGACAACGGGGAAAGCTTTCATAGACTTGCGTGGGATGCCGAATGATCGAGATTAGATCCAGGGTGACTTGAAGCATGATATACCTTCTCCTATGCTCAAGCGCCAACGAGCGAGGAACGGTAGAGCACCAGAGATATGGTCTGGGCTTATGAGGTACCGATGCTCTACAGCCAGCCTGGCTCGAGGTAGTGTTTCTGGGTATGTATGGCTTAGCTTGTGGTTTAGTGAATATGACCAGTTGGGAGTTTGTAGACGAGAACATATCTGGTGCGCCTACAGACTGCGTGATTCGTCGTGGATATATCTTTACAGCAGCGCTCTATGTGCGACATGGAGGTTGTAGGTTGGTGTGGTCTGGTCATGATATCAACGGGGCTAAGTGATTGCTACCTGCTGCTTGACGTTCGAGAGTCATGATGGTTCTTAGAAGGATGTATCGGGCGGAAGAAATCATCTTGACTGATTGATGCAGGCTGAGACTTCAATTTTATTCATATTCCAAGTTGAATTGCATCAGTAACTGGGGGAATAAGGTATTGCCGAGGACGAAAGGGACCAAATCAAACAGCAAAAGGCTAAAGATGCAAAGGGCGAGACTGGACTCCATGGAATACCAGAGTCTTCTTTGTATACTCATGATTGAGAAACCACCAAGTGATGCCACCCCTATTGTACTAACAAGTTATCACCAAAACCCACATTGGCTCGCAATTGACATCTTGAACGTTTTGGCTACAATAGGAATCCTATAGAGATCTATCTCATTTCTAAGATCACTCTAATACCTGGAAGAAGATACTTCCAACCACACAAGCGCTTGGGCAGTCCTAAAGTCCAGTCTCACATATTAAACGCACATTGGGGAGATGTCCATGGAGAGCAGACACCCTCAAACGAGTCCTCTTGATCTATCCTAAGCCTAGGAAACGACAGTCCTGGCTTGCCACGTGGCTATTTCGTATAGTATCTATGCCTTGCCTTACTTTTGATTCGACTTACTGCAGACTGTTGTGAAAGACCGAAGAAGATGCTAAAACAAGTCAGGGACCTACATTTCTGGAATGCCTTGCGACAATGAGGGACATACCGTAAACTCGTGATCTCCCATGGAACCAAAAAGCGGATCTCTACCCAGCTTCATGGCAGTTACTCTGGGACTACTAATTCCGAAGGCGATTCTTGCCAGGAAGCGAGCATCGTCGCGATCGGGCACTCGTTCGAGTATTGAGTTAAAAGCAACTTTGTTGAAGGACATTGGAGGAGCTGGTTCAACATCTACGGGTTTGTGAGTCAAACACCATGTACAATGTCCACATTCCTTTATGCCACCCGGTAGATCATCTCCAAAATGTTGGGCCATTTTCCTAGCAAAGCAACCACTTCCTGTAATAAGCTCGAGAACCTCATCGGTACGCTGCATGGCTTGAGCTTCACGCTCCTGCATCAATGTGAAGATGTCGTCCACAAGCTTTCCAATCTCCGAACTGGTCTTGGGCAATGGCTTGAGGATGCGATAAACACTAACGATGCCGCTCGGCTTTAGTTCAATACCTCCTTCTTCGTTCCATTGGTTAAGCTTCTTGATCACGTCGTTTCGTGGTATTCCCACACCTTTACTGGCAAAGTCAACATCAATATTATACCATTTTGTCGCTTTCTTGCCATATTTCCCAATGGCTCTTGCAGCAGGTGAAGTATCGTGAGCAAGTGTCGCCGAAAAGTTTGCTCCTGCTGTGTAGGTATATTTGGTGTAAATTGGAGTGACCTCCCTCAGAAGACCATGGCGAAGTTCTAATTGGGCATAGATATTCTTCAATGTCGTGCCTCGTATATCGAATTCCTTCGTCTGCAAAGCATGGTTGGCCTTATATTGGCCACCAACGGGAAACCTTGTAGTTTCGTCATCAAAAATCTCGTTCAACAGCCCTCTGACAGATTCTTTAGAAGCCAAGTCACCACGAGCAAAGAGCTCTCGTAGATGGAGGTCTTCACTGCAGACATAAAACATGCAGCGAGAAACCTGCCCGTCACGTCCAGCACGGCCAATCTCTTGACTGTAGGATTCCAAACTGGAGGGTATGTTGAAGTGCACAACATTACGAATCATGGCTTTGTCAATTCCCATACCGAATGCAATTGTAGCCACTATGACAAGGTCTTCGCAAGCCATAAACTCGTCTTGTAGCCTCTGTTTGACATCAGCCTGCATGCCTGCGTGGAAAGCTCTTGCCTTGAAACCTTCGGTTCTCAGTTCGGTGGCGAGGGCTTCTGTTTCTTTCTGCAGTGTGACATAAACAATGGTGGCGCCTGGATTGGCGCGAAGGAATTGGAAAAGTTTCGGATATAGCTTCTGCTTAGTTGGCGCAGACTCAGCGAGAAGGTGGAGATTAGGACGATATGTGGACGTCCGAAAGAGCCCCGTTCTTTCAATGCCGAAGGCATCGCATATGTCTTTGGCAACTCGCGGCGTGGCAGTAGCCGTGAGACAGACTACTCTCTCCGCATTGATCTCATCTACAAACCGGGATATTTCTGAGGAATTAATGTGATGCTGCCAGAACGAGGAAGTAGGAAGACATACTGAGATAGTCCGGCCTGAATGCCTGTTTGGGGACGAGATTAGTCTAATATAGTCCAGTGTTCACAATCGATGTCAATAGCTGCAATTCCTCAAACACATCTAGTATTTGAGAGGGATATCGAACGTAGGATATGGAGAGCACTACTCATAGATTCCTGTTGTCCTCCTGGATCCTTGCAGCGAAAAAAAACGGTGAGTTTGCCGGGATATAAGGAGACTCAAACGGAAAAGGGGTGAATACAAACGTACATGTCCCCATTCAGAGATACAATGGGCTTCGTCAACGGCGAGTAGCCGAATGCCCCCGCGGACGAACTTCATCTGCTCAACAAAGCCTTCGTTATTGAGCCGTTCCGGTGCACAATAAAGAATTTTCAGATGCCCCTGTCGCAATTTATCGCAGGTGTCCAGGTATTCTTCACGAGTTTTGGTAGAATCGAGCGTGGCTGCTGCGACACCACGCCGTTTTAGAGCATCGACTTGGTCCTTCATCAATGCAATCAATGGCGACACCACCAGCGTGATGCCATGTTCTCCAGGACCTCGAATGTTCTGCTGCGCATCGACATCTGCGAATACCAAGGCCGGAATCTGGAAGCAGAGACTCTTGCCCCCGCCCGTTGGAAAAACAACCACAGCACTCTCCCCATCCAATATCCTGGATACAACCTGTTCTTGCTTCAATTGAAAGCCCTTGAACCCAAACGTCTTGGTGAGGGCAGCGGAGGCAAGTGGCAAGTAATCCGAGCCGGTGTTGGCATTGATTGCGGGTCTCTTCGAGCGCGAAAGATCCTCGAACGAGGTGTTCTTGCGCTTGGTGCCCTTCTCTAAGGCTTCTGAGGTTGCGAGCAGTGCAGCGTCATCTCCAGAGCTGAAGCCGAAGTCGTCCTCATCATTCTCATCCATGGCTGAGCAGATGAGAAGCGTTCGAATCCTCGAGCTGGTGGCGAGGTCAACCTGTTGATCAATCGTGAAACAATGGAACTTCATGAAAGCTACCAATGCCGCGTGGCGCTCAAGACGCGAACAGGAACGTAGTCACGTGACCGCTGAAATTAAACATAGATGTCGGGAATCAAAAGTGTGCCGACACACCGGGTATGCCTAACGGCGGATTATATTTCTGACAATATGGCGCGTTCATCCGTTGCTCACCTGGGCAACAGCCCTTACTGCCCTTGAAGCCGTCGTACAACGGTTGATGTGGATTACTACGGCATTGCTAACGGGAAAGGCGGCAAGAAGCGCATTGGCAAAGAAAGGAGGGACCCTCTCTGGGTCAAGATTGGCTCATGCCGCATGCGACTGGTATCTTCGGGACTGAAGACGCAAAGAAGGGTCTGGCCGTGCACTCGAAAGGATGAGTACTCTGCGGCTGTAAACCTTCGTACTTGGTCTGGGGCGTAATCCTCATGCCGAGACCTCTAGAAGCTTCACCACCCACAGTGGTGTACAATGACAATAAGGTATTCCAACGCTGCCCTATTCCTTTGCTACACAACACCGTGGAAACACCACCACTACTACTCTTTTCAGGGGAAGAAATAAATGGCTGGAATTGGCACGTGAGTCAGAAAGACTAGTTTCGCTAGGTTCTTCCAGATATTTGACGAAATGGAGCAGAAAGGAGTTCAGAAGATGTATGATAACTATACGACAGTATTACATGACTGCAGAAGGGCGAAGGGCTAGATGCCCACATATTGAATACAAATTGGGTGGTGCTCTGGGTGGTGTGGCCGGTGCCACTATCGGCCACTTACTTCTTCCCCTGGGAGCTACTACTGCTATCTCCACAAAGCAGCATGCCTACCAGGAACCCATGTAATTGGAACTCTTAGTACGACTCTCTCGGTTGGGTGCACGAGACAAGGTAGTTCAGGCCAGCGGAAGCTTAATTCCAATCCCCCGCACTTTTCCACGTTTCTGTCGTAGGTTTGTTCGGCGCGCACTGTCTCCATCTATCGCGGGCGACTCCAGCTTAAAGCACCAAGTTGTCCCTCTCTCGCCCAACCCCCTCCTCCCTAGTCGCTCCGAACCGACTTGCACGCTCCTTCCTCCTCCACCGGTGCCGCCACAGCACGACTCTGTTATGCAAGATGTGTCCCGGCGTGCCTCCATCACGACCTCCGCCGGCGCTCGCTACCGACCACTTGATGCGCCCCCCTCCCCCCGGCGCTCGTGGCTGACCGACTCGTACCCATCGAGCATAATTGGAAAGCCATTGCTCTTGGCAGCCCAGCATGCGATGCTTTCCGGAACCACCACCATCCCACGCGCCACTTGCTATAGATACCTTCGGAGACCTGGTCGTCGTTCAACCTCGATCTTTCGTGCACTGAATGGATTGATTTGCAGGTTCCTTCGCCCCTCCGTCCCCATTGAACCATGCCGCCTCGACTTCGCAGCTCTCTGGCCGTGGCCTTTCTCCTCCTCGTTGTCTATCTTGTCCTGACCCATGATGCTGTCAATTTTGGAAACCCCGTGCCGCCCATCGTCCTGACCGACGCCGCCACCGAGCCTCAACCTCTTCCACTCGACCAAGGTCATGATGTGGTCTGGATTGGGGGACAATCGCACACTCATATGACCCCAGCCCATCATCCTTCGACCCCAACAGCCACCGTTGATGCTGGGGAATTGGTATGGACGGGAACACCTCAAGCCGCAAAAGAAGCAGTCCCTCCAAAAGAAATCAATTTTGCGCCGGGAACCGAAGAAGAGCATTGGGATACCGATATGACGCAGCCTTTGCATGCGCAATACCAAGAGGAATATGCCCGACTCGGAAAGTGAGAAAAATTGACATCTGCAGACCCACAGATGGCTGACTTAGTGATATAGGCAGAAAGATGCGGGCAAGATATTTGGAGGTACCTTGAGCAATCTGGTCGATTCAGATGCACATGCCGGATTCCGCGCTGCTGCATTAACCCCAACGGGCAAGCACTTTGACTTCACCGACCAAGAGCCGCTCAACTACAACCCGTATCCGGACTACCTTGGTGAACACTACAAAAAGCACTACCAGGGCGACTTCGTGGATTGCGCCGGGCCGGGGACAGGACTAGGAGATGTCGAGGTTTTCTCGGGCCATTCACAATCCTTGACGTACCCACAGCTAGGTGCTTACTATGTCTTGGATATGGATAGTAACCTCTGCTTCGAACGAGAGACAAGGCTCGGACCATATGGTTTCCTCGAACCTGGCTCGAAAGCTACAGGTTCCAAGAACTGGGACACGGTGGATTGGGGCCAGCTGCAGGAGACCTGTGCCAAGAAGAATCAAGGGAGATTTAATCGTGCAATTGCTACCTTTTCGACCCTTCACATGGATGCCGAAAGGAGTCCACAAGAAAATATCACAACTCAGGAGAAGAGAGTGCGGGAGACGACATTGCTTGAGCGCCGTACAACCAGGAAAGACGCTATAGCCAGACGGGCGGTTAAGAAAGAAAATCATCTTGGCAAGTCTCAAATCGAGACTCGTGATCATGATGATCTTCACGATATGACCACCGATTCTCAAACACTGAAGCCGCATGCGAGGACGGCTGTCCTTCTCCGGGCCAACTCCACCCGAGTGTGGTCAGAGAATGACAAGCAGAATATTCGTGCTATGGTGGCCGAATTATCACTTCTTAGTGGTGGCGAGTATCAAGTATTTATCCTTTTCCAGATATTAGACAACTCGAAGCCAATATTCTCGGACCCTGAAGTCTATTCTGCGACCCTTAGAGCCTCCGTGCCTCAAGAATTCCGCTCAATGACCGTTCTATACAACGACCAGCTCTTTGAGGATATATACACCAAGACTCAACCCGGATACCACAGTGACAGTGACTCACATTGGCTTCCGGTACAAAAGTTTGCGTTGGACTACTCAGGATTTGACTATTACTGGAACTGGGATCTTGATTCAAGATACACTGGACACTATTACAACTTTTTGGAAAAGCTCGGAGAGTTCGCAGATATGCAGCCCCGGAAAGGTCTCTGGGAAAGAAACGAGCGTTACTATATCCCGGAAATCCACGGCGCTTATGCGTCTGAGTTCAGATCTCGATTAGAGCTGAAATATGCAGGAGCTCCAACCCAGTGGGGCCCTCTTCACATCGTAACCGTGGATGCGATTGGTCCTAACCCTCCCGTGGACGATCCGATTGATGACAATTATGAATGGGGTGTTCATGAACAAGCAGATTTTATTTCTCTAGCACCTATCTTCAACACCATCTCAACCAACATTGCAAACAAAGATGATGTGTGGGGATACCTAGGGCCCGAGGTTACACCACGTCGCAGTACTCATACTCTCCAGTCTCGCCTCTCCAAGAAGCTTTTGCAGATCATGCATGCAGAGAATCTTGCAGGAAACCACCTTGGAAGTCACATGGCTCCCGCCACGGTATCTCTGCTACATGGTCTGAAGGCCGTCTACGCACCACACCCCATATTCTTGGATAGGGAATGGAAAGGCAAAAGCTTAAATCGATGGTTTAATCCTGGACCCCACGGTGAGAGCGGAAGCACGCAAGCAAGCCCTTTCAGTACGGACCATACACAACGATTCCAAGGTGTGACGTGGGGGACTAATTCTGACGTTCCAACGAAGATGTACCGTCACTGGCTGGGATTGGAAGACGGCGGAATTGGTGGCCAAAAGGTAATGTCATCACACTTTGAAATATAACATCCTGCTAACCGGACACAGTGGGAAAAGACAAACGGCAGGACATGCTTACCTCCGATGCTCTTGTACCCTGTCCAGGACGTCGAAACACCGCCTCAAAGCCAATTCTCCCCCAGCCAATGGAGTTCCTAATGTGTACCGTACATCGCCTGGCGTTCTGGGGCCGGAGTTCAAGGAGACATTTGTGATTAGCTTAGCAGCGGAAAATGTTCTAATCCGTACATTCTCCTTAAAGACGGATGAGCCTTATTGTAGCGCACACCGCTAAATCCATTTAATGACCTCGGCTCATGACCCATATGAAGACTGTGAATGCTCGGGGTGACCCGCTTGAATTCCGAACCCATGCTTTCGAGATGGGATGTACTCTATTGAACAGGCTTGGCAATCGTGAATCAGGCAAGCACAGTATTAATAAACCGTGGTAGCTACAAATCCAGCCATCAGCCCGAAGCCCCCCTGCATAACGCCTCATGGCCGCAGAACGTCACCCCTCATGTTTAGGAGCAGCAATTGGCTTCTTCTCTTCTCGAGCTGCCCAAAGTTGGAGTGTCGGCGAGCAATTCTCCATGCGGGGTAGCTCTTTTGCGGTGCAGCAAGCAAGTCGGACCGAAACAAAACCCCACGTATCTGCACCTCCAGTGCCTACTTAATCGAATAACCTTAATAAATGAGCGCAACGTTTGGTTCGCAGTCCTCGCCGTCCCTGATCTTCGCTGTCTCCACTTTATCCACGCAAATAGGAGGACTTCTTCAACGAGATGCTGACATCAAAAATCCCTCCTAGCCTGTCTGATCTGCTCGTCTGATCTGCTCGTCATCAGAAATCCCTCTTGGCTCGTCTGATCTGCTCGTCATATTACCCGCAATCGTTCGATAGGAAACAACGCTACGTTCAAGGTTACATGCATGACCACTTCGGTCTTTTGCAATGACGACTCTGTCAAATGAGGGGGAAAATGAGGGGGAGGGGAAGGCGAAAGCGGGATCTGGGGGAAATGTACGGGAACATAAAGTGAGCACGATATACGTCAGCGGAGAAGGGATACGGAAGCGAACCAAATTACTTTTTGCAGTACTCATCATGGTCTTCATACTTCCGTGGTTGGCGCTGATAACTCTGGGTTCAGCCAGCAGGTTGTCTGTTCGTCAGTCTGATGATCCTTTAGCTTCCTGTCCAGGCTATGAAGCCTCGAATGTGAAAACAAGTTCATCGGGTCTCACTGCAGATCTGTCGCTTGCTGGGACCGCGTGTAATGTATATGGCGACGATCTCACAAATTTAACTCTCGAAGTCGTCTACGAGACTGGTATGAATGACATATTCTTACAAGACTACATCGCTTACTGACCTGTACAGATGACAGGATCCACGTTAAGATCCAAGATGCCGCAAATGTCGTATACCAGGTTCCCGAGTCAGTTTTGCCTCGTCCTAAGGCCAGCGCCGGCGTGAAATCCAAGAAAGCCCATATCAAATTCCATTACAAAGCCTCCCCATTTTCCTTCTCCATTACGCGACCGCATAACAGAGAAGTACTTTTTGACACTTCCGCCGCAAGTCTCGTGTTTGAGTCCCAGTATCTGCAACTTCGGACGAAATTGCCCGACGAGCCAAACCTATATGGGTTGGGAGAACATTCGGATCCGTTTCGACTGAACACAACCGACTACGTCCGCACACTGTGGTCTCAAGATGCATACTCGATCCCAGCCGGCGCCAACCTTTATGGAAACCATCCTGTGTATTTCGAGCATCGCCTCTCTGGAACCCATGGAGTTTTTTTCTTGAACTCTAACGGCATGGATATCAAGATCAACAATACCGGAACTAGTGGCTCCCAGTACCTGGAATATAACACGCTCGGTGGGGTTCTGGATTTCTATTTCGTTGCCGGGCCTTCTCCTGTGGAGGTTAGTCAACAGTATGCCGAGGTTGTGGGTCGTCCTGCTATGATGCCGTATTGGGGTTTCGGATTCCATAACTGCAGATATGGATACCAGGATGCTTATGCTGTTGCTGAGGTCATCTATAACTATTCGAAGGCCGAAATTCCCTTGGAGACCATGTGGACAGACATAGACTACATGGACCGTAGACGTGTAAGTGGAGTCCTTGCTCTTGCCAACTCTTGACTTATTATCCCAGGTCTTTAGTTTGGATCCCGATAGATTTCCGCTATCAATGATGCAAGATATCAACAGTTATTTGCATGCACGCGACCAAAAGCAAATCCTCATGGTAGATCCAGCAGTTGCATATGTTGACTATGGGCCGTACCAACGTGGGGCGACCGATGACATTTTCCTCCATCGCTCCAATGGCTCATTTTGGCTTGGTGTTGTCTGGCCCGGAGTAACGGTGTTTCCCGATTGGTTCTCGAAGAATATCCAGGCATATTGGAATAATGAGTTTGCGTTGTTCTTCGATGCGTCCAGCGGTGTGAATGTCGATGGCCTTTGGATCGACATGAATGAGCCATCAAACTTTCCTTGTAATTTCCCGTGTGATAATCCTTACGCTGCGGCTGTCGGATTTCCTCCTGCAGCACCAGATGTCCGGGCGCCTCCTCGGCCATTACCTGGGTTCCCATGTGCATTCCAACCACCCGGAACGGCGTGCAGCAACGAAACAAGCACTAATATAACGAAGAGGGCCTTTACTAAAGCGAAGAACCTAGGAATGGCGGAGAGAGTATACGAACGACAAGAGACTGGAACGGAGATGGGACTACCCGGCCGAAACTTGCTCTTCCCAAAATACGCCATTCACAATGCCGCAGCATTTACGGTGGCTGACAACGCTGCTGGTGGTGGAATTTCCAACCACACTGTCAATACCGATGTTATTCATGCAAATGGACTTGCGATGTACGATACTCATAACTTTTATGGATCAAGTAAGAACCTTTCCGTCCATGAGGACTATATCTGACGATTTAGTGATGTCTGCCGCTTCTCAAGCAGCTATGCTGGCTCGTCGGCCTGCGGAAAGGCCGCTCGTCATTACCCGCAGTACTTTTGCAGGCGCAGGTGTTAAAGTAGGCCATTGGCTGGGTGATAATATTTCAGATTGGTGGCATTATGTTGCGTCAATCCGAACCATGCTCGCGTTCTCGTCCATCTATCAAG
The DNA here is from genome assembly GCA_003369635.1 of Coleophoma crateriformis. Classification (NCBI taxonomy): domain Eukaryota; kingdom Fungi; phylum Ascomycota; class Leotiomycetes; order Helotiales; family Dermateaceae; genus Coleophoma; species Coleophoma crateriformis. The sequence continues at coordinate 149,469 of PDLN01000006.1, forward strand.
TACCTATGGTAGGGTCTGACGTGTGCGGCTACGGCGATAACACGACGGAGCAATTGTGTGCCCGCTGGGCAACCCTCGGCGCCTTCTCTCCCTTTTACCGGGACCATAATGCATACCCGCCTAGCATTCCTCAAGAGTTTTATCAATGGGACAGTGTGGCGAGTGCTGCACGAACAGTCATTGATATCCGCTACCGGTTGTTGGACTATATCTACACTGCATTGTACCAACAGACTCAAGACGGGACGCCATTAACGAATCCGTTGTTTTACCTTTACCCATCAGACTCCCAGACGTTCGGTATCGAGCTCCAGTATTTCTACGGCCCGGCCCTTTTGATTTCTCCCGTGACCGAAGAAAATTCCACCTCGGTGGATATATACCTCCCCGACGACGTCTTCTACGACTTCTACACCCACGAGAAGATCCAAGGCTCCGGGTCATATATCACGTTAAGCAACATCGCTTACACGGAAATCCCACTGCATTACCGCGGCGGCACCGTGATTCCCCAGCGCGTAGTCTCCGCGATGACGACGACGGAGTTACGAAAGAAGGATTTCGAACTCATCGTCGCTGTAGGAAGTAATGGGAAGGCCGCCGGGTCGCTTTACCTGGACGATGGAATCTCGGTTGTGCAGAAGGGAACCACGTTCATTGAGTATGCTTTTGACGGGAAGAAGTTGACGGCGAAGGGCACGTATGGTTTTGATGCTGGCGTGAGTGTGCAGAGTATTACGTTCTTGGGGATTGAGAAGACCGTGAAGGGGTTTAAAGTCGACGGGGAAACCGGCAAGTGGAGCGCTGCTTCGAAGAGGGATAACTCCGCTGTGAACTCGCAGGCTGTTACGGTTGCAGTGGGGAAGAAGTTGGATGCTGATTTTGTGGTGGAGATTGAGTCATGATCAAACCATATCTACTACATATCTCAACAGCTAAGTGATACGGTAGTGTTCCGCACCTTTCCAGGATTACTGAGGATATTTTTAATACATATTCTAATGTCTCAAGCAGCCCCAATCCCAGTGAGTGTTGTAAACCATGAACTACCGGGCACCGGCGGTTTAGAGTTCCCGTCTTGACGTGCTTAACTCCTTTTGTCCTTTCATGCAGTTAGGCGAAGATGGTTTACCGCCGTAAAGTCCGATCCGTGATGAAGTCATGATTTCTTAGCGGATGCTGATATTGGAGGGCATTTAAAGTCTCTGCATCAATCAGAATCGGATCTTACCACCTAGACGTCAAATCCCAATCTGATAGTTCTTTTATCCAGTTCTTCAGTCCCGCTTCAAGTCAGCTCGAAAGTTAGTCAGGCATTTCTAGGATTTGATACCCTTCACTTCACTCCGCTCCAAGGCGTGTTCTCCCTCTTTCCAAACATATTCCCGTCCGCTTGGTTCGCAATCCAAAACTCCCACCAGCTTCAAATGGCTTCGTTTCCTTACAAGACCGTGCTCGTCATCGGTGCAACGTCCGGTATTGGCCTCGCCCTGGCGGAGAAAATGCTCGAGAATGGGTGCTATGTCATTGCGTCGGGGAGACGGCAAGAGAATCTCGATGCGCTGGTCACGAAGTATGGTGCTGAGAAGGTCGCTGGGGTCAAGTTCGACATTACGGATCTGAATGGTATTCCTGGGTTTGCCGAATCGTGAGTGTCTCTTTTCTTTTGAATGCTTCGGGGAAATCATGGAGTTATGTTTTCAGGGAGAGAGAGAAGTCGAGGCTCTTGAAAATGTGAGCTCCTCGGCTAAAAGTGATCCCCTATAGAGTCACGAAGGCACATCCGACATTGGACTGCGTCATCTTGAATTCAGGCATTCAGAGGCCATTGGACTTCACCCAACCGGCATCAATCGACCTGCCCATGATCAGTGAGGAATTCAACACCAACTACCTAGCACACGTCCACCTGACCACCGCCTTCCTCCCCTTCCTGCGGGAGGCATCAAGACCCGTGTCATTAATCTACACCACATCTGGACTCGCCCTGGTGCCCATCCTGCGATGCGGCAACTACTGCGCCTCGAAAGCTGCCATGCACCACCTCATCCTCGTGTTGCGGGAGCAGCTACGCGGATCAAATGTCAAGGTGATTGAGATCATGCCGCCAGCGGTGCAGACCGAGTTGCATGATGAGGATAAGCAGCCTGATATTAAGAACGGGCGAACGATGGGGATGCCGCTGAATGAATTTACCAAGGAGACCTGGGAGGGCCTCTGTGCTGGGAAAGACGACATCCCTGTTGGGACGACGAAGAGGTCGTACGACGCGTTTGAGACGAAGAGGCAGGAGATTATGGGGAGTGTTGTGAAAATGATGCAGGAGGCAAAATAGGGGGATGGCTCGAAAAGGAGAACAGAGGGCATGTTGGCAGGCACTGCACTAAAGGAATCCCAATTCAGTGAACAAACATGCAGCATATATTATGTACAACAATGCCACAATCTCCCCAAAGATCCTGTTCTTCTGTTAAACCTTGTACAGTGATATTCAAGGGACGTATGCGGAGAGACTTGTGTGATTTGTTGACCCCCTTGGGGAGGTCCAGCTTGCTACTCAGACACTTGAATTGCAACACCAATCGGTGGCAAGATTTAGAAGACCGATCTCATGACAGCTCCAGCGCGGCAAGTTCTTTTCGGAAGGTCTCCTTGAATGCATCATCCGCCCAACTGATACTGACCGCATTCCGCTGCAGCTGCACCATCTCCTTCTCCGTGAAGGGACAATGCTCCTGAACCAGGGCCAGATTCTCAGTCACCCACATATTATGCATATATGTTGGGTCATCGGAGTTCACGGTGATCTTGATGCCCGCATCAAAGAGCTTCCGGACATTGGAGAACACCCACTCAGTCGACAACCGCCGATGGTATGCGTGCGGGCAGAGCGTCATGCCTAGATCCCGCGCCTTGATCGCCTCGATAAGTTCCGGGCGCTCTGCCGCGTTCAGCCCATGATCAAGCCGATCGGCTCCGGTCCCACCCATCGATGTGACGACGTGGTGGATATGCTCGTGAGTATCTTTCTGGCCGACGTCGCAATGGCTGGTGATCTTGAACCCATCCTTGCGCGCGCGTAAGAAGACGTCTTCGAACAGCGACGGGGGTCGGTCAAACTCGTCGCTGTCAAGCCCAATGGCGTGGAAGACGGCTCGGTACGGAAGCGCTGCTTCGTAGTTCTCCATGGCCGACTCGGGCGACATGTCTCGTAGGAAACACATGGTCCAGTTAGATTTCACATTCAGCTTGGTTGCAGCATCCTCTCGCGCTCTCTGCAGGCCGCTCATTACCGTATCGACCGGTACGCCTCGTCTCGTATGGCCCTGTATGTCGAAGAAAGGCTCGCAGTATCGAACATTCATGCTTGCCGCTTTGGTGAAATACTCCATAGCCAGATCATAGAAATCCGATTCGGTAATCAGACATTCCATGCCGCCATAATACATGTCGAGGAAGACAGGGATAGGCGTTCCATTGGGGTCGAGGATGTCACCATCTTTCTTCTTGCGGTGATTGTACATTGTTTTATAGCTGGCTGCCAATGCCTCTTCCGAGTCATATGCGAGCTTGATGTTGTTCTTCTGGGCCAAACGCCATCGTAAGGATGGGGTCAGGGTACCTTCAATATGTAGGTGGAGCTCGATCTTAGGCAAACGTTGAAGGAAATCGGAGGACGTCATGGTGGTGTTTGGTAAATCACATTGGAGGAGATGCTGGTCTTGTGGAGGGAGCCAGATTCGGCTTTACGGATATCCTGAGAACTCAGCGCAGAGAAAACCACATATCCCACCTTTGTTGGTAGCCTTAATCTGTACCACTGTATAGGCTGACATAGCACTCTTTGAATATCGAATCCCTTGAAGCAATCACACCATGGTCTTGAGAATCTTGATTTGTGGTGTAAAGTCTGAAGGTCATGATGGCAGATTGAGACTAAAAAAGTAGAGTTCAGCTAACCGCTGCTCTGGGGTGATTGCGCTTGGTGAAACGTGACTTGTTCTCCATTCTTAGGTGTAGCGCATCAAGCCATTCATCTTGAATCTGTAGCCGCTCTGCGATATCTATTGGAGTGCCAAGCGGATTTTCGTTACTGTATGGTCAACCCACAGGAAGAGAATCGACACCACGCATCGACGGCATCACGTGAATCGGGATCGGGCTGGCGTCTCGCAACCGCAAGCGTCTCGGCGCCTTTCAGCACGCAGGTCTCGCCTTCAATGAACCATGGGGTCAGGAACAAGGAGTCGAAATGGCTGCTGGACATGTAGGCTCCGTCGGAAGAAGTGCGACGAGCGTAGACCATTTTGCTCAATATGCGAAGCCCTCGGCATCACCTGTGCTGCGTATGGGCCGCGGCCGGAATGGATGGACGGAGGCGAGAAAGAGAAAGAGGCCGCTATAAACACCAGACATGAGATCAAGATTGCATCTCGGAGGATTGTGAGAGATACGAGTCGGGACTCTTCCGGCCCTACAGTAACTACGCCCCGTGAAGCATCACTACTATCTGGTCAGACACCCGGGCCTAGAGCCAACAGTATTGAACACCATCCTGAGAATCACCCGCCATCAGTTATAATTCCGGCTCCTCCAAAACCACCACCAGCCACCATTGTGCTAGGTAATGCAACAGAATATATCTTGCCAAGGACGATCAAGGAGCGGGAAGCTTGCCTTCTAATGTTCTACTTGGACTACGTTTTCCCTAGGCAATTCAAGATGCATAGCCCATCAATAGCGGACGGCGGCCGTGGGTGGCTTTTATCCTTATTTCTGCGGACTCCTCCCTTATACCACGTCACGCTCGCACTGAGCGCGCATTGCCTGGATAATCTGAACCATCCCGATGGTGGTGACGAGTACAAGACTATAAGCCTGGAAGAGCTAGATCTCGCGCTGCAACACATGCAGCAATATATTCATGACTTCATCAATCGGGAGGATAGTTTAAGCTTGGAGGAGAACATCAAAGTCTGTGGCTGTATCCTTCAAATGATTGCTTTTGAGGTGAGTTGGCTTCTCTTGAGCTGGTCGGGATCTTGCCAGCAAAATCTCTCTCCGGAATTTGTCTTGGGGAGAAAATGCTTCATGACACTACGCACTACATACTGATAGTTTGGCAGTGTTTCAAAGGCGGCACAGACCAATGGAGACTACATCTAGACGCAGCTTCGAAGATCATCCCAGTCATAATAGAAGTATTGCTTTCACAGCCGACCAGCAAGGTCTCACCATACGTAACATCTACACCACCGGCCACCGAGCTGGAAAGCGTCTCTGCTACAGATGGAGCAGCTATGGAATTCATAGCTGGCGTCTTCATTTGGTTTGAAATCATTGGGTCAATTACTACTGGCGCAAGGCCATGTCTGGAGAGTTACCATGAAGCCCTGTTGGGTGGAGTGCGTCCGGTTGTGGACATCCAGAAGATCATGGGCATCGAAGCATGGGTTATCATACTCATTGGCAAGATTGCCTCGCTTGACCATTGGAAGAGAGACTCTCAGAGGAGTCGCGGACTGAGCATGATGTCTTTGGCGTCTAAAGCCGCAGAGATTGAGCGAGACTTAGAATCGGGACTGGCTAGATTGTGCCACTCTCCCACCTCAGGCGATTCGGCAAAGACCTGCAACGGGCGACCCGACAGCATTTCCCTTGCAAATCTCGCTCCACACTCACGATACGTCAGTCAGATCTACATCTTGGCGGCACTCATCTATCTTCACGTCGTCGTCTCAGGCCCGGTCCCCGAAGTTCCTGAGGTCAGGAGTAACGTGCTACGAGCGTGTGAATCGCTCCAAGCTCTTCCTGATCCTCAGCTGGTGCGGAGTCTCTACTGGCCGATTCTCGTCACTGGTTCGATGGCCATGCCACATGAGGAACCGTTTTTCAGGGATCTGATCTCCACTTCTGGAATAACAAGATCAACTCCAGGTATTGGATGGCATGTCCTGACCATTCTCGAGCAATGCTGGAGCTCGAGAGGAGCCGGCCCCCCTCGTGGAGACCAGGGGTACTGGATGACCATGATGTCCCATGTCAATCTTGAATTGCTAGTGTACTAGCTGGCAAGCATCGTGGAGCCCAGAATAGGACACCGCACTCGATATCCCGCGCTAGAATCGGGCTAGGAGTATCGGCCGGACGAAATTCCAGCATGCGATTGGGAACAGAGCCCCCATCATTCGGCTGCATCCGCCGCCCGTAGCTCCAATACATCCCACTCCAGCAAGCTCTGAGATCTTGCTGTAACCCGTGCCCTCTTCGGGTCGCGCTACGGAGAGTTTTCGATGCCTGCTGTATCGCCCTTTCATGTTTCGACGATGAAGAAAGCAGAAGATATGGCCTTGTAGAGTCTGACTTCGGTCCCCATGTAATGTCAAGCAATTCCATTCGCTCAGGAGGCACATGTCTCCGGTATGAGAGGAGAATCTCCTACCGATCCCGAGATCCCCGTGGTCCAGAGGAGGCCATATCCTGGGATTTCGTCTCCTCCACCGGACTGACCACCATCTTGAGAATGCACACAGTGTCACTTGAAACTTGATTTGCTCACGAATAGATTTCCACCGAATGGCCAACCTAGCCCTTCAAAGCCCATGGCTATCGGCTGAGAGCTGGTAAGCATCAGAAGGGTGTCTTTACCCGACACGACCATGGCAGACTCGGCTGGATTTGCCATCGCTGGTCGTGCGCCTATATAGATCCAGGATGCTATCTGCAGTCATGTCACCCACCTGCTCAACTTTGACGCAGCATCGCAACCGATGCTTGATTGCCAGCAATCGAGCTTGGCATCCTCGCCGATGGGCATTTGGCGCTGTGCCATCTTTGGCTCGATCTCATGCCAGATGCGCCGGAGGAAGGAGCACCACGAACGCACCCCGTGTAAGATCGAGGATCAGGAGCGCAAGCCCACGAAGCGACCAGCATGAAGGGACGCCACGCGCCGAAGCTCCATGCCGGACGAAAAACGAAGATTCATGCCACCGCTATCAAGCACGTTGCCCCGCCAGCATCCCGGAGGAGACGGCGGCCATTCGCAGCATCGATGCATCGAGGGATTGACCTGCAACAAGGACGATTTGAAATACTCCAAAACTAGTTTATCTAGACGGTCGACCGGCTAGGAAGCATGTCAGCCGAGCCAGGATCTCGAGACGCCTTAACGCCTGCAATCAGGACGCCCTCCCTGCACGCACGATGGATCCGGTGATAGACTCAGTCGGGAATGCTGAGGAGGTAACGGACGGGTTGGCTTCGCGGTTGCGCTTCCACCTGCTCTGGCGATGGGGAGTCAGCGTGACTTTGCTGTGTGAGAGCGGGCGGCGGTTCAGAATACAAGACTCCGTGTAGTGCAGTTGTAGTGCAGCGGACGGTCCTATCCTATCCGGCGCTACCCACGCCGCTGGCCACTCTCGCGCCGGGCACCCGCCTCCACGTCCCTATCACATCTCACCCGCCGCCGTCGTCGAAGCGCGGTCGGCCGCACGAGCCCAAGCGCCGCAACATGTCAGCTGAAAGCAAGACACCATCTCGCTCCCGACCGCCAATCAGCATGGCGAAGAAGGCGCTAGCAGCTGCGGCGCGGCTTAGCGAGGGGGGATTCTGCTCACCTCAGCTGAAACCCATTCACGACTAATCTCAATCCCGACATCACATCATCCACCGCGATGCTGATGCTGATGCTTGCCGTCGCCCCTCGCATTCGGACTGCCTGCTCAGGACGGTCTCCGTCTGAGATGCCGATCCCGGTCCTGGCTGGCACAGAATCACACGACCTTTCTGGAAGTCATCCTCAGGTCGCCGCGGGTTGCGCGTGTCATGTCATGCCTTGGCGTGGACCGTGGACGAACTGACGTAAATCGCAGGCCAGCGGGCTTCGTACGTACAGGGTGATACGACCGTTCCCTTCCAATATTGCGACGGTACCGTCCTGGCCATCCGCCTCCTGGTCGCCTTCCCTGATGGGCCCCGCGGCTTCGTACAGGGTGCGCAAGGCGGGAGATTGCCCTGAGCGCGCTCGACGCCCGCTACGTACATTGGGGGAGCGAAGGTTGCGGCACAGCTGCTTTCGGTGCGTGGTCGACGGCGTCCAGTCCAGCCTTATAAGTGGATCGCCTTCACGGCCGCGAGTAGAACCTCTTACAGGTCAGATCGTTTCGGCCCAGGTGACCCCGAAAGGGACGGAGAGTAAGAATGTCAAAGGCCTCATCATCCCCGAGCCTTTTCGTACAGCATGGCGGGCGGGGATCCACTCTGCTGCCCCGTCATATGGGCGCATCCTGGTGTAATAATAGAGAGTTTGGTGAGGCGGCGGCCAGGAACTCTGATCCGCGAGACTCCCTCCCATGGCAAGCTGGATGTGAGACTTGTGCGACGGCCGCCGTGTATCTGGAACTAACAAACCACCAAGGCCAAACCCCCAGAGCCAGCCACTCATCGGGGCGGATGCCGCGATGCCAAGCTCGGATTCTGGCATGCAGAGCGCATCCCCATCACCGCCATCTCGTCCCCAAGCCCTCCGCGCGATGCAACCTGTGCGGGCAGTAGTCGAATCACATTATATGCACACAAGTCCCCATTGCGGCGTGCTGACATTTCCTCAGATGCGCCCACTCTCCGGGAGGCTAAGGAGCAGCGTCACGATTAGGAGAGATATATAAGCATTGACAACCTCCTCCTTTCTGCTGTCGGCCATTCCAAGGGACAGACTGGAGACGCACGCTGGTACCGGTACTGGCACCCCTCGGAAACCGATCGAGATTCAGCTGCCACCGACAGACTGAGCCTTGCCTTGCCTTGCCTGGCGGTACCTGGCCCAGCTGAACCTTGGCAATAGCACCCGCGCTATCGTCCCGCGCGCCGTGGTCACCCCTCGACGACAGCGACGACCAAAATGCCTGTCGTCGCCGACTCACACCGTCATGGGCCGGAGCAAGAAAATTTCTTGTCTTCGACCTCAACTTCGTCCTCGGCGCACCCTTTCTCTCCGTCATCCATAACCAGCCCGCCAACGAATGTTATTCTGCTAGCCGGCCTGTTTTTCGTCGCGCTCCGTCTGTTCATTCGAAGAATAGGACCCCTGTTTTCGCCCAAGTCCAAAGTAGCACTGGGACCAACCGCCAAAGTCGGATCGCCAATTGTCCGCCGCAACATCCCGCGACCGGAAGCAGGTACCGGAACCAAAACCCATAATTACCCAATTGAGAAAGATACAACATACCTTGGACTTGACCAGGAAGACTGTATCATTGAAGAAGAACGCGAAATATCACCATTGGCCCCTTTCTCACCTTCAACGACCGTGACCCAGGACAGAGTCCCGCTTGGGACGGATTTCACTTCAGAAGAGATATCGTTCGCGATGTTAAATCCACTTGCCCCATCCTTCATTCCCTCTTCGGGATCAGGGTCACGTACCGATTCAAGCTATAAGCCTTCCCTTCAACTCCAGTCACCAAGCTACACATCCACCTCCTTCTCCGAAACGGATCAGAATCCCGATTACACCCTAAGCAGCTCGCCTATCTCGTTTGTTCCCACGTCGGCACCGTCCCCCATCCCCTTCGTTGATGATCTGGATCTACAAGGACAAGGTCCACGACGGAGATCGTACAACCGCCTTACGACGGATGGCGTTTCGGTGGCTGGCGAGATTGTTGTCGCGGAAGGATGGCGGAGACATACGAAGGTCTTTGGCGGCGGGGTGTGCCTTGCTTGCATTGAGAATGAGCGAAGAGCCAGCGCCTAAGGCCCTCGGATGTTGAAAAGAGAAATATGGGAGAGTTGAATGGGAGAACCTTTCCTCTTGCGAATTCGTATCACGTGCCTCACGATTTGACGGGAAATAGAAGTCGGGTTTTGGGAGTTTTGGCGGGATCTGTGGATGCATTGCCTTTAATCTGCTTGTGCAGAGTTCGAGCTTCGGATTGGTCTCGACTCGCTGGCCTTCGCTTAGGAACGTTTTTGGATTTCGAGGTTGCATCTCACTTTTGGGGTTCTTCATGCTATGGCAGGCAGGAAATTTCATGTCATGCCGTTGGGGCTTGGTAATACTCTCTGATGGCCTGTTTGTATGGTCTGGTTTCTTGTTTTTAGTAGATGGCGGGTTCTGTAGAGGAAAGGGTCATAATTTACGACATATCTGAAGCTGAGGAGAAGGTTGAAGGGATAGCTAGCAATATCAAGCACATCGTTAATCATCGTTTGTCCCAAGATTGTACCTCTAATTCTAGGTTCCTCTACTCTTATCTACAGCTTCGCCTTTCCCTTCATCGATATTCTCGGCTCAACTGCAATCCGCGGATGGCCACCCGCAAGTCTCAAGCCGGTCACACTCTCCAACTGATCCACCGCCTCGAACGCCTTCCCCAGCGGCACCTTGATGGTCTCAAATCCCATCTTCTTCCCCGCCTTCAGGTTCTCCCCAATGTCATCGAGAAACACAATCTCACTTGCCCCCACGCCCTCTTTCCACCCCAGCCGCCGCCCCTGAGCCGTCGCGGCATTCTTCCTCGCGAAGGCATCCACTTCCCGCAGCGCCAGCTCGTAGATGGCCGGATCGGGCTTCCGCAGCCCGACGTGCGCGCTCGAGATGAAGACGTCGAAGACGGACCGCACGCCGTCGTGCGCGATGAACGAGTACGGATGCTCCGGCGGGAAGATCATCGTGTTGCTCAGCGCCGCGAGGATGAACTGCCCGCTTGCGCGCAGCGCCTTCAGCGCGGGAAACATCCACGGGTCTGGCTCGCGTGACGCCCGCATCATCTCCCAGAAGAGCCACTCGCCGTCAATCCGCGGCTGCGGTGGTACCTCCTGGGGGAGATTCAGGGCCGTCGCTTGCGAGCGGTAGAAGGCTGCCCACCGCGCTTCGTCGTGGAGGTCTGCTGTGAAGCCCGCGAACCATGTCGCGTCCATGAGGCCTTCGCCGCGCTCAAGTCGGTGCCACCATCCGTTGGGCTTGGTCTGCGAGATGCAGTGGTTGATGTATCCCGGGGGAATCGCGTGGGCGAGTTCGTAGTCGAGGATGGCTTGGAAGGGAGACACGACCTGGGGCAGGGGGGGTTAGTTTGATTGGGGTTGGAGAGTCTCGGAGGAACGGTATAGGATGGTAAGATGGTTTAGAATGACACTGAGCTCTGGCAGAACTTCTGCCCCAGCTTTGCAGAAATGGAAATGCATCAAAAGGATAAGATGGGATCTCTTGAGAGGAGACCGAGATTGCAAAAGAGTATTAGTTAAAGTGGCTTTGTAGGATTGGATACAAGTCAGCCGTTATAATATAATAGGTTTGGATAATTTGTGTACGCAGACAGAAGTAAGATTTTGAAAAGTACGCGCTTGAGTAGATTTCAGATTACTTGGTATTCAACCATACCTCGTCTTCTGCGGTAGTGAGCCCGATGCACTGCGCTTACAGGTGCAATCCTGATCGACGAGCTATGAATGTGTTTTTTCACAAGAGAGAATTCCAGATCTCTTCCTTACGGCCACCAACTCAGGATGGAGAAGTAGAGGAGTTGGGAAAAGCAACGGGGCCCAGAATAAGACGAGCAGCAACAGCGGTAACCCAATTCCAAAACCAAAAAAAACTCAAACGACCAGGAAAAGAAATCAAACAAAAGGACAGGATCAGAACTGCACAGCACATAAACTTACACAAACCCCCCCGATATCAAACAGCCTATCCAACCCCACAAGTTAGTTTGCATCCTTGCTCGGTTCCTCCCCAATGCACCTCACCTCGACTTGCTCGTCGGGACCTCGAAAACAGCACAGGGGAGACAGCAGTGACGAAAGCTAGACTTACAAGACCTTCGGCCTTCGCTTCTCACTCATGATGATGGCCTCGACCCCGTCCAGGATGAATTCGATGGAGTACCCCTCGTCGGCGCCTTCGTCCGTGTCTGGATCGAGATCTGGTTCGGTGGTGGATGCGGGGGGATGGGGGCGTCTCATGTGCTGGGAGAGGTTGATGGTGTCGAAGAATGTAGGTTGGGCGACTGCAGGGATATGGGATGTGAGATGTATTAATTTTTTCGAAGGGCGATGAGTGAGTGAGTGAGTGAGTGAGTGAGTGATGGGGACGAGAACATCTGGGGAATATCTGGGGAACCTCGGCTTCCGGCTCGTCAGCGCTGTGAGGGATTCACGTGATGTGGTACTGTGGTTTCGCTGCTCTTTAATTGACTCTCCTATCTATATTCATTAAGGTATCAAGGGCTGTTTTAAGTCGGTCATGATATCGAAGAATTGAACTCGATCAGAACAGCTGCTAATTGAACGTGCTCTCGCTATAGTAATGCCCTACAAGATACTCCCTCGGCATTTCTCCATTCACAATCCGTTCCACCAAGTCGTCTCCCCCGTCTGGAAGACGCCTTTGACAGCGGCACCGTCCTCGATGGCAGAAGAGCCTGCAACCAAAACCTCGTACTGATCCTGTTCACAAACCCAGGCATTGCGGACTTCATCCCAGAAGGCTGTGGCATACTTCAACGCTATGTCGATCTTGACATCCTTCGCCTCGCCAGCTTTCAAGGATACCTTTTGGAAGCCCTTCAGTTCCTTCTTCGGTCGGCGGATGGTGGGGTTCTTTTGCGTGATATAAACTTGTGCTACCTGCGCTCCGGGGAGCGCGCCTGTATTCTTGAGTGAGAGCGTCAGGGATAAAGTAGTCTCGTCTTTGGTGATAAAAAGATTGCTGAACTCGAAGGTCGTGTAGGAAAGACCGTGGCCAAAGGGAAATAGGACTGGCAGAGAAATGGCCTCATAATGCCGGTATCCCATGTACACATCTTCTCCATACAGCGTTCTACCTCGCTCACTTCGGTAGTTCAGGTATGCGGGGTTGTCCTCCAGACGGATTGGGAATGTTAGGGGAAGCTTTGCGGACGGGTTGGTATCTCCAAATAGGACGTCTGCGATGGCGTTTCCAGTCTCGTTCCCACCATACCAGGCATGTATCAAGCCCTTAACCTTGCTGACCCATGGCATGCCGACGGGCGTTCCCGATTGCATGCAGACGACGGTTCGGGGATTGGCCTCGGCTACTGCAGTGATTAGAGCATCCATGTGTCCTGGAAGCGACATCGATGTTCGGTCAGTTCCCTCGCCCTCCCAATCGGACTATCAAGAGTTAATAATAGTAATCCTCGTTCGAAGAGACACGATACGTACGTTTAGGCCAGCACATACAATCACTTGATCGGCATCTTTCGCTAACGCGGCAGCATGCTTTACTTCTTCGTCGGCATCGACGATTCTAGTACCCCCGATGCGCACAGCTCCACCACCAAATAAGACATTGTTTCCTTGTGGGAGCTTGCAGGCTGGGGCACTGGTGAACTCCACCTTGATGTGATACGTCTGTCCCTTCTTCATCGAAGTGATACCCTTTTCTTCTACCGTGCCGCAGCCAAAGAATGATGTGCCCTGGACTTGCTTTGATTCGTTGTCAACAACGAGTTTATCATCAACAAACAACTTGGCAGTTCCATAGACGCAAAGTCCAAACTCAAAGTCACCATCTTCTTCAGCGGTGAAGTTTCCTTCGATGTCAGCATAAAAGAGTGCCCCCTTCAATTTAGAGCACTTGTAATCAACCAAGAGGAAATCGGTCTTCTCCAGAGTAATCTCGTCCACGGCCGTACGGCCCTTAACCGAAGGGGACTCATTGTATGCCTTGAAGGTTACGCCATTTTTTCCGTCTACTGTTTTGAGCTGTACGCCAAGCAGCGGGAGTTCTTTGTGTGCATAACAGCCCACAGTGTAATCTGGAGACTCCGTGAGTTTGGAGCTAATGCCATCGAAGGGCGTGATGGCGTAATACGCTGCAAGTGATGCTGACCCACCACCATGGTAAGTGGCAACTTTCGCATTAGGACCAATGATCAAGGTCTGAAGTATGGTCAGCCATGAGTTTAAGCAACGTTACTCTGCAACTCGCCTTCTTATCTTTCTTCAAGGGCAAGACATCACCTTCATTTTTCATCAACACAATCGAGTCGCCCCCAATCTTTCGCAGAAGCGCAGCCGTCTCTGGGGTATTACGCGTTTTCTCTTCGGCGTTCTCGGGTATTCCTGACGCTGCACAGCTGTTGACCAGTTCAAGCATGGCTCGAGCACGCTCGTCCAAGATATGCTGAGGGACTTTGCCAGTTCCCACAGCTTGCATCAGAATCTCTCCTCGCCACTTAGTCGGGCCAGGCATTTCCAAATCCAGGCCGGCGAGTGCTGCCTCGGTAGTGGAATAAGTGCCAAACCTGATTCTATTAGCAGTTTTTCTCGAATAATGAGTTGCAGATACTGGAGATCTCATTTGTCAATGCGTATTTGTCTTTGAAGAAATAAAACGAACTCACCAATCACTCATGACAGTGCCCTTCCAACCCCACTCGCCCCTCAAGGTCTCCTTCAGGACCTTCGGGTTCTCGCTACAGTGTGTTCCGTTGACACGATTGTAAGCAGTCATGAAAGCTTTAGGCTGGGAATCCCTAACGACCAATTGAAACGGTAGAAGGTATAGTTCTCTAAGAGCACGCTCGGTGATCCTTGCATCATATGTATTTCGTTCATGCTCCTGGTCGTTACAAACAAAATGCTTGATCGTTGCTGCTACGCCAGACTCCTGGATTCCATTGACGAGTGCAGCAGCCCCTAGACCAGCAAGAACCGGATCTTCAGAGAGGGATTCGAACCCCCGTCCACCTAACGGAGAGCGTTGCATGTTGATGGTTGGTCCGAGAATTACATGGGCGCCTTTAGCTATTGACTCCTTGCCCATAACCACGCCAGCCTCTCGCAATAGGTCCATGTCCCATGTTGCTCCAAGAGCGGTTCCACAGGGAAAACAGGCAGCGGTAGTGCCATTGAAGAATTTGGTACCGCGGACTCCATTCGGGCCATCGGAAAGCCGAAGAGATGGAATGCCATATTTTGGAAGTCCTTGCTGTGCAGGCGGGTATCAGCACATCAGACGGGTAAATCCGACAACCCGCATTGCTAATTTTACGCAATCAATCACCAAAAGGAAATGGACGGACTTACAGTGTGCCAGAAGTCAGTACCTGTCATACAGATTAGTATTGGTCAACTCTCAAGGGCGAAGAGGAACTGACCAGCCAACAACGAGATCTTTTCTGGGTTCGTGAGCTTTTTCAAGACTTCCTCAACATTGATGCTCGCCATGCTTGTATCTATTTATTACACGCTGAATCGAGAAAAAGCCCAAGCAAGACAAATTGTTGATCATCGAAAACCACCCGCAGTGGCACGACTCTTATATGTAGTCATGGCAAACGTGGATATGCCGCTAGTATCCAGACCTGTGAGTTTAGGCACATGAGCACAGGACTGCTCTTGCAGGGTTCCGCAGGGATTTCAGGCTGGTGAACCGGCGAGACGGCCAGCGATTCCGGACGATCTAACAGTGTGGTATATGCAAGCATGGCGGTGTCGATGTGGCTGTTGCAACCAGCGTGGAGATTCAAGACTCCTTTTAATGCATCATACAGCTGTATGACTGGTCTTCGCATATGTATTTGTGCTTCAATTGGCGCGGTTGATGCCGGTGCTTTGGAGCGGGACAACTTCGGGGTGAATTTGGTGGAGAATATGCGGGGGTACACGGTGGGGGTGCATTGACCACAGTGAACTGTGTCCAATGCTCTGTAAAGCATCTAGACGTTGATTGGGGCTGGAGAAGGTGCGGAGTATTTCCACTTCTTGGACTTCCCCAGAAAGCCTCTCGGCTGGTCTGCTTCCGTTCTGTAGTTGTCAGGATTGGAAGAAGAGCACTTGAGCACATGACTTGCTACATTCTAGATACAGGTCAAGTCTTGGGAACCAAAACATGGAAAATCGTAGATCATATCTTCATACTGCCAACCAATACACTTGGTTGTGTCCTAACCTTTCACGCACCTTATTTTACTCGAACATAAGTCATACATAGCTTGTCACCGCTCAATAGCCACCTTGCTCTCGCCGATTATCAGAATCTTTGTTCTCCTTCGCAGCCTGTCCTGCATCTTTGATAGCTTGCTCATCGCCTCTCATCTTTGCAAAATGTGCCTTGATATCGTCCGCACTGATGGCCTGGCCGCTTTCCGCAAATTGCTGGAAGAACGGCTTTAGCTTGTCCTTCAAGTGGTTGTATGCCATCACTCCCTCAATAGCCTTAACCCGGTCAACATTCTTGAGAGCACTCTCACCTCGGTCATAAATACTACCACTTCCGACCGTGCTGCCTCCCTCGCCGCCATCCTCGGACAGAGGCGGCTCGTATGTTTCTTCCTCCTCCAAGAGTTGAGGATGCTTTGCCAGATTTGAAAAACAGTCTGAGCAACGACATAGATACTCTCGAAAATCAGGTTTGAAGAAGAGCGAGAATTGTCCTGATGGTGGCGCCGACAGTGCTTTGGCTTTGCATGATACACTGCTGGCGTTCTTGTCCATTGTGCCAGTGGTTCCCGTTGAGACAGATTTGTCGTTCAGGTTGAGTTCAGCCTCGGCTTCGTCGGCCTTGGGTTTCTTGATTGATTCCAACCCATCATCCTCAGCCTTTCGCTTTCGAGGATTGGTCGACTCTTCTGACGATCCTATATCCTGACCAAGGCCCGTTTCTGGCGACGGAGCGGCGCTTCTGTAGAAGACAGGAGCTAGAAATCCTGGAGCACCAGCAAACACTTTTATCCAGGGATTGGAATCTACGCACTTGTAACAAATAAAGCCTTCAAAGTCATCCTCGTGAGGGAAGCCAGGTGGTAAAGGTGGGTCGTCATCATCATCCTGCTCGGCGTCCTTGGCGGTTCTCTCCAAAGCTTCTGACAACAGTTGTGCATCCCCGTTAGAATCGCTCACTGCTGCCGCCGCCACCTCTGCAACTGAAGCTGTAAACGCATCCCTTCTCAGCTTATCCACTGCACTCATCGAGAATCCATCAAAGGCCAACCCAACAATGCAACTTGGATGCCACCAGTCCTCGCCACAACCACCATCTTCGGCTGTCCCAAGACCGAGGCATTGGAACATTGTTCCTTTTTGCATGAATGGGTCATAGAGATTTTCGCACCCGCAGAAGCGATTTCGAAAATTCTGGTTGTATTTATTCCCTGGCGCTGGTGTCTCTGAATGTACCCCTCCTTCTGTATTCGTCTTAGGATTAAGACGCAAGGTACAAGGCGATGTTGACGGCAGTCGTGTCGTGCCACAGTCACAAGTAAAGTTCCTCTTGCTGAAGAGCTCAACTAGCTCATGATCCCCGTGACATTGGACAGAGCATGAATAGCAAACGCCGGCTGGCGTGTATGGGTCGGAGGGATTCGCAGGTTCTGGATTGCATGTCAAGCAGGCGAAGAGGATTTGACGCAATGCTCCGAGGGGCTTCGTGCAAGTGTCGATACTCTGTGGAACTATTAGCAACCTTCCAAGACCTAGAAGGATGGCATACATAGGGTAAAGCTTCGCGTGCATCTGCTTCAAGCTGCAACTGCTCATCGATGAACCTGTTCCCAGATTAGTACGGGAGCTACGTGACCCTGCCGAGTAATAGCGGGTTGCAATTGGTAACTTGCTCTGCTGCAGTACGTGAATCGTCTGACTGCTGTGAGAAGCTCTCGCTGCGTCCCAGAGCACTCGCCTGGCTACCCGGGGCATCCTTTGAGTTTGAGCCGGTATCTGGCACTGGGGGTGGATCCATGGTGGTGCGCCGCACTTTGTATACACTCAAGAGATTTAGGAGAGAAGGGGGCTTAAAAGGGATAGAATCCAGATGGTGCGCGCCAAGGAGGTTGTTATCATTCAGCCTCACATCCATTACATCTTCGCGCAATGGAAACCACTTAACGCGATAGTGTGTGAATAAATTATGCTACTAAATCTACCTAGCCATTGGGCAAATCAGAGCCGGTATCTCGGTGGCAAGTCCGGATATAGCCCAAGCTGCGTGAGATTATCATAACGCACTTTACGCGTGCTTCGCGTTCGCGTTTTGCAAGTCCTAATTTCAACCGCCCACAACTCTTCCTCCCATATCTCAACAACGATTGACGCTCCCCCGCGCAGACGCACATGTTACAGCACTTGACCCGACTCTTCCATCACTATGAGGTGTGTATTGCCCTTCTATACTCTCACATTCGGACCCTCACTTCTCTACGCCCCTTTTCTCGTAACCGCCCACTGACAGGTTCTCTGCTAGTTCTCCTCTGCGTCCCAATATGTCCTCTGCAAACCGTGGTACAGATGCCGGCCGCAATCGTCGCAAGCGCTCAAGAGAGCCTGAAGATGATTTGCCTTCTGGTATCGGCGGATCAAGTCCTATAGGCGATATTTCGTCCTCACCCCCCGGCCCTATTGCCCACGGTGCTGATGATGACGATGACGATCTCGGGGAAGACGAGATGATTCCAGATATCGATGATGCTGATGAGATGGCCGAGGACGAAGACGGCATCGACCTTTTTGCAGACAACTTTGAGCGCGATTACCAAACTCGCGAGAATGATAACTATGCTGGAGCAGATATTGATGACGACGGCGACTACGAAGCGATTGGTCTTGCTGAGCGACGAAGACTTGAAGACTTGTTGGAACGTCGAGATCGTGAAGTGGCTCGATCACGAAGACTGCCAGCTGCTTTCCTTCAAGATGAGGATGAGGATGGAGATCTTGATCTCTTGAACCAGCCTCGGCGACGTCGCCATGCCTACGATGAAGACCAAAACGACAACTTCGAAGAAGATATTATGGAAGAAGAGCTTTCACTCGAAACCCTCCAAGACGTAAAAGCATCGAGCTTGGTGGAGTGGGTCGCCCAGAACTCGGTCCAACGAACAATCAAGAGAGAGTTTAAAGCTTTTCTGACAGAATACACCGATGAGCACGGATCATCAGTCTATGGAAATCGGATTCGCACCCTTGGAGAAGTCAACGCGGAATCCTTAGAAGTCTCATACGACCATCTTTCATCATCAAAAGCCATTCTTGCTTATTTCCTCGCCAATGCCCCGGGTGAGATGCTTAAGTTGTTCGATGAAGTCGCTATGGACGTTACGCTCCTCCACTACCCAGATTATGAGCGAATCCACTCGGAAATCCACGTCCGTATCTCGGATTTACCAGTTCACTACACTCTGCGCCAACTCCGTCAATCTCACCTCAATTGCTTGGTCCGTGTTTCTGGTGTGGTCACGCGCCGAAGTGGTGTCTTCCCACAATTGAAATACGTCAGATTCGATTGCCCAAAGTGCAAAACCACTCTGGGACCTTTCCAGCAAGAATCCAATGTAGAAGTGAAACTTACCTACTGCCAAAACTGTCAATCCCGAGGACCATTCACTCTGAACTCCGAGAAAACAATCTACAGAAACTACCAAAAACTGACCCTGCAAGAATCACCAGGTACTGTTCCAGCTGGTCGATTACCTCGTCACCGAGAAGTCATTCTTCTATGGGATCTTATCGACAAAGCCAAGCCAGGAGAGGAGATCGAGGTCACGGGTGTATATCGCAATAACTATGATGCCCAACTTAACAACCGTAATGGCTTCCCAGTCTTTGCCACAATCCTGGAGGCCAACAATGTTATCAAGTCCCATGACCAACTTGCAGGCTTCAGACTTACGGAAGAGGACGAACAGCAGATCCGTATTCTGTCACGCGACCCTCAAGTGATAGACAAAATCATCCACTCGATAGCTCCTAGTATTTACGGGCACACGGATATCAAGACCGCGGTTGCCCTTTCATTATTTGGAGGTGTCGCCAAGGTTGCTCAAGGAAAGCATTCTATCCGTGGTGACATCAATGTGCTCTTGTTGGGAGATCCTGGAACTGCAAAGTCTCAGGTTTTGAAATACGTCGAGAAGACTGCCCACCGAGCGGTCTTTGCCACCGGCCAAGGTGCCAGTGCAGTTGGTCTTACGGCCAGCGTACGCAAGGATCCTTTGACAAGCGAGTGGACTCTTGAGGGAGGAGCCTTGGTTCTCGCTGATCGAGGAACCTGCCTCATCGACGAGTTCGACAAGATGAACGACCAAGACCGGACCTCTATCCATGAAGCAATGGAACAGCAGACAATCTCCATCTCAAAGGCCGGAATCGTGACGACACTACAGGCCCGATGTGGTATCATTGCAGCCGCAAATCCCATTGGAGGTCGATACAACTCAACAAAGCCATTCTCGGAGAATGTTGAGCTCACCGAACCTATCCTCTCACGTTTCGATATCCTGTGTGTTGTTCGTGACACTGTCGACCCTACGGAGGACGAGCGACTTGCTAGATTCGTTGTCGGTTCCCATGGCCGAGCTCATCCAGCTGCTGCAGCTATCGATGAAAATCAGAATGCCATGGAGGTTGAACACGATGCAGAGCTCAAGGGCGTCAACGGAGGGGAGCCTAAGCAGGAGGGCGAGGTACCACAAGAACTTCTCCGGAAGTACATCCTCTATGCTCGTGAAAAGTGCAGCCCAAAGCTGTATCATATTGATGAAGACAAGATTGCAAAGCTGTTTGCAGATATGAGAAGGGAGTCATTAGCCACAGGCGCGTATCCAATCACCGTAAGCCCATCACAGTTCCATTCCAAAAGCCTTGCTAACATAACCAGGTCCGTCATCTCGAAGCCATCATGCGTATTAGTGAGGCCTTCTGCAGAATGCGTCTGTCCGATTATGTTTCAGCCCAAGATATTGACCGTGCAATTGCGGTGACTATTGATTCCTTTGTCGGGAGCCAGAAGGTCAGCTGCAAGAAGGCTCTTGCTCGTGCCTTCGCCAAGTACACCTTAGCACGACCGGGGAAAAGGATGGATAAAATGGATAGGAAAAGCAACAGAGCTCCTACTGCCACAATGGCCTAGATTGGTCTGTTTTATGGACGTTAGTCACGGAGTTATGGCGCAGGCGGATACTATACGGGCTGGGATCTGTGATATACCTGTGTAGAATGAAGTAATGAATGTTCGATGTTTCGTCTAGAAAATCTGTCCCTACCATGTCGTTCCGTGACGCGATGAGCGCTGGAAATCTAAACTATCGGAGCGTTTTCAGCCGTCATAAATCTTGAATCAAATAGTACCTTTACGAGTGGCCATACAGCCTGTTACATACTGGAAGTTTACTGACCCATAATGGTCGCGTGAGAGATCATTGCCACTAAATAGACTTTCGATATACGTATCAAGACACGCTTATCCCAGAGATGTAATGCAAGCCAGGGATTCACCTTTAATATCGCTTGCAATATTTAAGAGAGATATATATCGCCCATTGCAACTTCATGGTTATACTACTACTCAAAGCAACGCAAAAACAATAATAGTAGGTCTTCATGACTCAATACCATGGATTCGCCGAGGATGGTTTTTGAATTTCACCATGGGGACAAATTTGCACTCCTCACTGGCGATCCTTGCGGCCTACTCACCTGCCATGCCAAGCTTGATTTTATGCATCATAAACCTATTTCAAGAATGCAGGCGCTTCTATCGGCGGCCCGGCCAAATATTCCATCTGGGAAGTCTACTCTATCTATAACAGTCGGGGGTAGTTTCTACGGCATATCCAAAGCGCCTTGCTCATCCGCTCATTGTCCCTCAACCTTACTCTTCACAAAGCCCCTCTCATCCAACTTCTTCGCCAACCGCACGCCGCCAAAGGCGTCCGGCCGGGGCAGTTCGAAGCCACTGAACGCCGTGCCATAGGTGATGCCGCCGGCCCGCCAGACGGGACGGAGCATGTCGATCTTGACGGTCTCCAGCTTGGGATCGATGGCCTCCTTGCGCACATGGAACTGCACGGCCTCGACCAGCACCATCACGGCATTCCGCTGGCCGGTGCGCCGCGAGAAAATCTCCTGCTGGCTGTACAGCTTGCATTCGATGCTGAACGCCGCTTCAGCCACGTAGCTCGGCTTCACAACCAGCGCCGGCGAGGCGTGCAGCCCGGCCAGCGCGAACTCCGACACCCCGCGCGGCGTGTTCGTGCTGGTGTAGTTGGCGGCTTCGATGAACCAGTCGCTGACGATGCTGATGCAACATTCTCCCGTCTCGAGGAGATTCTGGACCGTGTCGCAGATGCCACCGCCCCCTACGAAGCTGAGGGAGTAGAGCGGAGGCTGGGGGGAGTTTCCAGCGTCAGTTTGGGGTTTGGGTTTCTTTCTTGGGTGAGAAGATACGTACGTCTTGGCATACGTTTTGGAAGTAGGAGAACGGGCTCAAGTTGGTGCTGATGCCGTCTTTGCTCACCGTTGAGACCAAGGCGATGGGTCTTGGAACCGTGGAGGAAATCATGATCTTATAGTTCGAGGTCACTTTGGCACCCCAGGTGAAGGTCAGTCTTGCGCTCCAGGACGTAGGAGTACCCCAATTGGTGTACTACAAAAACTCCTTGAACAACGAATTTCCTGATTATTCTTTGCCTAATCTCATTCTTCGACCCAACTAAGGCTTTCCATGACTCTCACAACTTCTTCACCTCAGCGTGCAATTCCAGACTCAACGCCATCAGCTCTTCAAATATACCATTCTCAGAACCGCTCTTCCACTTGCAGAGCATAGAGAAGGGTAAACCCCAAAAGAGCAGCAAAACAGCAACAACGAAAACGAAACCAAAATCCCACGAACCTTCACGCCCCTCGGCATTGGGATCGATGTGCACCATCTCCTTCCCCCTCCACTCCGCCCCGGGATTGGCACCATCGCCGATCTCCCAGGCCGGGTTGGGCGTCTTGGACCACGTCCAGACCTGGTTGGGGGCGAAATCCGGGCGGGAGGCCTGCACGGCCGCGAAGTCAGCGTGCGGGTTGCGCTTGATGAGCGCTTCCTTGTTGAAGGCTTCTAAGGGCTGCGGCTCCGCTCCGGCGGCGAGGGTGGACATGGTGGGGTTCTTGAAGGGCTGGTTTGTTAGAGGTCGTTTGGTTCTTCTATTGTAGGATGAGGATCAGGCAAGGAAGAGAGAAAAAAGAGAGAGAGAGAGAGTTTGTGTGGGAGAGAGAGGGAGAGAGACAGGGTGGATGGCTGACTTGGATCATCCCAAGTCATGTCCTCCGCAGTGTGAAGTCGGGAACACAGCGCCGAGCAGTCAAGACGGAGGGAGTAGCAGGTTGATGCTCAGAAGCGAGCGATTGAGTCGTTATCTTCGGAACGATACCGCCCTTCCCGGATCGGCACCCGTAGTCGGCAGTGGTGGCATGGCATCTTCGGTCACGTCCCGGAAGTCCTTTACCATCGGTCACACGTACTATTCAAGCACGAAAGGATGTAAGACTGTAGGACCTATGATCCCAGACCGGGGAAGAAGCAAGGGTGTTCATATTGTCCCCTTGAGCTCTTCATTATATATAGTACATCTTATAACTGGTCGTAAATCGAAAAAAACTCCCTAATATCTGCCGCGACGAACAAAATCTGGGTCGTCCAAATAACCACTGATACCATATCGCTCAAAAAACAGCACAACAAACGACGGCCACTGTAGGGCTGTAAATACATTGCCAGGTTTTTGTCAACCTCATACCCTCATACACCGTGCTCACAATTGTACATAGAGAAAAGAGAAAATGAAACGAGAAGCGATGCCTGCAAGCTTACTCGATAGCTTGGGAAGGAACGTCTGAGGAGTGTATGCCGGACAGGCCCACGGAGTTGTGACGAGCCGCCTCCTGGCTCTGGACGAATTTCTCCCAGCCCTCGGGATCAGAATCTTGAAGTTGTTGTCGCAAAAGACTGGTCTCATTGTTGAGCTCGGAGATGACCGCATCTTCGCCTTCCGTTTGCACTTTCCTCTTGATGAGATCACCACCCATGTCCTCGACCATCTTGCGAAGATACTGCAGATGCGCGGCTTCTTTCTCCGTGCCATCGGTACCGTGGGCATGGTCTTGACTTTCCGGCTTGAGGATATCCCGCCGAATCTTCTGCCCAAAGCGATGCATCCGTCCCTCTTCTTGCGACAAGGCCTTGGAGGCAAGAGAGACGTCGGAATTGTGGCGGGACAAGACGGGCCGGACGATGTCATCATCATCGGATACGCTAGGGTCGAGAACCGCTCCTTCACCATCTTCCGATCCTTTGTCTGAGGAATCGGTGATATCGGTGGGCTTGGACCAAGTGAGACTTGGTATGTGAGCAAGTTCGGGCACCGGTGGCGAGGCCGTAGCTGCGGTGAGGCGCGTTTCCGGGTATTCGTCTTCAAAGCGTTTAATCATGCCCTCAAGAGTAGAGTCCAAGAAAAGGAGACGTTCTAGGTGCTGGTCAGTACGGCCGCAACGATCGAAATGATTAACAACTTACGATAGTTATTTCGGTCCCCTGACTTGGCCTCATTTGCCAACGCGGGCTGTAGCCGCGCACGAATTTTCCTCGCACTTCCCAAGAGATTCTTCGACATATCTTTAGCCTTGTGACTGTTGACACGAGGCGATTTGGGTGTCCATGTGCCTGCCTCAGTGTGGTCCGAAAAGGTTCGATCCGCTGATGGTAGTCTTGTGTCGTTGCCCCTGTTTCCCAGGCAAATGCCCAATGCTTTGACAACACCAGTGCCTCCAATAACATAATCTTCATCCGGTGCAGGCTCGTCAACGGAGCCGTCCGGCGATTCCTCGCCATGGCCAACAAGATGGAGGAGAACATCAGGAACAACTACATCCTTCTGGCCGGGATCACTATCCATAGGTGCGCTTACTTCTGCTACAGGACCCCGTTCCATATTGAATAAGCAGTAGGCAACCACTTGTTTCGCCAGGGCTTTGACCACCTCACTAGAATCATTGGACGGAACCTCGATATCGATACAGACAAGACTGTTGGATACTCGGACGGCAGCCATGAGAGATGCGTATAGCGCACATGCTTCTTCTTGCTTCGCTTCACCTTTGGCACTAGCAAGGGCTGCGACTTGGGGATTTTCCATAATACTGACGTGTGCAAGACTTGGGATTTCTGGTAAAATCTCAGCTAGAGCAATAACCTGCTCAGGCATCAAAGCTACATCTGTGAGATGGATGCGCTTCAATACTGATAGTCTGGGTAGGTATCTGGAGTATATGTCAATACAGGTACAGGGGGGCATGGGACCTGAAGTACAAACCTGCGGAGTAAAGGAATAGCGCTGGGCTTTGATGTGAAGAGCTCGCGATTCTGACTTAGATCAATGAACCGGAAATTTGGCAGCTTCACTAAAGCTGGGAACAAAACCCATAAGGTATCTGGAGTGAGGTTGCAGTCTGCTAAACTTAACGCCAGAAGTGGGTTGTTCTCATCAAGAGTTTCAGCAACCATCCCAAGGGTATCCTTCAAATCGTTAGATCCTAAGTCTAAGCCTTCACATTTACCCGACTTGAGAAACCGCACAATGTGCTGCATCCCTTCAGTGGTGATACTGTTACCCGCAACACCAAGACGGCGAAGGCCAGATTTGCAAGCACCGTCGATTAAGCCCCCTAATTGAGCAGTAGTCATACCGCATTCTGCCATATTGAGAAGTTCGAGTTCTGAGCCACCGAGTCGCTCGCCAATAGACTTGGCCATGATACTGGACATCTCACTTTCGCCATGTTCACTGGTCGTTGTTTTCGGGTGGTGATGTAGGAAATGCGTCTGGCTTGTATTATTAGGGGTCGCGGCTGGCGTCGGTGGAGGCGTTTGAGGAAAAGGCACGTTCGAAAGATCCATACACTTGAGCGTCCGGCACATGTGGATAAAGAGGCAGATATACCGCCAGCCGTCCCTACCAATCTGTGCATTGCCCTTAAAGACGACCCTTTCGACGAAGCCTCCTTGTTGTGGACAGTCACCATCTTTCTGTCCAAGCTTTGCTCTCCGAATCGCTGGGAACTCTGGTGCTTTGGCTGCAAGAAGCCCCGCTAATATAACCCTTACGCCCTCATCACTTAACCCGGTGTTTTCCATTATTAACTCTTTGACAGGAACAACAGCGAGATAGTCACCTAAAGTGATGAGATCTGGTAACTGCAACCAGTAGCCAGTGAGATCCAGCTTGTTAACAACTCCAGACTGGTTGGTGCTGTTGGTTTGGGCACTGAGTTGCTCCGTTATCTTTTTCAAGATGGGGGTTTCTCTGAGCTGACAACACCTCCTATATATCCGAGCCGGGTCCGTCGTGGGTGAAACCTGTGTCTTCGGTGTACCTGGTCCTGGTGTTGATAGGGACTCGTCACTCAGATTCCTTACTAACTCCACCGGAACGGTACCATTCGCCTCTGCCAGCTTCCGCTTCTTTTCTTTCCTTGCTTTCCGCTCCTCTTCACTGCGCTTCTTCTTCTCCTTCTTCTTCGTGGTGTCTTTCTCGTTGGGTGGCGACGGTGAATCTTCTTTCACATCCTTGGTAGTCTCTATTATCTGTTTCCCCTCCTTCTCTGGTTCTCGTGGTAATTGCTCCCCTGTTAACTTGACCTGCCCATCCTTCTCTTTCTCACATTTGACATTGTCCGGATTCTTCAGTGCTTCGCCTTCACCTCGCTCCGCCACCTTTTTCTTCTTCTCTTTTTTGTCGCATTTCTTATCATCTTTAGAACCCTTCTGCTCAAGTCCATCGTCGTCGATATATCTGGGACTGCTCGCTATCTCGACGTCTACGCAGAATGCTACTCTCCGTAACTTGGATTGGTCAAGTTCTGCGATACTACATCTCTCCCGATTCTTATCAATGTTAAGGGTCCTCCGCTCGCACAAGCCGTGTTGAGGGCCTTTCACAGTGGCGGCCTGATTGCCCCCAGATGAGGATAACCGTCTCAAAGCACTCTGCAGGAAGTTTGGCTGGGTCGATTTCGGCGGGGCAGGAGTGTATGGCTCTCCGAGCTCCTTGGTGGCAGTTTGTAATACCGTGCCTTTTTGGGCTGGCGGAGACTGTGTTTTCTGAAGATAGAGCTCTTGCGTACCGGGTGAAGGCGACTGTGAGACTACTGAATATGTGCCGATCTTCTCGGACCCGGGGGATGAGGAGAATTTGGATGATATGCTTGATAGCCACGAATTACGACGAGAGGGTGACACGGAAGTACTCTTTGCTCCATTCAAGGTCGCGGTCTTGTCGGTGGAGCCGTTTCTCGAGAAGCCTGGTCTGTGAGGAATAGGTTTCGGTGCCGATGCTGGGGGTTCTTTCGAGTGGCCGTTGCTGCCATTTTGTATTATCTTGGGACTTCCTTTCGGCGATGATACATCGGATGGGGCTCGTTGACGTCCAGTGTGATCTATTTCAATTGCCTAGGTCAGTATACAAATCATGCTGGGCCCGCCGCGCATTCCCGAGGAATGTTCAAAATACGGTGGACGCCGTTGGTATCGCGATTCCCACTCCTAACGCACCTTTGGAGCTATGCTGCATCCACGAGACATCAACACCATGCAGACCCTCCATCTTGACGTTGATGATTTGGCAGGAGTTCTATTGCCGCCAAGGGAATGAACGATATGCGCATTTATCACCCAAATGGATTCCTTGGATTTCCGGCGTCAACACGGTCAACGATGGCTGGGACCCAATGGGCTGACAGGAGCAGCTAGTAAGGCTGACGAGAAGCCATCTATTGGAAGACGAGGAGTTGATAGCCGTGTCAGTGATGTTGTGTCGCAACGCTAGAACCTGAGGGAAGTTGCGCTCGAAATTAGAGGTGTTTTGTGGAGTTTGGACGAAATTCTTGACTGGGAGGGGAACCAAGTGGTGCGGGATGAATGGTATTTCGGTGGTTGTGTTATGACGAATGCTTGGCTTGCTTCTCCGCTTCCAGAGCACGACCAGGAGCGACGGTGCTTGCGAGGGTGCTGATAGGGATGCGACGGGTAGAAGCCCTGGCACCGAATAGCCACCAGCTCGACTCTGCGACGGAAACGGGACTTCGATCTGGCGCCGATGCGAGGGCGAATACAATATTTGATGATTACGAGCAATGTTCACAGTCAGGTGTCAGGTACTATGAGGCGCATCTTGATTGATAACCTCTTCGGAATCTGCCGTTACACAATGTGACGGTGCATTGCCTTCGCCGCCCCAGCATCACCTGCCCATATAACTATCTAGCATGTTCTGACAATCTTACAAATACTGTCTCGTCACACCGGATTCGCTGGTTTGGCCCGACGACGCCTCTCAAGAGGTCGGTAC
Organism: Coleophoma crateriformis; assembly: GCA_003369635.1. Taxonomy (NCBI): domain Eukaryota; kingdom Fungi; phylum Ascomycota; class Leotiomycetes; order Helotiales; family Dermateaceae; genus Coleophoma; species Coleophoma crateriformis. The sequence continues at coordinate 177,602 of PDLN01000006.1, forward strand.
GGCTAAGAGGGGCGCCAGGGCGGCCACGGAAACTGATAGGATGATACCGGACCATATGATACGATACCGCGCAAGGAGCTTTCATCCCTTCTGCAAACCACGCACCCACCGCAAATCCCGGTTCGTTTGTCAGTAGTGTGGGTTTGTACCAAACAGCATCATGACCCGCAGCGATCGTGCGTGTAACAAGGTTAAATGTTTGAGCGGTTTGTTCACGTATGTGCACACAGGGCGGGCGAAAAGGCTCAGAGCACAAGCGAATATCCATTGGTCAATTGGTCACGGTGCAAAAATTGAAAACACAAGTACTTTTGAAGTAGTTGCCATTGTGAATTTTCCTACTAGCCGTCCATCAGAACTCCTCATGATGATCATGTCATGCCAGAAAAGAAAGACCCCAAGCTGAATCAAGATAGAAAGACAATCGCTTATTCCCGAGCAGCAGCAATCTTCTCCTTGACTCTCTGGACCTTCTCGTCCTTGGTCAACTTGCGTCCTCTGAACTTGAGGGACTCCTTCTTGTACTCGGACTTGTCCTTCTTCTCGGCAGCACCCTCGACCTTCTTGAATGGGTCCTCACGGATCTGCTTGTGGGCCTCCTGGTACAGCTCCTCCAATCCATCAGCCTCTATCTCATCATCGATGTAGCCCTGGAATTGGGACTTGTATCGCTCCTCATCATCATCAGCCAAGGTCTCCATGTACTCGGCGATGTGTCCGGCAAAGATGTATTTGCGGAGGGTCTCGGCATCGAGCTCCTTGGACTCAATGTCGTAACCTGGGAAACGGTTCTCGGAGTGGGGGATGAGGATTCCTCCATCGGAAGCACCCTTCATAGCGCCGAAGACACGGGCACCAGTGGAGGTACGGGCAAGACCAACATCAAGGAAGGCCTTGAATGGGCGGCGAGCCTCTCCATCATCACCCTCAGCGGCCTCGGTGAGAGTGAACTCTCCGTCAGCCTCCTCGACACCAGTGAAGTCCTCGTCAAGACCAAGCTTCTTGAGAACACGGCGGGCGATCAAGAGACCGACGCAGTAGGCGGAGGACCAGTTGGTAAGACCATGCTCAATTCCGTAGGCCTTAAGCTCGTGGGCGTAGGCGGAGCAGAAAACCTTGTCACCGGTGATCTCGGAGGTCACGATCTGGGCAACGATGTCGCGGTTGGTGAATCGAATGACGAGACGGTACTTTGGTGCATTGTACTTGTTCTTGGCCTGGGTGATGAGACGCTTGCGTGCGTAGTAGTCGGTCTTTCCTGCACGACGGCGAGCGTACTTGGTTTGGTACCGGCTAGAGATTGGTGATTAGAAGGGCGCAAAAGGAGCGAGCAAGCGCAACTCACCTGTAGTAGGCACTGTTCTTTACCAGCTTGGTGAAAGGCTAGATAGACCCCGAAGTCAGCAATTGGCATTTCAGATCTTCAAATCCGAACATCTTGCTATGGACCTCTCCCCGACGAAGACTCCCAGAACGCAGCTGGTAGAATCCTGCACTAAGATTTTCATCGTGGCGTCGTCGGGGATGATGTTTGCTCGAGTGTAGAGATTCGCGCAAATAGACTCACCATCTTGACTGATTGGCCTCACTACTGGATTAGAGATGGTGATTTGGTCGTGGAGTGGAAGAAATCTTGAAAAGCTTCACATTTTCAGAATTTCTGTGCCCGTGTGTGGAACTTCTCGCTTAGGGGTCCAGAAGCGGGCTAGTGTCTGATTGTGGTGTTGAAGCCGAATTTTGGCGACCGATAAGAAGGAGGGGCACGCAATGGAAGTGATCGCGTTCTCTTGCGCAGCCAGGTATTGGATTTTGCTCACATAATGACTCTAGCTTACATCGCATTGAATTTGAACTTTTCCCTATGGATATGGCACTCATATTTGCGTCCCTCAGGTAGTATTCTGAGTAAACAGCTGCGCTTGGTGCCCCTTCCGCCTCTTTCTAACCTCTCACACCGATATTTGGACTGATGGTCTGTGGCTGGCAGTAGTGATTCTACCAGGCGGAGCAATGTACTTGAGAGCAAAACAGACATCGTCAGGTCTCTTCTGCTCAAAGAAGTGACTGTGTGGTCCATTCCATCAGCTCGAGTGCGATCACAGTGTTTCTTGATATCGTCCATAAAGTACCTAATGTCCAATGGTCTCCTCAATTCGGGACCAAACAAAGTCGCAAAGCATTTGAATCAAACTCTTCAATGTTTCTGAATAGAGAATGTACTCGCGCTTGGGTGAAGGAATTTCTACGGTCCTCTTCTGCTCATCGTCTTTCTTCGACGGAAGTATAATGGCAGCTTGTTAAAATGTTACATTCTCGGTATATCTTCTCGTATAATGGCCGCGATGCCCCCCCCCCCTTCCGCTATAGCGATGGAATTGCATGGATGGTAACAACAGGAGCAAAACCCCTCCAAGTGCGGTTCTATCCACGGCAGTCGGGTTAATACATACTCCCTACTTTGTACTAACTTGTTTTCGCCATTGCTTGATTGAACGTTCGACTCTTCAAATCATGAATCTCGTGATTCCGAAGTCCTACCTAGCTTATAGTTATAGTAACCAATTTTGTTTTACCTGCTTCCATTTGGACAGGACTTGCCATCAAGCAAGAAGCCCAACCGTTCATACTGGCATTTCTGTTGTTTGCAATGACAGCTGTTGCGAAGAAAGGACGCCACGCATTCGGCATGGAAGAACAAATCGTCTTGTGAGGAAACAGTTTCTATATAACTCTGTATAGCTTGCAGGCCGGAAAGATATCGGAATTTCAAACAAAACGCAAATGGCTGCCAGCCATTGAACATAGATGCAGCAAGCTCCTTTGTTGCATTTGCATTTGCCGGATCAGGAGGCATCATTCGGCGAATCTGTCAAGTGCTCGCGCTATCATGTCCTGGTTGTTATATTCATGGTGCCATTCATGTGCCTGTAGCCAGAGGCCGGTAGTCGTGTCTCGTCTGTCTTAAACGACCAGCGGGGTCATCCCCTCGGGATCAGTCTGGGGCCGTTTGTCGCCGTCGCCGGCATGGCGATGTCTCATACGCCGCCAACGCTTATCTATACCTTCGCAACACCGCAGGCTGGTAATACAGAGCTTGTCGCCCCCGCAACAGATAAGAGCCCAACGCTCGAAGTACTATCGCATCACACACCTGAACGATCCTTCCTGCCGGGCACGAGCATGCCGATGAAGTGCAACGACGTCGGTGATCAAAGTCGGTCGTGATAAGCGTGTGGTGTCGATACAATCAGGACTCGGAGAATCTCTGAGAGCGCCGTAGGACTTTCAGTGACGTTTGCGCAGAGAGATACCCAGACATCTAAATGCGACCTGCTGTGCCGGACACTGCCCGTCCATTTTACGTCCAGCAAGTGCGTGGCGTCTGGCGAAGTCACAAGCGCCCCAAAATCTGACATACATTGGAGCCTCACGGCGACCTATTATTGGCAACATGCCAGAAGACAAGATGGGACTCTCGTGTTCTGAACAACCCAGCCGCGCCGTTGCAGGCTCGACGCCAACGTCAGAGGCTATGCTCACGGTGCTGTCTACTCATCTCGCTGATCCCCCAACGGCGCCTATTGACGAATGGTGGCGTGCACGATCCAAGGTGAGCCGTGATGCTGCACCCCCCGCCAGTCCATGCTTCCAGATAGGCGCACATCTCTGGGGGCTTGCGTATGACTTTGGGCCCATGGCTCGCATTCCTAGCATGACCCGACCGCAACTTCACCTAGCTGCCAGGTGAGCATCGGTTGGAAATAGTAAGAAGGATCTCGGCATGGCTGAGTCAATTCAAGATAGCTGCGATGCTATTCTGTCGGTCGCTGCTTCGTAGTGTTCTAATCTTGCACTCTATTCCCATTCTGGCGGCCCCCATAGCTAGGTACTTGGGCGCAGGCAGATTCCTTCACGGCGTGGGTGACCCACGCCTAGTGACTCGAAGCTTTCTCGTAGTCACTCCGTTGGTCTGCCATATATACCAGAAGGATGCCATTTGCAACTTCTGGAAATCTTTCCGCAAAAAGTTGATACATGAGTCCGATTCTACCTGGGCGACTTGTTCTTTCCTAAGTTACCATTTTCTATTGCCGCTTTTCCTTCTATTTTGTACTATAGATCACCAAAGTCCTACCCGCAGTGGCGATGGATTCTTTCGACGTTTCCAGACGTCCATCCCCTTGGAGGAAGTCCATCCTCATTACCATCTGGGTCGTCCAGCTTTCCATCTTGACCGTCTTCACAGTCTTGATCTGCGTCAGTCTCGGCCTCAATGTGGAAAAGTCCATGCCGTTGGATCGACAAGGAGTTCCTGAGTAAGTATCTTCAGTCGTGTTTCCTGTCTCAAATTGCTCATAATCACGCAGATGGACCATAGTAAATCTTGGCATTGCCATCATCACGCTTTTCATGACCGGATTTGAAGTCGTGGTGTATACAAATCGGGATCTACAACCACACTACTTTCTATTCTTCAGCATCTTCAAGACTTTTGTCTGGAGCACGCCATTGGCTCTGAATATTGTCGCGGTAGTTACACAGGAGGGATGGGGGGTCTGGCTGTACTCGGTTATTGCGATTGTGTTCAATGGCGTTTTATAGTATGTAACATTCTCCCTCGCCCTCGCATCCTGTCCATCAGACAAGAGATGGCTAACTCTTGACCATAGTCTATCCTTCCTGGGCAATCTCTTCTACGCAAGCATCACCTTCCACCACTGTCACCTTGATGCAAAGTACCACAAAGAAACCTACCTCTCTCGACCACCATCCATCACCCTTACTGAGACCGATTCCGCAATAACCAAAACAATATACAATCATGTTCCTACCGTGTCTCAGACAAATGCTGCTAACCCGGAAACCACTCAACCTGATAGACCAACCACACCCGACGTCTCCGCCAGCCAAAAACTCCTCAGCAGCATCCCAGAATCCGCAGAGAGTCCCACCGTTCCGGAGCGCTCTCGCCGAAGCAGTGAAGAAGCCCCCCGTATCCCACCCCGCAGTCCTTCGCGCATGCGCCCAATCTCTACAGGCTCAAGTTCTCAATCGCAGAGTGTAGTGGGGAGTGAGGAACGTGCATCGAGATTGTATGACCCGCCAAGACGATCAGATACTCTAAGAGAGAGAGAGATGGATGAACACATGTTGACGACAGGAGTGTCAATGTACCCTACCAGTCCGGATGACTATCAGGCATTGGCGAGAGCAGAGAGCGAAGCGGTTTGGAGTTGGAGTGAATGGAGGAGGACTGGGAATGGTGATGTTCATGAATTGCCTTCCCCGTGATTTAGGACCAAATACGGATTACTTGATACCCTTTTAATGATTAGATGAATAAATTTTATAGATACCTCTTCCCTTCTAGTTTATGGCCTGCATATGGCGGCGCCCCTTGATATTTGTAACAAGACTTCAAAGGTTCTTTTTGGCACTACATACAATCTTTGTACTTTTGCTTCGCGTATACGCATAATCGACGTTGTACTGACACAACGATGATACTTTCCACCACTTGGCAATCTTTCACTTGAGCTCTTGTTACGAGACTACCTATAGGTACCTTGTGTATAAGTCATAAATGTCTGAGCTAGAGCAGCGGTAAATGCTGAGCACGAAGCTGAATATGTGCCAAATGTACTTTCTCACTTCGCAAGCGGGATCATCGCTCATGAACCGCATTCAACGACATGCGTCATTTTCGAGTGGTTTCTGGTGGTTCTTAGTGCCTTACGGTGCGAACGTTGGCCTCATCGCTGGTGATTATTATGGAGACACGATGTTTTCTGGGGTGCCCATATGCTGAGGCGGAACCTCGCGGATATCATCCCGGTGTGAAATCAGCCACACCCTGCCTCGTCAACGCTCAGTTGTGCACAGAGCTCACGCAGCATCGCGATCAGTATCACGTATTTGAAATCTGCTATCTTCCAGAATGATTGAACTCATTACACGGCCTCGGCTATGAGGATTCGATTATTGAATGGTTGGCTCTGTACCGTCTCTATATTTTCACTACACTTCAAGCTCAAGGAGCTACTTCGCTGTTCCCTTGCTCATGAGTGCCAAAGCCAACGTCCGTCCATGTCTTCATGGTACTTTGAAGTCACTGAACGCCGTCAGCTTACTTCGTAAGCGTAACGACGCGCCTTACCCGTATGTAAAGATTACTACTAGTGGAGACAAACCTTCGAGAAAGACCATGCCTATCGAGACAAAACACGACGCTGTAGATACTAGGACAGACCTGCTAATGACTGCGAAGAAGAAAAAGCAGAGAAGATCTTCAAGACCCAAGGTCAAGACGGGCTGCAACAATTACAAGTAAGTTATGTTCTAAGCACGTACAATCCATTGGCTACACTTTGATCGCTGCTCCCGTAGATACCGAAGAGTTAACTGTGGCGAGACAAGACCACAATGCCAGGAGTATTTGAGGTCGGGACTAACAACCTCGCTTTCTAGCAATGCCCAAAAGCGAGGGTTAAGCGACAACAATTCTGACTTTCCAAAACGCGGCGACGAAGACGATGGAAAGCGAAGGATGACCTCTTTTCTGGACACTAGTGATACTAATAGCAAGAGATGGGCATGCCTGTTCTACCAAAGGGAGCCGCATCGGTATTGCGTTGAGAGAGAATTCCGAGACTGGCGGAAATGTGCAAAGAGTCCAGGTTTAAAAAGAAATTCATCGAGTAAATATGTGATATCGATTGCATGTCTATAGCATCTCTCTTCACGCGTACTAATCAAGATAAACGGACCATATCTATAAGTATCATGTTGCAATATGCTGTGACCGATGTTTATCGGCGTTCAAGTCCGAGGAAACTCTCCGGGCACATACACGACAGGCCATCATGTGGGAGTACCAATGGTGGACGAACAGCGGATAGAGGGCCTTACTAATGAGCAAAAGCAGTTACTGATGCCAAGGGATCAAACTAAATCTGAAGAGGAGCGATGGCAAGCAATCTATAAGATTTGTTTTCCAGATGACCTGACGGTTCCAACCCCTTATAAGTCTCCTTCACATATCATATCTGCAAAGTCCCCAAATATTTCACAATTAGTAGATTATATCTATTACTCTCAAGAGATTACCTTGCTGCGACGAGAGATATTGGCAATCGTCGAGTAGGAAAATCAATATGCGATAAACATCGTTCAAAATCGTCTCTGGCAACGACTCAGGGCTGCATTCAGCGAAAATTCTACGCCGGAAATACCGCAACTCCACGGAGATCCGAGCTCGCCAGTACCAGCTCCAGATCTAACTTGGGATGTTGTGTTCCATGATGAATTTAATCCAGGCGATTTCATGTGCTTCGATGCTCACGCTAGATTTGATAGGTCTGAAGGTTAGCAGTGGAAGGGCTTTTGGGGGGGGGGGAGAGCTCTACACGTTTAAGCAAGTAAATAGAAATTTAACAAATTCTCGGCGCTAAAATAATGGATGGCGTGTAGATACTGTCCCGGAACAGAGGGATCGTGTAACTTAGAGTTGGCACAATTTTATGTAAGGTTATTCATACACTCCCTTTCTTTTCACGATTGACAGGGAAAGAATAACAGTTCTCACCACTTCCGACATAAGACTAAAGGCGAATAGCGGCACTATACGGCAGATTCAACCGCTTGTGTCAAAATCTCTTTGATAAAACTCTCTCAATGGACGAACGAGAATCACATGTTATACAACACGTGTACATACCGTTGGAGGTGCATTAGTGCAGCTAGAGCGAACTTTACCTGCAATTAGAACGTGACTGTAGTCATGACTCTAAAGATGATGATGGTCAGCACTAGCACCAGCACATGGGTATGAGTTGAAGATATAGATGGTAACAAAACTCTGCGTCCTAGCTCGTAATGCAAGAAATATGTTTCGAACCACTTGTTATCTGCTGTGTGTCATTTCCTAAAGTAGAAGTGATTTTTTGTTTCAAGGCTTCCGATAATGGCTTGTAGAAAGACATAGAGACGCACGCTTAGTAGCTATTTCTGATCATCGATATGGTCATTATTATTAATTTAAGATCTGAGAACTGCTCGAAGCGATATGTAGAAGAGTGGGAAGCTGAGGTGAGAAGCCGATGCATTCCAGACCCCCGTCACTAACAGCATTGACAGGTCTAGAGATCTTTCATTAGGCAGCTGATATAGACCCTTCTTGCATGAAGTGCCTACCAATAAAAAGCTGCATCATGTGCTGTCACATATGCAGGACCTGCATGCTTTTCTTGCTGAGCAGTGGCAAGATTATGGTAATCTATATTTGACCTCCGTCTGGGGATGCGGAGATCTTGTTCAAGGTGTTTTTGTCTTTGCGAGAGCAGATCTGACTGCGTGCGGGGTATCATGTTGTAGTTAGAAGAGTATCTAAACGAAAGGTCCTGAAAGACGATCCAGCAGTCCCAGCAGAAAGTCTCAGGGCCAATATCTTGCCAGCCGGAAGAGATCGCTCGCCACTTCCAAGGCCCTCATACAAATGGAGGATCGCAGCCCATTATAAGCATGTTAGACCAATCGCAAAACCTGGGCAGAGTGCTTTCAGCAACGCGATACTGCGCCAACTGCTATTCAACGGGGATGAAGAAATGACTGCTAAATTGCATAACATCTTCAAGGCAGGACTCCCTGTTCTCTTCAAGAACTTTTGAGAGTTCTACACTTAACAAATGCCGAGGCAATCAGGCCTTAGGGGATTGCATGTTGAGCTTCACTGGGAAATGACCAAATAAACATTGTAGGTGTGAATTAAATCAAAAATATCGCGAATTGATTTGGCTGCCTTGACTCATGGACATAAGGGAATTGGCACCGCAAAATCTCAGAGGCGGCATCAATCCTAATCTAAATTGCTCATAACTAAGGCATATTTAATGGAGCGAAACTTTGCATCCTTCAGCACTTGTAACCACAATCGTAAGACTCTGTTTCTCTTGGCCTGTCTTCTCCTTTTCAAGTCCAGAGGGCAGTCTTAGTTTTGGAAACTGCTGAACAATTTTAATAATCGCATATGATGCTTCAGAAAGCGCAAAGTCCTCTGCTCACGTTAGAATATTCAGGAAGTGAGAAATTCACGGCACTAACTTACTGCCAAGGCATAGTCTGGGACCACCATGGAAAGGCATGAAACCAAACCCAACTCGCTTCTCGAGATCGGTATTTTCCCATCGTTCAGGAACGAACTCGTTGACGTCTGGGCCGTAAAGAGATGCCATACGATGCATATGATATGTGGACCAGCCACAACCAGTGCCCTTACGAATCAGCACGGGGGACTTGCCGTCTGGACCGCCACCTGAGGGAAGAAGAGTCGTTCTGAGCGCAACGCGTACGTTCACCGGTAGTTGAGGGTAAAGTCGCTGTGCTAAGTGGACACGGTAAGTCCCACGAGTAAGGGAAGCAACGTGACAAGAACTTACTCTCATTTATCACGCATTTCAGATATGGTAATTTGGCTATAGATGCTCGCGTAACTTCCTCGCCCTCGGGAATAACGGCGGCGATCTGGTCTCGTAGCTTTGCTAAAACATCTGGATGGCGGACGAGCAAAAAGCTTTGAACACATTACTTCAGCAAGCAATCTTTTGGAACATGGTATCGTACTTACAAAGCCCATGACATAAGGCAAGCCGTGGTATCTCTTCCAGCAATCAGAACATGGACAAGTTGGTCACGAACCAAGGCCGGATCTTGGAGATCTTCATAAAGGTCGAGGATGAAAGGATATCGCTCCGAAGCTGCCTCTTGCCCGTTCTTTTCTCTATCTTTCAAGGCCTGAGTGACGAAAAATTCTGCATATTTCTTTACCACGTTACAAGCATCCTTGAATTTCTTCGTCTTGTAAAGCCAATGAAGGTCGGCGAGGCGCAATCGAAGCGCGCAGATTCCCGAGGCATAGTCGAAGTTGGTACCGAATGTGTCTTGGACGTCATTTCCAAGAGTACTGACAGGCTCACCGAACAGGAGATCGGTGGTCGTTGCAAGGGTGAACCGAAAGAAATATGGCTGGAGATCTACAGTTCCTGGATCGGCTTGTATGAGTCCAGTGATGAGATCGTTGATGTGCTCGTCGAAAACTTTCAAATTCTGATACTGAATTCTCACGAATTGGCGGCGCAGAAGTTCGCGGGAATGCCTCCACGGCTTTCCGTCTTGTGTAAAGATGCCTTCGCCCAGCAATGGGAAGAGACCCGGCCTTCGAGACCCAAGGCCCCAATCTATTGATCGTAAATCAAGGGATTTGATCTGTGGGCCCGGACTTACCTTCGAAGTGCGTTGAGAGAATTGCCTCAATGTTCTTCGGATCCGTGGTCATGTAGCCGTCCTGGCCAAAAAGACCAAGCTTCATGTTAGGGCCGATTCTATCAAAGTACTGTGACTGAAAAGCCAGGAGGCGCTGTGATGGCAGTGCATCATACTGTTTCTTGAGGATGTCCAGGGCAAACGGCCAGTGGTAAGGCAGCTTGGTCTCCATTGGCAGGCAGCCATTTTTACTACCAAAAGCCAGATCTGCCTTTGAAGCATCAGTTAAAATCAGAGAGAGAAAGAGATATACTAGAAGCCAGAATGAGAAGGATTACCTGATAGTCCCGTTGGCGCTGGATGTATCTGTAGACAAAGAAAACAATGGCTACGGTCGCAACGACAAGGCGAGGACTCAATCCACCCTGGAACAGCACAGTATTCGACAAGTCGTGCATTCCCATTGTTGCTGACAATGATTAAAGTCGCGCGATAAAGACGTACTAACGTGGAGCATTCAGCCCGTTCAGATCTGGAGTTCGAATGGAGATTTCGATCTTGGAGCACACGCTCGTTTTGAGACAGAAAGCTGAAGAATTTCGGTGTCTCAGCCTAGACATGATGATTGATTTCCATCCAAGAGGCTGGCGACAGGGCCCTGGTTATCATCATCCAGTGAGCGATGCCCATGAAACGCTGACCACGGGACGGTCCGGTTCTGAGCTCTGTAAGTGGTCCAGGATGGTCCCTGCAATTGCGGTGTGGGCTCTACCCCAGTTACTTGCCCATACAGCCGCATCAACTCCAATTCACCTTCGTGTGAACGAGCGGGAAAACAAGCATGTTTCGGAATAAGCTGCATGGACGACATCAAAGTGGATGCATACTCCCTGGTCGAGAGATAAGAGACGTGGAAACTCCGTATGAGGCTGCTGTCTCGACTCCCTTAGTTCTGATCCACGCAGACTTTCCCCCGCATCCCTTCCAGCGACAAACTGCCTCAGAACCTCGACCATGGACGCCATTGTTCACTTTAGGTATCCATACCCACGATGCGTGTACAGATTTGCCACAATTTAGGTGACGTCGACTCAAGAAATGGCGGAGCCCTTCTCCATACTTACTGCCACGGCCGGGCTTTTCGATGTTCTATTGCGAAGTGGAAGCTTTATCAAGGATATCCTCGACTCGGCTGGGAAGATTGATGAAGATATACTTGGTCTGAACCACGAACTTGAAGCGCTTATAGCAGTCAATACGTCCTTGGAGGAAGCATATCATGCAGAGAAACATCAGCAAACTGGCTCATCTCAGGCGGATAAAAGTCGTGTCGCGAGTTTATGGCGAAATGTTAACACTCAGTTGATCGATTGTCGCAAGACTGTTAAAGAAATAGAGACCCTCATAGGAGAAATCATCGGCAAGGGATCTTCGCTCAGGCCAAGACTTGGTGACAAGATTGGCGGTAAGATAGAAAGCTTGAAAAAAGCACTTCGGAGCGAACAGAAGGCGAAAGAACTGCAAGATATCCGTTTGCGGCTAGTGAATCACCAGAACAGTCTCCAGGTTCTATTCACTGCGCTGACCCTGTGAGCATATTCTTAACATATACGTGATTTTGCTAATTCGACGCAGAGCTTATGCCCGCAACTCGCAGAGTGCGACCGATATTTCGCTTGGCCATCTATCTCAGGAGGTACAGCTGATAGGTTTCAAGCTGCAATCGCAAATCGCGTCCTTGCGACGAAAGTCCTCATCTTCCAACAATTCAAATGTAAGACTCTCACACTTCTGATTGTAAGGCGACTGAATTGTTCTAGGTCTGGGATGCTATCAACGCTGCGGCGGCTGTAGCCACTCTTGTATCAATCAATAAGCACTTCTATATCCCGCAGACTATAAGCAGTATATTCACAGGAAGGGAGCAATTGTTGGAGAGACTACAAACATACTTTGACGTCTTTGGAGAGTTAACCAATCCTACTGGTATTCAAAAGAGATTTGTTGTTTACGGCCTTGGAGGCTCGGGAAAGACTCAGTTTTGCTGCAAGTTTGCTCAACATAACCGACAAAAGTGAGTAGGTTTGATACTCCAATTATAAGCCCTGAATCTTAACACTTTGTCAAGTTTTTGGGGAATTTTCTGCATAGATGCTACCTCTCCCGAAACAGCAGAGCATTCGTTTTCGAAAATACTTAAAATCGCGAAGATTGAGCCAAGCGAAGGTTCCAGCCAGCGAGCTGCTAGAGACTGGCTGTCGAGTCTTGAGAGGCCATGGCTTCTGATTATTGATAATGCGGACGAATCATCGATTCCTCTCGAGAGCTATTTCCCCGATGGAGAACGTGGATGTATTCTTGTTACGAGTCGCGATCACACAAAGAAAGTCCACGGAACTGTGGGCTCCAAGTTCTACCACTTCGAGAAGCTGGAGACGCACGAAGCCAATGATCTCCTGCTCAAGGCAGCCTGTCTTCCTTCGCCATGGGACGCATCAACAATAGCGTCGGCAGACTCCATTGCCTCTGCCTTGGGATTCCTTCCTTTAGCTTTGGTTCAGGCTGGTAAAGCGATTATGAATGGTCTATGCACACTGGCAAACTATGTCGATCACTACTATAAGAGCTGGGAGCGAATACGGCATGCTCGAAAGAAGTCCCGTTATACAGCTGAAAATGAAACGAATTGGAATGTATATTCTAGTTATGAGATTAATCTCAAAAGCCTAGAAGAGTCACCTGAAGAGGGTGCCAAGGATGCATTAGAACTTCTGAAGATGTTCTCCTGTTTCCACTGTGAGAATATCCAGATTGATTTCTTAATCCATGTGGCAATAAATCCGCAAATGGAGCGCGAGCAACAGAAAAAGGACAAGCACGAAGAGGAGCAAATGTTAATACTGGCAAGGCCAAAAACCTGGACAAAGTATTTCCAGGAAAGACTTTTCGGTATTGTCGAATTCATTTCGAGGGACCGTAGCCCTCCATTTCTCCCTTCAGTCTTGCGAGAAGCCCCGAATGCGAGCACGTATGATGAGCTACGACTACGGCATGCCCTAGGAAGACTTTCTCGAATGTCCTTGATCACCTACCACGAGTCTGCCGATAATTATTCTATGCATCCGTTAGTACACACTTGGGTACGTGAGAGGCCTGAAATGAACATTGCAGAGCAAGGACTCTGGTGTCAGACAGCCATTACTGCCTTGGCACAATCAATTATTCTTCCGCCTCATGGGTCTTCCGAAAAGGAAGAAGACATGCGTAGATCTCTTTTGCCTCATATTAACCATGCACGGAAGCGTCAATCCGAGATTAATGCCAAAATAGATGAACATCGGAGGCAAGAAAGAGCTACGTGGATGCCGTTTATGAAGCAAGAGTTCGGCAGACGACAGGCCCTAGAGTTCGCCAAGTTTAGTCGTGTATACCAAGAATGCGGATTATGGAAAGAAGCAGAAGAGCTTCAAGTGAATGTCAAAGATTTCGTCTGCGGAAAGCTAGGCAACGAGCATCCGGCTAGCATTGGCATAATGCTGTTCTTGTCTGCGACTTATTGGAACCAGGCCCGAACAAACGAGGCCGCAGAATTGCAGGAGCAAGTTTATCAAGCTTGTCTGAAATCGCTGGGGCCAAGTCATCCGAAAACACTGAAAGTTATGGACACATTGGGTTCTAGTCGGTGCTTTCAGGGAAGATTCAAGGCATCGCTTGAGCTACATGAGCAAGCTATCGAGGGAATGAAGAAAACTGAATTGGTCAAGAGGGAGGACCTGTATATTGCAATGGGAAATCTTGGCCGAATACTCTGGAGGTACTTTCGTTACGAGGATGCAAAAGATGCTCATGAACAAGCTCTTGAGGGACTGCACAGGATTTTAGGAGCCACACATCTACAGACTTTGATTGCAAAGGAAGATCTCGCAGTCTCTTGTCTTGATTGTGGGGAAGCATGGTTGGACCGTGCGCACGAGCTCATGATCGAGGTTCTTAAACAACGAGAGTCAAGACTAGGTAAAGAGCAGCCCTTCACACTTCTTGCAGTATGCAATCTTGCCAGGGTCAAAAGTGCTCTGAGGCGCAACGATGAAGCAGAAGCCTTGTTCAAGGGCGCCATCCCAATCGCGGAGAGGTCTCTGGGTGAGAACCACTTCGGAACGCTTGCTGGAAAGACTCACTTTGCACAAGTGCTCGTCAAACAAAAGCGCTACGATGAAGCAGAGGAGGTTTTCCTCAAAGTCATCGAGAAACAACGCTACGCGAGTGCAGCGAGAGATGATGGTGACCACCCTAACCGTATTCTGGCTTTATGGTATTTAGTGCAGTGCTATCAACTGCATAGCAAGATTAACCAAGCACTTCTTCGCGTCAGGGAGCTGGAAATGGTTGTGACTACGATTGGCGGTGAAGGGCTGGGTACATTGCACCCATTTGCGAAGAAGCTAGCCGCGAAACGCCACGAGTTGGAACTTCAAAGGACAAACGGCAGCGAGAGCAGTCAACTACCAGACCTAAATCGATCTGCAGAAGCCCGGACCTACCCTCATAAAAGTGCCGCGAAAATGCCCACATGGTGATCGAGCGTTGATGCTTCCCCTCAGCCTGATATGTAGGATAGAAACCGGCAGGTTCTGCTCATGCCTTTAATTTCTCATGCGTATTCGGAACAGATGCTTATTCTGAGAGGTGCTCGGGTGTAATTTCAAACTTTGACAGCGCCATGGAATGGTGCTCTTAAATGCGTGCAGAGGGAGATTCTTTGGGAAGTTATTCATGCTCGACTCCTCTAATCCATGTACTACGATGTTTACTTAACAAGTATACCGTAGTCTTGAAACACAGATTCTAAGTCACGCACAGTAAGAATTCCTGTAGAATTGGTAGTGTAATGTACTAAAGTAATGACTAGGCAGGAAAATAAAAATGCTAGATTCCAAAACCTCTAGACTTCAAAGTAGAAAGTTATTTTTAAGGAGTAAGCGCTTAAACAAGTACTAGTGTAACGACACTAACCCTGTTCCTGGACCGCAATTGCTTTCCCCGTGGAAGTAGGAGTCTGGATTCAGTAGAAACTACTGCATCGTCTTGTCTCTTAGCACTAGTATATCACATGTCACAATTTGAACAACAATACAGAAATTTCTAAAGCGGGCGGGCGATATCTGCTCCTTCTAACCATCTAACAGTAATAGATTTTGAAATATAATACAAGAAAGGAGCCACATTTTCATAAAGTTTGGAAAATAGGGCAAACAAAGGCAAATTTCCTCTGTAAGTTGCAGTGCGAACTATTTCAGAATACATAGCGCAACACCAACGTTTTACGCACTCAAGATCTTAGCGATAGCTGCTTCAGCTACAACCATAACGATGGCTTGAGCATTGCCTGTGGGAAGATCAGGATGAATACTTGCGTCAACAATGTACTATAGCAGAAATTGATTAGCCGGAGTCCTTTGAAATATGGCTCGTAGAAATGACGATGCTTACCAAGTTGTCCATGCCGTAGACCTTAGCATTGGTATCGACAACAGATGTTCCGTTAGCGAGACGTCCATCATCTGTTCCCAGCTTGTTAGAGCCAACGAAGTGAATTCCTGCGGTGTAGGAATCAAGAATGGCTGAAACGTTGGTGTAACCTTGGATACTGAAGTTGGCGGCAGGGTTGTTGTAATAGTCGACCATTTGCTGGATGAAATCAGTGGCAGCCTCGCGATCTCCTGCTGTTTGGAGGTAAGGGACGGTCTCGAAGACAGTGGCATTGCCAGCATCGTTGAGGACCAAGGTTCCGGAAGAGGTCAAGCCATGGGTCATGTAGGCAGTAATAGAAATGACGCCCTCGCTGGTGGTGGCGCCAACCGATCCTTGGTAGAAACGAGTGACATTATCACTAGCAACATTGGAGGTCCAGAAGACAACTCGGTGTCTGCCTTGCGTCAGGATGCCAGAATCTTGCTCCTCGTAGAGATCGATGTCGGCGGTGTCAGTGCCTGCGACAACGCTAGTTGTGTTCAACAAGCTGAATGTTCCGTTGGACTGGACATTGATGAGGAAGATTGGGTGGTCCTTGATGCCGGCGCCAACTGGGAGGGAAATCCAATCCTTTTGAGCAGGAACAGTCATTCCGGCCGATTGGGCTTTTGCGATCTCAGCTTGAGGTCCGATGCCAGAGTTAAAGAGCACGTGTGGGCTGCCCATGGCTCCAGCTGCCAGCACAACTCTTCCGTTGGGTGCCAGTTGAATGATAGAAGTACCGTTTGCGGTTTGAATCTCCACTCCTGTCGCCGTGGATCCAGTACGGACGACACGATTGACTTTCACACCGGTGCGCAGGGTGAAGCTCTTGGACTGCTGAGCGAGGGGAAGGTATGTTCGGAGAGGTCCGGCGCGCTTCTCGTCCTTGACGTTCCAGACAGGATAGGAGTATGCCTGGTATTTCTCGTTGGGGTTCGCGACCTGGTCAACAGCTTTCCAGCCAACACTGTCTAGGAACCCTGACAGGATGCTGTAAATTCCATAGTCGTATCGCTTGCCGTCTGCCGAGGGAAGAGAAGTGCCAGGATTGCGCTCGTATAGTCGGTTTGCAGCTGGCTCGACATCGCTCCATTTCCATCCTTGGGGCCATTTGTCGTTGAAATCGGCTTCTTGAGGGTGAACAAAGACCATGTAGTTGATAGTGCATCCTCCACCTAGAACACAAGCTGCCGTTCCAGCAGTATCATCGCAGACATATTCACTGTAAAGGCCGACGTCGCTCAAAGCAGTGGATAAGCCTGGCACATCTATAGGAGTTAAAGTATCATTCCAACTGAGTGTCTTGTTCGCTCCCGTAGAGACGGTTGGGCCTGTGCCTCGCTCGAGTAACAGGACTTTCTTATTAGTCTCAGCGATGCGCTCGGCGGCAATGATGCCTGAAGGGCCACCACCAACGACAATATAGTCATATGTTTCGTCTGACACACTAGAAGAGTGCGTAGATGGAAGTTGATAGGCAGTGGATGTGGCGGCAGCTAGGATCGAACCAAGAGCCACAAGGCTGGTGAAAGGAGAGTGATGCATTATGCCAAGACAGGAGCGAGTGTACTGATGAATTTGGAGGATGATTGAACAGGCCGAAAGGACATACGATCTGGCAGGTGAGTTTCTTTTGAAGATTCACTTGAACTCCACTTTCTCCATCGACAAGAGCGTCATCATGACCAAGCACCTTACTCATTCAAAAGCTTGATTAGATCGAAACCATGTTTCCATATATGAGAGTATCTAAAAAGCGTATTTTCTGGTCGGGTGAAGACTTTTCCACCAAATCTCCTTAGATTTGCCGACAGTGGCAAGCCAATGGTAGTTAGTAATTAAGCGACCCCGACGGGAAATCAAGGGACATCAGATAAGTTTGCGCCTCCGAAACAGCCCTACCGGATACATGGGAAAGTTAATTTCATAGTTGAAGCCCAGGTCGCTATACTGAAGGAATCATCCGCGGAACGGCAGCGAAGGTATGAAGGGGCTCGACTTGTTCAGCAGGTGAAATGGTTAAGCGACATCTGTACGCCTTTGACCATCCGATATGGCGAAGAAAATTAGACATCATGCACATCCTCAACACGCGACTTCGGACGGATATCAAGGGTGTATTGTGTTGTCATCTTTTAGTAAACTGGCAACTCAGAATCGTTCCAGGGATAACTCTTGCTTGCTCCGGTTTCCGCTCCGGCAGTCGTCCCAGGCTCAATCAATGCCGGATCAGCGGCAATTCCGCTAAGGACATCCCAGTTATTCCGCGTCTTCCTCGGGACTGCACCAGTCAAGAAGGACCAGATGCGTTTCTTGTTTTTATCAGATCCATTGGTGTTAAGCGCAAAAAACAGCAACAGTGCCAACCATGGAACCCTGCACTGTGAGCGTGGCTTACCGATCGTCCGAGCCCCTGATCCTAACCTTCTTCGCGTAAAGAAACAGCTTTACAAAGGAGATGATTATTAGGGAGTACTGTAGAAGAGAAAGACATCACGGGCTACGACGGATGCGGAAGAAGTCGGATGCCCTTTAAGACTAATTTCCAACTCCACCCCGTCCTTAACAAAGACTGGCTTGTCCTGTCCACACTGGGAGTCACTTGAATAGATTCAACTGTTTGGCTATCTTGACAGTTTTGACAGACTACATCACAAAGGCACAAAATAGGCCGTTATATGATCTGCTTTTCATGCTAACCATTAGCACTTGGTTCTTCGGGTTTATAGATCGTACAATGTAGCTACTCCGATTTCGCAAGCTGGGGCAGGGCTGTATCCATTACGTAGTGGGCCAAGGTTACTACAATAGTAGAGGTACCAACCATCCTTGGGGAAGAGTGAGCATGCGGAGACTTTTTTGAGACGTCGGTCAAGGAACTTTTTGGGTAAAAAACAAGCCTTCTTTAATGAGCTAGAGATCGGAAAAACCGGGTTCAGTAGCATACTAACGGAGGTGAAGTCTTGTGCGCTGGCTGTAGTCGTATGTGTGCTACATGGGTATCATCCGTTCCTGTCGGGGTCCCATCTCGGTCCATTTCTGTGACTATGAGAAATTCTGATGAGCACCGTGAGCTTTTCACATGAGTCCACGTAACCCATCATTAAAGCTTGTGTCTCCAGCCATGGAAATCCTCCCCGCTTGCCAAATTAGGATTTAATGCCGTGCCTTTCCGTTAGCATTCTGTTCTTCATGACTTGGTAGTGTTGAGTTACAACTGTGTACTTGCTCTTTGTTTTTAGTATGAAGAGCTATACAGCTCCTTGAAAGCACTTGGGTGTCCCAACAAAGCCTGTGGTGAATCAAACTCGATCAATTCACCATTGTCCAGCAAAGCCACCCTATCAAAGTCAAGTATGGTGTTTAGCCGATGTGCTACTGAAATGATCGTAGCATGTTTGAACTCTTCCCGAATCACACGCTGCACTAGTTTGTCTGTCGTCACATCGATATTGCTAGACGCCTCATCTAGTACGACGAGATTGCTTTTGCGCAAGATGGCACGAGCAAGGCAAAAAAGCTGTCGCTGGCCGTGAGAGAAGAAGTCCACGTCGAGCTGCGCATTCAGCCCTCCTCTAGCTTCAATGATAGTCCATAGGTCGACCTTAGTAAGAGCAAGGATGATTTCCGCATCGCTATGGATATTCTCCGGAGAAGCGTTCAGTCGGATGTTCCCTTTCATGAAAAATGGGTCTTGAGGAATTGCATTGAACCGCGATCGTACGGCTTGTCGCGCGATCTTCGTCACATCGACACCATCAACAAGGACTAGACAACAGAAAGTTAATGGTTATTTTCTTTCGGAAGAGATAGAACGAATTCAGACCGCCTTTACGTGATAGAAAAGATGAGGTGAAGCAGGTGGGATTTACTCACTAGAACTTTCAGATGAGGTCTCAAGTAGACGGAAAAGCGTCATGATCAAGGAGCTCTTACCACTACCAGTGCGGCCACAGATCCCGATTTTCTCACCAGGATTTATGGACATGTCAAACCCCTTGAGTACCGGGGGTCCAGTAATAGTATATGATACGACGAGATTTTTGATTTCGATGCCTCCATGTTCCGGCCAGCTCTCGGCAACAGGCTGGTCTTCGCCCGCAAGATTTTCGTTCGGGGTATTCAGAGTGAAGTTCTTCAACCTAGAAATTGCCCCGAGAGAGGTTTCTAGAGATGTCCATTGCCTGATGATCCAAGCTAGTGATTGGCTGAAATTGATTACGTTGAGAATTGCTAACCCAACGAATCCGGAGTCAACGGAGTTTCGAAGAATGACAACGAGTACCATCATGATAATAGCAAGAACAGTAACCAGCAAGTCCAGGACAAGGGAGAGCCACCTCTGTATGCACCAAAGTAGATAATATGGCTTTTGTGAATTATCAAGTAGGAGCAGATTCTGCTCCACGAACACGTCAGACCAGTTGAATGCTCGGATAGTCACAAGTCCGGAAAGTGACTCGATGAAATGTGAGTACAGTGGGGATTTGGCTTCGAGATCAAGAATTCGGACTTGACGGGAAGTACGCAGATAGTACTTCTGAATTACTGCGCGTTGATTCAGTAATATTCAGAAAACAAAATAATAGCACTGGTACTTACCCCAGACGGCAAAGGCGACCGGAGGCAACGTGAGCGCAAAGTACCCAGCCACAAAACACATCAAAATCGCCCCAATAACTGCTTGAACCACCGCGACGATAAGGTCAATCAGTGCAAATGGTAGGTCATTATCCACTATTGACATGTCTTGGCTGAATCTGCTCTCGGGAGGTTTGATTAGCGGCTATAGTAGTTATCACCGAAAAGAATACCAACCTGTTTGTCGTGATGCCCGTATCAGTAGATGTAAAGAATTGCAATGGCGCATTCATAACCGTGTTCAAAAGTCTTGCGTGCAGTGTCTCGGCACTGACAGGAACAAGGTAGAGAAAGAATTGGTAGCAAGCAACTACCCAGAAAATCGTGCCTATTCCTGTCAACATCCCATACAGCCCCATGTAAACTCCGTTGACTTCTATACCGTGAGAGGACAGGGCATTGGTCCAGTAAGTGACAACCAATTCTGTCAGCTTGGCTGCTACTCCAGATAGAATGGTGAAGAATAACCACAGAAGGGTTTTTGACCACCCGATGGAGCTAAAATAATACCTGTACATCGACAACTCGCCAATTGGCCGCTTGAGGTCATCTTCCTCGGCATTTGCTTTGGTTCTGGCCTTGACGGCTTCGGTGCTTAAAGCTGGCTGTGCAGCGGTGTTTTTACTTTCCTCTCTACTGACAGTTCTTGCGCTTGTACTCTCGAACTTATGCTTGATAGCAAGTCCTTCCACATAGCCGCCAGCATGCTGCAGTTGTTGAAAGGTTCCTTGCTCGATAATATGCCCATTGGCGTCTAGAGCGATGATCTGATCGGCATACGATAGTCGAGTGACACCATGCGTCACAAGCAGGACTGTCGTTCTTAACTTGCGAAGCAAACCTTGCTGACCAAAAAATCTGACGAATACCTGTTCCTCGGTCTCCGCATCAAGGCCAGAAAAACCATCATCAATGATTATCAATTCTTTCTTCGAGTAAAGAGAGCGGGCAAGTGCTACCCGTTGCTTCTGTCCTCCACTTAAAGAAATTCCTCGGCTTCCAACAATTGTATCTGGGTCATCTTAGTACCTGTCACTTCAAGGCTTCAAATCTTGCATACATACCGTGTGAGTCGGGCAATGCTGCGATATCATACTGTAACGCACATGCTTCAATGACTTCGTTATACCATGACTCGTTGAAGATAGCTGTTCCAATAATATTATCTCGGATGGAAGTATTTTGGATCCAGGGGCTCTGATCGGCAAAAGCACTCTCCAGCGAGTTGCTATATACAAACCCTTTCAAAGACGGTGTTTCACTCATCAGGCCTTTCAATAAAGTACTTTTGCCACATCCTACAGGACCAATGATGAAGACGAAAGAACCTTGAGCCACAGAGAAAGTGACGTCGTTGATCTGTGGAGGACCGCTGAGACTCCATCCGAAGCTGGCATTTCGGACGTCTATCAACACCTTCGACGGATGTGGAAGTTGAACTTCGAACTCCTGTAGCTCAAAACTCATGTTCGGATGGACATCTACATCAGTGATTGCTACTGGATCTTCATTGAAGTTAAGATTACTAAGATTTGATGCAGCGTTCAGCGGTAGGACATGAAATCGACGAGAATCTGACTCCAGGAACGACTGGATCCGATCGAAGCATGCAAGACCTGCCTTGAGATTTGGAATTGTTCGTAGCAGAGTACCAACTGGGCCATCCAGCATTGCAATAAGGGAAAGTGTTGTGAAAGCCGAGGAAGCGGTCAATTCTCGACCTAAAGCTCCTTCAAAGGGCACAAAGAGAAGGACTGTGATCAGTGGGGCAAGCAATCTCATGTTATTCGCTGCGACGTGTTAGAAGAGTACTCGATCAGACAGGGAAACATACAGAAAAAAGCACCAGCGACCAGCAAGCGTCTAAAGACAAATGAGAGTTGCAATTCTTTTACTCGAAGCCCCTGTACAATGTTTATTATTGTTGGTGTGAATCCAAGAAATTTTACGGCCTGGTTCGTGTTAGTTTCAAAACTGAGGCTTTTGCTACGACCCTCCTTACTTTCATCGAGCCAAGCATCGATGTTGAAACATCAACACGCGTCTGTATACCTTCGTTCCAAATCTTTTGGGCACTTCCGATATAGTTGGAAATCCACATGGTGCCCACTGCTGATAGTAAGGCGACGGCCGCGGGAGCCAGTAAAGAAAGACCAATTTGCCTTTGAAGTAGCCATAGTGCTATGCCCAGCTCCACGGGCACGGCCCAGATCTCATGCAAATTCTGAAAACTACTACATATACTTTCTTTTTTTGCCATAACTTAGCATCAGTAACCGGTTTCCACAAACGGATGTCGCCTCGCAAAGTAAAGAGTACTTACCTGTATCACTAGACATCAAGGTGATCGCCGCGGATTCGTTCAAAGCTGTGATACTTAAATCCACCGTTTTGGCATAGATCATGCTTACCAAAGTCCCACGGACCGCCGTGACAAAACGATAACATGTGTGGGAATAGATGGCGCTAGCGATTGCGATGCCCAAGAATACAACCAAGAAGGCGCCAGTAAGACCCCATCCTATAGAATCAGACTCTTCTTTCCGACCAACAAAGTCGACCGTTTGAGATAAGAGGAATGGCTGGACGTATCGAAAGCCGATCAACGCCAGCCTGGGAAACATACTGGCTGCTAATTTAACACGGTTCGCGTTCAGGGTCGACCAAAAAAGTGCATGGGACCTGGTTTTATTTGCTCTGGCCCATGAAGTTTCGGCTTGTCTTTTCAGCACAATCGAACTGAGATCATCTTCCAGCGGGAACAAGTCCTCGTCACGAATAACTCGACGAAACCCCACCATCATTATCTTGTTTAGCCACCAGAAGAAAGCACGACTATAGATACCACTTGTAGCCTCTGGGGAAACATGCCGATATGGAAGCAACAAGATCCCGCGCTTCTCCACCGCCTCAGTGATGGCGACACTGAGCTTTACAGCGAGCATTGCTGAAAACACAGCAGCAATAGGTTTCGGGGCGTGCTGGATCCATAGTGTGCGCGTGCGAGCAATATCGAACAGGAGTGTAATAAACAAATAAGTGTTGGTGATGTCCGAGGGGCGGAGTGAGCGAAAATGCTCTGCATGCGACAAAAGCAACAAACCAAGGGCATCGAGGACAGCCAACACTGCCGCTGTCAACGAAGAGGGCGTCCTGACGCTAGAATTTGCAGCATAAAGGACCAACAACGCAGCTTGCAAAGCTATATAAACAGCCAGGAAAGCCTAATTAGGGTGAAATTAGCCAGGAATGGCCGTTTGCAATTCAGTAATTGAACCGCTTACCAGCTTGTTGCTATAGAGAATACTTGGCGTCTTTGATATCTTGGGTGGTTCCTTGCGCAGTGCCCATAAGCGGAACGGTAGAACGAGAAACAGTAGCGAGGAGGGCAGGATGGACAATATAGAATTCTCGAATAGCGGGCTGAAATCAAAATGTCCAATCGCTGAAAGGCTGAAGGAATGCTCCTCGAAGTTGGTCGAATTCAAAGACATAATTGTAGCATGTAGCTCTGGGGTTTATCGGTGCAGTTAAGTCAGGGCTGTGCAGTTATATCTTCCCTTTCAGCGCACGATATGACTGTTAAATTAGTATTAGTCCTCGTGCAAAGACGGGAGAACTCGCGCTGCATATGTACACCAGGAGCCTATGTCAGCATGCCACTTAGCAAGCGACAGTATTCTTGGTTGGCCAGTCTGCGTTGTAGAGCACGACACCCAATTTCGCTGGTGAGTCACCGACTAACGCAGTCATAAATCCCTGGAACTATAAGAGAGACACCTCAACGGCGTTGGATACCCTGTCCCGGGCTGATTATCTTACTGATTGTGTCTCTGAAACCTTTTGGCTCGCACATCTACTTTTTTACAGCGAAGTTTAGAGACGCCCAACTGATTGTGTCGTGATCAGTCTTACTCCTTGCTCATCTTAAGTCGTGAATAAACGCAGAGTTTTCTATTTTATAACTATTTCTGTGCTCAGGCACCCCCGCTTCTCCAGCTTTCAGAACTCGTACGCATACGGTGGAGCTAGCATCCAATCTGCCAACTCTCCAGTGTTGTCACTGGTCACCCCAGATCTCCAACTCCACTGCTGATCATGCAGAGTATCGGCTTCGTTGTTCCACTGAGCTACAGTCGTTTCTACTTGAGACCCTTTCTGAAATTCGAGACTTTGTAGATTTTCTGTCTCCTCGTTCGCTTCTGAACTCGCCTCTCCCGGATGTGCAGCTGCAACTATCCATTCGTGAAGGTGGCCCCCAGGGACGTGATCACTTGAAGTGGTATAATTCTGGGGCGCTAACCAACGTGGAGGCTGCAGCTGAGGCAGGTCTGCGTCTTGATTGACTCTACTGCTAGACACTGGCGTATCGGCTTCGAATTGAGCCCAAGACCATGTACAGTGAAATGCGTCCGACTTCCAGCTTAAAAGCTCATCATAGGGTGCTTGAGAATTTTGAGGGAGCTGACGGTCAGAGGAAACGTCGGAGTGCTCATTCGATTCCATTGAAAGGACTGGTAGGTGATGATAGTCGGCAAATGGGTAGTCTGCCAAAAGTATTTTCACGCCACGAGCTGCAGCCATGAGAGATGATCGGACGTTCAACTGAGCAACATATTTTGATATCGTGAGAGAAATGGCAGCTAGCTAAGTTAGAACCATAAGCAAGCGTTCAAAGGCAAAACCTACTTGTTGATGTGATGGTAAGGGATGAGTGAACTGGACTACTTTGAAAGTACCAAGCTTGGCCCGGAACTCTGACAAGAAGTAGTAGCTGCTCTTCCGCACAAACAACAATGCGCGATAAGATTTGATCGAATTCAAGACGATTTTGAGCAGCCCACCCTTCCATAGTGAGGACTTTCCTCAAATATGAGTATAAAAATTCGAATTCAGCGTGGTTACGCTGCATGATCAGGAATGAGCGTTGAAAGGATTCTTCAGGATAGAACAGGTCTATATATCCGATTAGTAAAGATCTTCGCCAAAGCATAGAAGGGTAGAACGACCTTTTAGTGAAGAATCCCAAAATTGGAGACAGTCATTAAGAGCTTTCGTCATGGTGGAAAGATCAGATGTGGACATGATTTGGGACGAACTATACGAGGCGATCCGAGCTTGAAATTGAGCTACAGTTTGTCAGCCACGCATGCTTCAATTAAACGCTTTCTCAAAATATACTTACTGCGAAGTCTCAGGATTTCGATAGCTCCTATTATATGATATTCGGCACCGGGATATATCGAGTTCGCAACGAGACTTCTCACGTTAGGACTCGTATCCTGCTCGGTCAAAGATTGTCGGCCTGTTCCAGATGCGATCTCTTGTTCCAGATGCGCAAGAGTCATCCACACTCTCGCCTGACGCATCAACATGAATCTTTCGCCGGGTTCGTGTGGCAAACTCAATAATTCTGGTACCGATTTATACAATTGCAACTGCTGCGCTAATCGAACAGCATGTCCAATCAAGTACCAACAGCGTTTTGAGTACGCTGCAAGGATGATCATGCCCTGAACTGTTTCAAGCTGAGAGCATCCCTCAAATAAAGTCTCAGCAGCAAGCTTTTGAGCCTCCCCTTGACAAATTTCCTGGAGTTTGCAAGAGTTTGGCCTGTCCGTCGACGATAGCTTTCCTGAAACTGAAAGGATTGCTGCAAGACAGAACACTGAGCGAGCCCTCAATGAATCGAAAGTATCAAAGATGCTATCAAATAAAGGTAAAGAGACGCTACAGCGTGATATAAATCTATTTCAACCGGTTTAGTCAAGCGGGTGGCATGAAGTTGAAGAATTCGCACCTACCTTTCGAATAGCTCCCTGTAATGTGATTCGGAACCCAGTCCTCGGCCGATAAAGTCCGTGCTTTGGTGCTCTTGAGTTGCATTTAACGAAGTCAAGAGATGTGGCCATCGCACCTCCGATGAAACAGAGCCTGCTGATGGTGGCAAGCTCGAGTTGGATATCGCTGTGAGATTCTTCGGACTTGCTTGGCGAACCGGAAACGGATCAGCAAGTCTACTAAAGTTATCCAAAGTATTACTTTCCTGCAGTAAGACTTCTGTGTCTATCTGCCCTTGGGGTGAATGAACTAGTGGCGTCTCCAACAAAGTGCAGACTGTTCCACGAAGCTGCTGTACTTCGCGCTGAAGCGTCTGTAGCCTTTAGAAAATATTAGGCATACACAGAAAGTACTGGCAGGGAGCAGCCTTACTCTTCTTGTTCTCTAACGCCCATATTCGAGTGACTTTGGCTTCGTCTACTGTTAAGACCTACGCGATCGAAGATGCAGTCCACTTTTGCCGTTCTACATCGCTTGCAAGGAGCCTTGTCCTTTCCCTCGCACCTCATCTAAATTCCAGTACGTGAGTAAATTCTCATTTTAGGTCATTTCATCGCCGACCTTTTGACGTCTGCACGTCCTGCATGCTCTAGATGATTGAAAGGATGGTTAACAATCACGGTACGAGCTCCGGCATGGACTGCTCACTTGAAGAGGCGAGGCATTCGACCTTGGACAACATTCTGGGATAATGCGGGGGGCGGTGACTGGCGAGTCTGTCCCGGACCTTTGGGGCTTGCCGGTATGATTGGACTTTCATTGAAGGACATGGCAGCTCCCACTTAGATAACGAATCACTACGAAGAAGTATATAAACTCGCGTGACTCTGGGGAAAATGCCCATTGTAGGCTGGTGGCAGTGAAAGTGGTGGCAGGACGATGACCGCTACCACCCGGCACGCCATATTACCCGAAACTGGCGGTGGAGGGGTCGGGGCGTAGATTTAGCGGATCTTTCCTTGCTGAGATATTCCGACCAAGGCAAGATGCTTGGAAGCTTCAATGTGTGATGATATTCTAGAGACGCTTCCACCATGAGAAAGGTTCAGAATATCGCAAGAAAATAATGGACACTTCCAGATTTATAATTCGCATATTTTGGAGACTATAATCCATAATTTCAACTCCGTCTTCATCATTTGGATTCTGAAATGTCTCTTTCGAAATCGCGTGGTACTACTGTAGCTGACATTTTCAAACAACGAAAGCCACGAAAATCACGAAAACTACGAGAGGGACGACCTCAGCTATATAGGATTGTAGTGTAAGGCGACTCCGCACCCAGTTTGGACCTAGAAACTAAGGACTTGGTTTCGTATGCCAGATATCAGGCAAACAAGGATGTCTGTATGCGGAAAAGTCTCACGTCCGGCCGGTTTCTGAGATCGGGAGGATTAGCGCCGGCTTTTCGGAGCCGGTAGCCTCGCTCTGGGGCATCGCCGGGATCTCAATCGTCAGGATTGCAGACCAAGGGAAGCTGGAAAAGGAAAGAAATGACGCTCGCTGGGAAAGTTATATATTCGAGTTGCTCGAAGGGTTTGCTGTATGCTTCATCATTTATTTGTTAAATCGTTCAGAGTGAATCACAGTTTTTAAAATCGACAAGCTACCAAAATGGATACCAAGTTCGTATTTCTGGTGCTCTAAGTGGTTGCTGGGGCTGCCCGCTAATCACCCAAAGGAACGTACTTCTTCTAGGAGCTGGTCTGATGGCAAAGCCAACCCTGAATGTTTTTGAAGAAGCCAGCATTCCCGTGACAGTTGGTAAGCTTTGGCTTAAATCGTGTGCAGGTTTCGAGTTTATGTTTTGACCATCAACTAACCCTCAACGTAGCTTGTAGGACTTTGTCTCGAGCAAAGGAGCTTTGCAAAGACACCAAGCATGCGAATGCGATATCGGTCGATGTGAACGACCAGCAAGAACTGGATCATGCCGTCGCGAAGTCCAACCTCGTTGTTTGTCTCACGCCCTATATCTATAACGCGACCATCATCAAGTCAGCCATTCGGAACAAGAAGAACGTGGTTACAACGAGCTATATATCCCCTGCAATCCAAGCTCTGGAGCCGGAGATCAAAGCTGCAGGGATAGTTGTTCTCAATGAGTGCGGGTTAGATCCTGGTGTTGACCATCTTTACGCCTGCAAGGTGATCCAAGAGGTCCACACCAAAGGAGGAAAAATCAAGAGCTTCATCTCGAATTGTGGAGGCTTGCCCGCTCCTGAAGCTTCAGACAATCCCTTTGGACTCAAATTCTCATGGTCACCGAGAGGAGTGCTCCTCGCGTCGCAGAATCCTGCAAAGAGGCTCTGGAATGGGCAGGTTCAAGAGATTGCTGGTGGAATTGACCTGATGGACACTGTAGAGCCGTATTTCATCTATCCTGGCTTCTCGTTTGTTGCATATCCCAATCGCGATTCCTCCGTATTTTCGGAGAGATACCAGATTCCAGAAGCGGAGACAGTGTCTAGGGGAACATTACGCTACCCGGGATGCACAGAAATTTTCAAGACATTGGGTGCTGTGGGCATGTTTAGCCTACAGCCGTTGCAAATTCTGGATGGTACATCCAAACCTCCTTCCTGGAAAGAACTAACCCAAGAGATTTTATCAGCTCCGACGACCTCAGAGACGTACGTATACTCTTGTCCATCCCTGATATATGCTGATCGTTTTCCTAGCCAATTGATCGCGGAGGTGGATAGCCGAACACAATTCAAAAGTGTTTGCGAGCGAAATCATGTTATTTCTGGCCTTCGCTGGCTTGGGATCTTCTCCGATAAGCCAGTCGATGTACGGAAGACGCCCCTCGATACCTTATGTGCACTGTTGCAAGAAAAGCTTAGCTTCGCACCAGATGAGCGAGATATGGTTATACTTCAGCACAAGTTCGAGATTGAGCACAAGGATGGCAGCCAGGTGTGTGCTCTTAATCTTGCAGATGTTCTTTTATTCCCAAAGTTCCTCATAAAGAGTGCAGTATAAACTGGTCTGCTAGACTCGCGCTTACAGAGTTGTCAATCTAGGAAACTAGGACCTCCACACTGCTTGAATATGGCGACCCCCAAGGATTCTCTGCTATGGCGAGACTGGTTGGTACTGCTTGCGGCGTGGCGAGCACACTTGTGCTCGATGGGACTATCACCATGCCAGGAGTCTGTGCTCCTCTGACGGCTGACATCAATGAGCCATTCATGCAGCGGCTTCTGAAGTACAACATCAAGTGTGTTGAAAAAACCATTATGTGAAATGGTAGCCTTCGAGTAGACGTTGTTTAGAAATAATACTACCGCTATCTTGTTTATCCAACCAAGGGCCCTTTAATAGTTGCCTAATGCCTTCTTCTTTTGATTTGCTGATTTGTTCCTGAGGTCCCATATTCGCTGCAAGATATATCACGAACAGAGTGTATATATAACGCAGGGATCAAGTTGCAGATGCTTTTGGGGCGGGCCGGGCGCGGCCCGCCTTCGCAGTCGCTGCAATTACTGTCTCATTCTCCCTTATTCTCGCTTCATTCTCTAAAGTCTACCGGTCTTGTCCTACAGCGACCCCGCAGTAAAATCATATCTTGCACTGGTGATCGACCATCTAAAGCCAAACCCCCTTTATCCCATAATTCCGGTTCCTTTTATTTCCGCGATGTCAACTCTGATTAAGATAAGGAGAGCATGGCCATTGCGTGCGTGGGCAGATAGCAGGGCAAGAAGTATCCGACTCCAACGTCTCACCGCCTCCTAATCAGGACGCTCTGGCGGTTGAATTTGCTTGGTATATCTACACGCCGCACGGGTTGCCCAAGCTTCCGTCAATATGACAATGCCGATCTAGAACCTGGTACATGCACTTACTTGGAATATTTCCTGTGGCAAACCGTCCATTTATGTTGATAAGCACGTGCTATTATGGAGGAGAGAGCTGTGAAGCGTGCCCGGCAGGCTTGCGACACATGCCGGTATCACTTTATAGTCCAGAACCGATCCTCGATGTCCAGCCTGCTGATCATTCTTCCGTAGGCGGAAAAAGACTCGATGCCCCGGAGAACAACCTGTTTGCTCCTTCTGTGTCAAATTAGGCCAGACTTGTAGCTACTCTGGGGAATCGAGTAAACCTGAGCAGCATGGTAGTAGAGAGCCACAAGACAGGCGCATAGCACGAGATTCGTCGTTACTGGTAAGAAAATTATACAAAAATTGATGTTTATTTCAGCTGAGTCTTCCACTTATCTAGGAGGAGAGGTTTGATAAGCTCGAAGGGAAGGTTGATCTCATCATGGATCGAATTTTGTAGGTGGCTCGTTCCCGGACCTATCGACAGTAACTGTTGCTAATACTGTTGCTTTCTAAAGAAAACAGCCAACATCTCAGGATGTCAATATATTACAACCTGAGCTTGAACCTAGTCAACTATCGTCCACTTCCTCTACCGGAGTACCTCTTTCATCTCAAGACTTCTGCACAAGCAGGGCACCCCCGGCTGCTACATCGGTGTCTCAGGTTTCATGGCCTTCAACACTGCTTTCGTCATCTCCACAAGCTCTGCCAATGACACATATTTATGGGCAGTCCCAGTACGTGAATCGATTATAACACTTTGTCGCTACTAATATTTTAGACAATGTCTCCCACTGGCAGTGCAATCCGAGATCGTAAAGCTTTATATACAGTACTGCGATTGCCAGCCACTCTCATTGTTTGATACCAATCACTTATGTCAATACTTTAAGTCCTACAGCCTTGCAATCCAGTACCTCGTCTTGGCCACTGCACTTCGATTCTCAAAGGACCCCGTCATACAAGAGAAGCAACAGCCTTTAGCCCAGGAATTGCTGGACAGGGCACGTAGACTGGTCTTTGAGGATATTGTGAACGACAATGTAGAGCTATCAACCTTGCAAGCGTTATCTCTACACGCATATCTCGACATATCCAGTAAGTTTCCTAGTACTTTACTAGTCCGTATGTCAGATTTAATGGTATATAGCTGGCAACTTCCAACGTGCTTCGCTTCACGTCGGGATTGGAGTGCGTTTGAGTAGATTGGCGAAGTTAGACTCCGTAGAGCACTCCCAGACCGAAGAACAACGTCGGTGCTTCTGGAACCTGCATCTTCTCGAATGTTTGACTTGTAACCACCTGGAATCTACCACTTCAAGTTCCAGTGACAGGCCATCATTTCCGACGAGTCTAAATCTAAAGCTGGAATATAACAAATCCATCCCCATTACTACCTCAAAATGTCAAAGTTCAGGCAGTGTAGACTTGGGCATAATTGGATATTCACTACAACTGATTGATCTATGGATGACCTCCCTGCACTACGTTACAGGTCTTAACCAACAGACAGTTCGCGCATGGGCTCCAAACTCGGGACATTTCCACCTAGTTGAGCATATAATGGAGTGGGAGTCATACCTCTGCAAAAATCACCGATATGCGCACGTTCGGTTCGCAGAACATCAGTCAGGCGACATTGAGAAGAACTCAAGGTATTGGGGCCCATGGCTGTTGGTGCAATTCACCTACCATGGTACTCTTTGTCTTCTGAATCATCCATTTATTTACCTTGAGAAGCCTGGAATCCTGGAAACTCCAGAATCCTCGACCTTTTCGGAGAAGTCCTCTGATATTGCACTACTTCATGCCAAGCATATCACACGTTTGATTGATACACTGGAACAGAAGGATGTCCAAGTTTCTGACCCGTTTCTTGGCTATTGCGCAACAATTGCAGCAACGGTAAATTTATGGTTCTGTTATGTAGAAGATCATGGAGTCAAGGAGCAGGCGCGGTCCAGATTCATAAAGTGCTACCAGTTCGTCCTCCGGCTGGCAAAATTTTGGAAAGTCGCAGATAGAATGGTATTATACCTACACTTAAATAACAGTGCACTACGTAACTAACTCATTTAGGCTAATGATCTCGCCACGATGAACGTTCGGGCGTCGAGTTGGGATGCTAAAGCGGAACCACCTTTCACACCACGCGAAATTCCCGTCAAGGATACACTTTTGATGTGGGACCTGGTAAAGTATTACCCAGACCCAGATATACACCACTCGTCTAGTATCTTTCATACAACTCTCGATCCTCGTCCTAGTATGGTTCCATTTACCAATAAATCCCAGCACATTGACAGTAATCAGTCAGTCAATGAAAGCGATAATAATGCCAACTCATCAACTGCCACTCAGAATAGGGTTGAGAGTTCTATCAGTCCAGAGGAGAGAGAGAGTGGTAGTCTTCTCTACCAGCCGTCAATGCCACTCTTCTTTACAGAAAGTACCACACTGTTTGAGGAGTTTGACTTTGGTATAAGTGGTGAAGCTGGTGACTGGTATGAATCAGGAACGCTATGATAATTTTACTTTTATGAAACATAGAGGTGAGAACAATTCAATGTCTACAGCTGTGTTCCATTCATATTCATCGCTCTGGGGCTGCTATGTGTATATATCGTTGTCATGGGAATCGGTGAGTGGCACTGATTCGTCATGCAATTATTGTAAGTCTAAGCCAACGGGGGCAGTTTTCATTTACACATGCTTTAGCACAAGCAGAGAATATACCAAATACTATGTCGTCTCTTTGATGGACTTCAGAGTTGACGGGAAACGAAAATCCAATGTGTACTCGAACCTGAGGTACTGATTAAGATTGTAAATGTGAGCTTTCCACGGCCAGTCACGATGATTCTGCGGCTTTCGGATGACTCTTTGTACCATAAGATAGGTGATTGAATTGATGAATAATATGTCCAGACCTAGCAAAAGGCCGGGCGCGGCCCGGGTTAGCCCGGGCGTTTGTGCCACCACCATGCAACTATGGACGGTGAACACGGCCCGCGAAACGTATCAATAAGCTAGACGATGAACACAGCCAGAGCCATATATAAAAGGCAAAGCCGTACTAAAGTCATTGGTTTCTTATTCCAAAGTCATCTAAGCCTTTCCATGAGATCCTTCTACTTCTGTTGTCTCTGCCGAAATGTCTACCACAAATCCAATAATGCGGGACCTTCAAAGCTCTGCAGAGACCATCATCCCGCATGCCCAGTTTCATTGGTCTGAGATTGGTGCTCAAAAAAGAAACACTCGCGATGCTCTGATTCCAGATGCATGGCGTATTGATGTAAAGAAATATGCATCTCGCAGCAATGTTCTTGATGTGCCATTGGTCTGTGGGATTTTAAGTCCTCATGAGCTGCACATAACTTCGGATTTTGATGCGGTCGATCTTGTGGAGAAGATGCGCTCTGGAACTTTCTCCGTGGAAGAAGTAACGACTGCATTTTGTAAACGCGCAGCTATTGCACAGCAGCTGGTCAGTGAATGAATTCATCATTGGTTGTTATCTCGCAGAAGGCCGTTAACACTTCATACAGACAAACTGCCTGACGGAAATATTCTTCGACGAAGCAATCGACAGAGCTCGATTGCTCGACCAACATCGGAAAACTCATCCACACGAGGTCTTAGGTCCCCTTTTCGGACTTCCGATATCCCTGAAGGACACATATCAAATTCCTGGAATTGATGCCTCGATTGGTCTAGTATGCTATACATTCAAGCCATCTACGACGTATTCGACTCTTCCAAAATTGCTCTTGTCTCTCGGTGCAGTCTTGTACTGCAAGACTAACGTCCCACAAACGATGATGACGGCCGACTCTCATAATAACATTTTCGGCCGAACCACAAATCCAGCAAATCGCAACCTGACTGCTGGAGGATCTACCGGCGGAGAAGGTCCCCTCATTGCCTTGCGCGGCAGTGTTCTCGGGTTCGGGACTGATTTGGCCGGTAGTATCAGGATCCCGAGTTTATGTAATGGGATCTACGGGTTTAAACCTAGTTCGAGTCTCATCCCATTCTCTGGTCAGAGAATACCATTCCTTCCCGGATGGGAGAGTGTTGGCATCATTGCTAGTGCAGGTCCGTTGGCAACTTCTTGCCGGGCATGTACTTTTGCTCTAGAGTCGATCGTAAGAGCGTGCCCTGCTGATCTCGATCCGGGGTGTCTGCGAATGCCATGGGTTGTTCCAGACCCTGAAACTTTGGACGCCGGTGCAGGAAAAGCCTTGCGGGTTGCCTTTGTTGCAGATGACGGGTTATCAACTCCTACGCCGCCTGTACGACGAGGACTGATGAGCAGTGTGGAAAAACTGAGAGCTGCTGGAGTGGAGATCATTGATCTTAAGCTACCACTGGTAACCGACATGCTCCAGCTTATGGGAGATATGTTCGCGCTCGATGGATCAAAGGTATGGAAATCTTCGCCGTACACGAAAGACTGTTATATCTGCTTACAAATTCAGCATCTGACAGAACTTCTACAATCCGGCCAAGAGCCATTGATGCCATCCGTTGCAAACATGGGTCTGCTAACACCCGGGCCATCAAAGACCATGGAAGAATACTATTCACTCAATAAGCTCCGATATTCCATCACAGAAAAGTACACCGAACTGTGGCACGATCATAATATTGATGCTATGTTGATGGCCCCAGCACCTTATACAGCTGTTGCGTTAGATTCGTGGTCATCAGTTAGCTACACTGCCATCTTTAATATCCTTGATTACCCCAGTCTAGTGATACCCGTTGGGCGCGTTGAGGAGACAGATGTAGTCGACGATATCTCCAATGCATTGTACGGCGATGCAGATGCTCAGCTGTATCAGAAGTGTATGTGTTTATCCATCCATACTTGAGCTTTAACTAATTAGAGGTGGGTGATTAAGATACCGGACCAGAAGCGTTCAGTGGTGCCCCAATCTGTGTGCAGATTATTGGGAAAAAGCAGGATGACCAAGCTTTTGCTCGAGTGGCAGCCGTGATAGATTCAATCTTGAAAGGCTCGTAAAGACTTCTGAACCGGCCGGCTTCTGGCAAAGTTCAAGTTGACTGACCTCGAGATCTTGTTGGGCTTGAAACGCAAGCATGTTTTGTACTCTTAGAACGACAATAGAGCTTGCGATGGTATGCGTGAGCGGCATGTGGTTGCATGTTGAACACAGATTCTGTTTCGCCGAACGAGCCCGTGATGTAAAACTTGCTCTTGACAGAAGTGCGATGGTAGATCAATGGTAGGTACTCGGCAGAAGACACGAGTAGTAGTGTTGGCGTTAACCGTACAACCTTGCCTATGATGCTAATAACAAAAAAGTCATGGCTCGATTTTGGCCATCTTCCACCTCAAGAGGTTTCATTCACGATTCTTGAATTCTTGAATGGGACCACTGCGGTCTGACCAGCTAAAAAAATAGAATGAGGTTTCAGATTGATGTAAGAGAGCCTTTATTCCTTCCGTCAGTCTAATATGACCGTATAGCCTGTTCCACTTTCACATCTCGTGTTATCTTAAGTGCATCGATTTATATGATATGATGTTGTTAAGACGATCACAATTACTGACCTAAGCACCAATCCCTAAATTTACCCGACCCTTGGCCAAATATCAATTAGATTCACTATCACACCATTCTCAATAGAGAAAGGTAGAAATCTAGGTGGTTTTGTTGTCTAAAGAGCCATGTGATTAGGCGTCGGCTCGAAATGGGCTCAGAGAATTCCTTCTCTACTTGAAGCTTGAAGCAGCTCCAGCTATTATTCAACCGATTACTTTTCAGTGAATTGACTGAGCCGCCTCAATTGTTACTGGCAGAAGGGAGAAGGGAGGAAGCCAAAACTTTGCTCATTAAGTATTACAAAAATGTTAAGCAGGAGAACGTCGTCGTTCAGTTTGAATACAAAAACATGGAAGTGGTTATAACGGCGGAGATGTCGACCAAAATGATCTGGAAAGCGTTGGTCGTGACACCTGGAAATCGTCGCCGAATGATTATTCTTGTTATGCTTGGTTCACTGTCGCAATGGTCAGGATATGATCTGATCTCGTAATTTTAACGCCTTTATTATGACCGGCCACTAAATCTAGCAGGTACTATCTCACTCTTATCCTTGCAACTGTCGGCGTCCACGATCAGAGCAAAATATCACCAACGGTCGTGTAAAGATTCTGGAATTGGGGATGTGCTGTCAACTCCGCTTTTCTAGCAGCCTCATTACACCGAACCGGGATTATGGCTGAGGATCGGTCTTTGAATCATATTTCTGCCCAATGACGTATTGGGTTCTGTTCCCGCTACATCAACAACACCGTGCTAGGTACTAGTTATATACTATACTTCTGAGTAACGTGAGTAACCTTGTTCTCGAGGAACATCTACTTCTACTTAATATAACATAATTCCTTCAACAATGCATTGCACTTATGCAGGCTATTTTGTGCAACGCTGACTTCCATGCAGTAACCTGAATGATATATTTCAATCTACCCTTTTAGCAAGGGGGATAGATTACCTCTATGATACTTGAAATAGCATCCAGATCAATCCCATTCAGAATTGTCTTAGAGCAATGATCAGTGTGTCCCTGCTTGATTGTCTCCCCATCTGTCAACCGCCCTCGCACTAATGCCTTATTCAGCTTCTTCCACATGAATAAACAGTGTGCCGAATGCCACCGATGTGTTGTCCAGATAAACCCAGTTTCAGAGCCAAGGGTATCAGGATCAGCAGGAATCAAATCCGTGCCATTCGGATTGCGAAAATACTGCCACGGATATAATGTAACAAACTCAGAGGCTAGCTCATAGTCTATACACTTTGGAGGAAGCCATGCTGTGGCGATAATATCGAAGTGACAGCCTCGAGCAAGTGCTTCAGTAGAAGACTTGCCACAGGGTAATGGTGTAAACTTCTGCGACCAAGTCACTTGTCCAGAAGGAAAAGATTTACCATCGTCGGTCAGAATATGCTCCTGGAGGCTTGTCGGTGGAGGTATTGTCATTTTCCAGACTGTAAGGAAACCCACGAGCATAAGTCCGGTACTTAGAACCCACCACCAGAGCCATGGTATATAGCGCAACCCTATAAAGAATTTAGGGGTGGTGAGACGAAGAAAAGCGAAATATTTCTCTTTGTCTAGCTCTTCATTTCCCCCACTCTCATTTTGACCAAGCTCCCATCCGTCTTCATCAGTATATCTATTTATGGCTGGTTCGCTCTCCCCTGCTGTTGGCAATGGTTTGTAGCTCCTATGTAGATCTTCGGACGGATGAGGCGATTTAAAAGAGATCGGAGACTTTGATATAATGGAGAGTACGGAATGTTTTAGTGACATTGAAAGACGTGTAGATGCAAAGATCAGCATGAAAAAGTATGCTTAAGATGAATAGGATAGTTAATGTTAACTCTACAATTATTGTAATAATCTGATTCGTTTTGGGAAAACAAGGGCTCTTCTATGCTGTACCCACTATATGACGTGAGCCATAAGCCAAATTACTAGTTGACGAATAATACTAATCCTCACCATCCATTTCTGTTACATAAGCTCTAGGTCAAAACTTACGTTATACTTAGCTCAGAAAAAAAGTAGGGACGAAAGCGTGCCCTGAAAGTGGTGCCTTAATCTGAGAGTGTAGCACAAGCGACCATGTTGTTTCATCCTGAAAATTGCAAGTAATGAAGGATTTCCAGCAACTCGCTCTCAGACGGATCCGCTCGATTAACCAAATTGGATAGAGAACCACTTCATCCAATTCGCCATTATAGCAGCAATTCCAATAATCTTGAGCTTCGGTTCTATAAAGCCAGACTCAAGTACTTACATCGATAATGCTTGACCAGGAGAAGGCTCATGAAAAAGAATCCAAGGGTCTATTAGGAGAATCAGAATTGACCTTGCAGTGTTCGACAAGAAGTCAAAACATGTTAACAGTAATAAAGAATAAGAACAATACCTTGTCTACCGTTCTTCCCTCCTTCGCATGTATTTTTCCACGAAGTGTATGAGTGTACAAGTCGTGGAAATCACGAGGTCATCTGTGCATAACAAAGCTACCGCATGCAAAACTGCCTTTGAGGCAGCCCAGCTACCGCGTTTACGTACCCAATGTGATTCCTATGGATCTATTACACTATTTCATCGTGCAAAAAATCTTTCCTATTTGGTAGAATAAAACCGGGAAATGATTTGCTTATCTAGTTCTTCCGCGACATAGTCCCGCACATGGGTTCATATAGCAATTCATACAAAGATAAAATACAAAATTATTTAGCCAGAACATCAATTTATGCAGTCAAAAGATGGATTTTGCAATAGAGGAACTTGCGAACTCATCTTTGCGCTTGTCGTAAAGATATCATTAGGTGCTAGCTACCGAACCAAAATTGAAAATGAGCAATATCCTCTTTCAGATTATTTCATCTTTAGCAACAAGATAGATACTCGAACAAATGAATGTGGTTAAAGCCAACTGCATAGATAAACCTAAGAGTTGCTCTAGACGCGACTTCTAGGATTTCCAATGCAAAGAGCTAATGACAGGACAGATTTCATGTTCATCAAATCAACTATCCCTCTTATGCTTAAAATGTTTTCAGTAAAGAATCCGGGTCAGGCTTACTTCCTGTGATAGTCAGCCTCTACACCGCTAAGAGTTCCAAC
The DNA here is from genome assembly GCA_003369635.1 of Coleophoma crateriformis. NCBI lineage: Eukaryota > Fungi > Ascomycota > Leotiomycetes > Helotiales > Dermateaceae > Coleophoma > Coleophoma crateriformis. Next base: position 216,370 of record PDLN01000006.1, read on the forward strand.
AGGTCGGTGGTGACAAACTCTTGGTGAGGCTGAGCATTAGCTTCACGTCCTAATATCATTAATACAGAGCTTAAGCTACTTGGCTAGGGATGCATACTGCTATAGAGAGTGCCGTCTCGCTGGGGCTCCCGTTCTAAGTATTATTAGCCTATAATTGAGGCAACTTGGCTAGGGATACATACTGCTATAGAGAGTACCATCTCGCTGGGGTTCTGGCTCCCGCTCTAAAATCATTAACTCGGGAACTTCGGCTACCTGACTAGGGCTGCATACTGCTATAGAGAGTGCCATCTCGCTGAGGCTCCCGCTCTAAAAGTTTATTAACCTCTCAACCGAGGCAACTTGGCTAAGGGAAACATACTGCTATAGAGAGTGCCATCTCGCTGGGGTTCTGGCTCCCGCTCTAAGATAATTAGCTCGGGAACTTCGGCTACCTGGCTAGGGATACATACTGCTATAGAGAGTGCCATCTCGCTGAGGCTCCCGCTCTGAATATCATTAGCCTAGAATTGAGGCAACTTGGCTAGGGATACATACTGCTATAGAGAGTGCCATCTCGCTGCGGCTCTGGCTCTCTGATCGCAATGTCCGAAACTGGACCAGCTACAGGAGCAGCCACAGCCATGCTGGCAGTGGCGAGAATAGCTGCAATGACTGTTTTGGAGAGATGCATCTTGGATTCTACCTTTTGAAACGGATAATAGACTCTTGTTAACACCGAGAGATTGTATTTGTTTTATTAGACAGTACAGGACTGTATTATATACATCCAATGACCATTCAATTATTCGTAGCTAGTTGCGAAGTAGGAAATATTGTGCCGCACAATGCCATAATTGCTTCAATGAGTTGATTAACTGAGGTAATGTCTTCAAACATGCATAACTGCTTCAATTAGTTGATTGACTGAGGTAATGCCTTGGATTACGTGATATAAGTCATTTGTTTTACGCGATGATTTCTGTTGACCTAATTTCCTGATTTCACGCCTCAGTCTGTAAGTGATAAGGTAATCTTGGCTTAGCATGGTCATCGGCTATAACAGCCAATAATCACTGTTTTGCATGGCATAATAGTATGACATACCTTCTCAGTAGTCTTCAAAGGACATAAGCCCAGTTCACTATGGCCATTAATGAACGGCACAGCTAAGTGTACGCGATATGCATCTCACCAACCGAACTCGTAATATTACTATTACTTTTCTTTCCCACTTGTATGCTTACGCAAAGGAAAATACAATCGGTCTGGCAGCGAAGTCCACTTCTCGCAATTTAATCCATTTCAGAAGCGGAAAAAATCGAAAAGCAGCTCGTGATTGCTTTCAACTCTAGGTCAATATGCTATCCGACCACGAATCTGAGCCATTTCTCGACAAAGCAAATGATGCTTTGAGCAAAGAGCCCAATACTGAATCAGTACAAGAAAAACTTAACAACCGGGGCAGTGTAACAAAACGGTGGTTAACGTATTCTACATCCCCAAGGATAATTGGACTGCTGGTCTTTGTTGCAACTTCTTTGTTTTGGGCCAGTGTCATTCTCATAACACAGTTCTCCCCCCGGATTCACAAAGCGGCTACAATACCAACCAACCAGCAACCCGTCCTACCTCTTTTTCAGGACTTGCTCTATGCTCACTGCGGCAGATCCAATGCGGATGCAATGGCACTGGGTTGCCAGTATGACATATTAAGCAACCATTGGGTACCTCAACGTTGTATGGATCAAGGCGCAGTCGAAGAATATCAATCTGATGGATCGTGGTTTGGGTTTGCGGACGAAGATAGAACACAGCTCTTGAGCATAGACGCGATGTCTGAGATGCCGTTTTATTACACGAACGAGAGAGACCATATCGTGCATTGTGCAATGCTGTGGAGAAAGCAATTCAGAGCATTTACTGAGGGAAGAGGCGCCTATGATTCTATCATTGCAGATGAGCGGCACACAATGCATTGCTCGGAATATCTGATCAACATGACAGACTGGGCAATAGATTTCAGGACGATGCCAATAAAGGTATTCGTGGGATATGCTGGCTGCTATTTGGAGGACTATGAAAGGCGCTCGACATAAAACATATGGATTGATATAAGAGGTTGAGCATGTATAGCATAGTTCACTTTTTTCTACTTAGTCCTGATAAACGAACAAATTTCTATCCTTTGTGTGGGAGAAGTTCCGTAGCATAGGTACATCTTTCGGCTTCAGTCTAGAGTCGTACAGAGATATGCAGAGATATGGAATACTTGTGGTGGATGTCCTTTGTGGTGAATGTAGCAATCATTTGTCTGAGAGTCAGAGTTAATTCAATCGAAGCTCAATATATTTCCAACGAGAGCCTCAAATAACATATTTATAGGGAAAAGCGTAGCTTGTTGTTGTTTTTCTTTCCATATCATTACACGTCATCCTCTTTTTCTTTCTATAGGGATACGCAAGGCCACTAAACTTTAATATGATCATCTCATATTAAAGTTACTATCATATTTCCATTGAAACCGTCTATATATAACAGTTTTTATAACTGTCGGTACACTCGCTGTGGCATCGATAGCAAGGTAATGAAGGCAATGAGGTTTCCAATGAAGTCACCGTCGCCAGCGTACATCGACGTCGCCGGTATAGGCGATGTCTGTGTCTGCTAGCTGTGGTGGTACTTCTATTGTTATTCAAGATCTACAGCTACAGTGGAAGCCTCTAGTGTAAGTGTTATGCCGTGAGGTCACGTGACCTTACAGCAATTGTACTAACAATAACGTAACGTGTGGGATAAGCGAATGAGACAGACAAGCGAATGAGACAGTTTTCATCAAAATTACTACCTTTATCTTATACTTGTATTTTCTTAACAACCAACTATGGTATCCTCTTCAAATGAAAGCCAGCTTATTCTAGCTCTCTAAGCTCTCGAAAATGACCCTTAACTTAGCGTACGAAAGGCTATAACTATATATAAGGTCTTATATATAACCTTAGTACGACGCGTCAAAGGAAAACCTTCTTAAGCAGAAATAGTCGTTAAATCACGAAAGCTTTCTAACCTAGAAGAGGAGACTATCGTTCAAAGGTTACTTAACCTAGATTCCCAAGGATTTCCGGTCCGAATTAGTAGTATATTAGATATAGCTAATCTTTTACTCCGTGAACGCGATACGTTACTAGTCAGAAAGAAATAGGTAATTAACTTTATAAAACGATAATTATAACTTAAAATATATTAAACGTATTCGTACGATAATTAGAGAGTATTATACGAGGATCCAGAGAAAATTTAAGCTTAGTTTAAGCTTGTAATAAATTTTATTATAAAATTTAGGATACGCGTCGAGGATATATTTAATTTTAACGAGACTAGGTTTTTAATAGGATAAATTAGTATAACTATTATTATTATAAGCTCTAATCGTATAGCTAAACCTAAGCTACGCTAGCCTAGTAATCGAGAATAGGTAATAGTTATTTAGAGAGTTAATTCTTAAGGCTAGGCTATTCTACTATTCCTTGTATTTAAAGGTAAAAATATCCTAGATTCCTAATACGAAAAAAGGTAATTACTACCTAGTATTTAAGCTAGTATTTCTAAAAATAGTTAGATAGATAATAAAGTCTTTCTAGAATAGCTAGAGTACTTTAATAAATATACTCGAGGGAAAACAATTAAAAAATATTACCTTCTTATCCTAGATAGCTATAAAAGTTATATATTAGCTAAGTTCTAAGAATATTATTATACGAATAATATTCTTATACTTTATATACCTACTTATTTATCTTACCTACTCTAGTCTCTAGATATTAGTTGTTTTAAGCCTCTAAAGAAGTCGTACGATCGCTAAATTAAAGATATAATATATAGCTAGATTTCGTATATTTTAAAGGAAGTATTTATACTAGTATTTATCTAGGTATTTAAAGCTACCTTTACTATAGAGAATATCTAAGGAGGGTTTAGAGGAGCTAGCCTTATACCGTACAACCTAGAAAAGGTCCTATTATAGCTAGATATTCGACTACTAACTCTAATACCTAAAAGCTCGTATCTATTAACCTCCTATTTATAGATCTATAAAATACTATAAATAGCTAAAGAGGTAGCTAAACAAGTAACTCTTATTAAGAGTAGGATCGTACGATACTATAGTAGCTCTCTAACTCTAATTTTAGACTCTATAGATAGATTATAGAAAAGTATAAGTAAAATTAGGTATAAACTTATACTTATTAAGGTAAAGCTTATAAGACTTTAAGCTACAAATAAAGAACTAAGCTAACGCCGTAAGATAAAAAGAAAGGTACTATAATAAGGAGGGAGTCTTAGTATAGAAGAGGTCTAAGCATTAGAGGTAGAGAAGGTAATTCAGACCCAAATTTCTATAAAACAAGGTTAAAATAAGAGGAGGGAAAAGTAAGGCGAGTCACATGATCGGCGCTGTAGAGCCTACGGGGAGACTAGTTATAATAGACAAACCTGTTAGGCTAATAACGTTGCTTCGTACGATATAGAGGCTATAAAGGAATAGTTATTTGAAGTTATATTAATAAAGTTATTTGTATTTTAAAGTTAGTATATCATATAACTGTCTCATTCGCTTGTCTGTCTCATTCGCTTATCCCACACGTTACCTAATCTTTTTCTTTATCTAATTTTCTTATATCAGAGTATCAGTTTAGTTTAACCATATATAAACATAAATATCTTGATAGTAAGTAAAGCTAATACATTAAAACAACAATGTAGCAGATATTTCGATCTTGGGCTGTATTGCTCTTGGTTGGTTAGGTGACTCAAATGATCCCTATCTTCTAGTAACGATCTTGGCTTTGAAATAGCAGCTCAACTAGACATTTATAGTACTGCAAAATTCAAATAGACCTGCTAAAAGATTTCAAACAATGTAGTTTTGATTCTCTAAACAAATAAGCGATGCTAATGACCTTTGAAAGGTACACTATCCCTACCCAAATATAATGAAAGTCTGAATGCGGCACACGAAGTCGTTACAATAAAAGGTACTACATTCAAGTATGTAAAGTGTTTGAGTTTCGGGACCTGCTACCCGTCATAAAAATAAAAAGTAAGCCACCAATAATTTGTCTACTTGAGACGGTTTTCTCTGCTAAGCTGCTAGGATCTAGTTTTTTACCACTCAATGTTCCATGGTAGCATGAAGTCTAGCAGCACTTTTTTGCCATACTCCTTCAGTAGCAGCATCCCGGTTGTCAGCCCATTCTTTCAAAGCAGAATAGTCACGACAAGTATGGACGACTTCGAAATCCGGGATGACCCTTCCCATGTTTTCAGCCCAAAGCATAGGATAAAATGTCATATCCCCTTCGCACATGAGACTTTCTCTGAGATTGTCGATGCAGTGTTCTACGTTACCATTGTTAGCGTGGTTGCAAAAGAGTATCACAATGTTATACCTAAATGAGGCACTAGAACGCTTTCGTCTCTGTGTGGATAGTAGTACTCCCTGTTGTAGAACATGGACTGACGGATCATATTCTTCGGTAGTTGAGACATGTTAGCGATGCACAGAACAGCTGTACCAGTACAGGATCGAAGAACTTACCAAACAGTGGATGTTGTGAAATACAGTTATCCTAAAAGCGGTTAATCTTCAATCAAGTTGTCTGGTTGGAGGTCCCTGATTACTCTGCTCTATAAAGGCCTGATTCAGGTTCGAAATAAGTATTTCCTCCCATCAATTTCGCTTCTTCTTCAGTGATGAATACATCGATCGCTGTTTTTAATCTTAAGCTTGTTAATCCTTGTACACGAATTGCCATCACTGACCCCCGTTGAGGTTTTCCCAATTGGCATCAATTTCTGCACTGGGGGTGCCGACATATTGCGGTTGGCTCAGATCAATTGGTCTGTACAGTTGACGGCTATCATTAAATTTGAGCGCAGCGGTGAACTTGACTTTTTTGGAAATCGAAGGAATCTCTTGTTTGATAGTGGCTGTTTTTTTTTGGTAAGAGATCAAAGTCAAAACCATGCTCGCTATCAATATTATAGTATAATGAAAGAAGGCTTACGAAACTCTGTATCTGCCCAGAACTCAACCCCAGCACATGAGTTACTTCTCATATTTACTACTTGCAAAACAACCAGCAAGGCACAGAGCGTCAATGAAAGAGACCATGGTAGCAGTGATGTGTATCTGAGATTTCTTCTCGAATTACATTTGCAGCACGCTGTTATTTGGTCGCCAGGCTGAAACTCATGAAGAAGACGCTGCTCGGTCTCATCATCGCTTTTAAAGTCTGTATCCATCACATAAAAGTCTCGCTGTGAAGAGAAATAAAAAGAGCTTGCAACGTTATTGTTACTGACAAGGGGACTGAGTGGTCAAACCTTTGGTTTTTTCATTATCTACAGTCTGCTATGTTTAAGGTTATTGTCTATCTCACGTCATACCCACCAGCATTACGAGATATTCAAGTTATTACGACATCAATGGGGTTTGCCTGTCCACTTGAATTTCGAGATCTACTTCCAACATTTTGGTAAGACACAAACATAAAGTTGACCCTCGATCTGAACACCAAGCTTTTGGTTCTATAACAGAAAATCCTAGGGGACATTTTGATGTTAGTCACTCGATCGATCATATTCTTATCTTCATCTCCCTGACTAGTATGTTCTCAAGAGGATGGAGATTATCATACCGCAAGGTCGAGATCGATACATTCGACGGCAGTGAGGATGAAACCAAAGACTTGAACGCGTCAAAAGAATGCCATCTCGGGCTGCAAGCTTCCTCTTTTGGGCAAGAACAAGCCGCCATCATTATTGGCATTATCATAACCTTTGGAGCAATCATACTCATTGGTATCCGGCTTCCGATGTTCGTCAGGAATAATGGAATGCAAAACAACGAGAAAGTTCAGCCATGCGGGAATTCCACCTCAGAAGCGCTAGCTCGCGGATGTTCTTTCAATCAGCTGATGTGGGCCTGGTTCCCGAAACATTGTCCACACTACGCAAACGATGAGTTCATGAAAGCCGAACCAGAAAGGCCGTGGCAATTTTACTTAGATCCAAACACAAAGGAAGTCTTAACGGATGATGATTGGACAGAAGTCTTGGACAACAAATTATTGGTTTACGGAGAAAAAAGAGAACATTTGACCCACTGTGTCTATATGTTCTTGAGCTTGGGACAGATATTCCGGGATGGAGGCAGATATACTCCAATACAAATAAACTATGAGCATATAGATCACTGTTCCAGATTTATGCTCGAGACGTTTAGAAAAGACAGCGACTGGTATGAAGTCCAGACTCGCACGGGTCGCGTTTCGTATGACCAGGACTGCTAGTATAGTTTTGTACCTCTAGTCCTTAACACTTCTTCTGGTCGACTTCTATCGAGCTGAGAGCTACGCAACAATCACAAATCTTGAAAATCAAGCGTGACAGTCGAAGATTCGGGCTTGTTGTTCGGAATGGCTATTTATTTGAATGTTAAACGTGAGCGTATGATACCTCAGTCCTTGTCTTTTGGCATAGCTCAATTCTTTCAGTGCATTTCATGTCTGTTGTGCAAATAATCTTCTGGCAGCTGATAACTTAAATCCGATGAATCGTAATATCATATGATTAGCATGTGCTGGTAAGCTAGGTAATTCGACTTACTATATCATCAATCATTTCCTCGGCCCTGACTTTTCTGGACGGTTGTTAGTTCAGTGGTAATCAGTCAAATGATCCGCTATGGCCTATTCATTGGCTGCACGTCAGTTGCACGCCGTCACATTGGTCTGTAGTATAGTTCATTAAACAGAATATCTCGAAACTTCAATCTACTATCAAGATACTACCATTAACAACAGCTTCCTTTTCATAATAATTGGTACGTCTTTGGAATGCCCAGTCATGAATCGCCTCAAAGTCTCTGCACGTATGCATTGTATTTGTATCCAAAACGAGCTTGTTACCAACAAGCTTCCAGTTCATAGGTGTGAGATCAGCTTGGCACTGGAGTGCCTGCCGTAAATGATTAATACAGTGACCTCGATGTAATTAGTTCAATGGGCGAGGACTTTTAGGCGCGTGTACTAACCGATGTGGGCCTCACGGGAAGGGTCGATTGGGTCATCGAAAACTGTGTAATAGTCGGGAGATAATGCTTGTCGAAGCCGATTCTATGATGTGTCACGGTTCTACCACTTGCGCCGGCGAAGAACAATACTTACCAGACAGTGTAACGAGTGAAAAACCTCGAGCCTGCCAAATTTTATCAGCCTTCAATCTTACTAGGCAAGGAAATCATCTCACCCAGTAAAATAATTGTCCGAGTCTGGCCACTGATATGTTTCCCCATCCAGATCATTGGCATTCGAAGCCTCAAGATCTATATTTAAACCTGATCATTGCACTATGAGTTTATGAATGAACACAAGCTGAAGTAAGCTAGGACTCACCAGCTAATAATTTGTCCCATGAACGATCAATTTCTGGTGACGGGTTCCCGACATATTGATCACTTGTAGGTGAGCCATCGATAGCGAAATTTCCATCGTCATCCAGGCTGATTCCTCCCGCAAACCACCGCTGAACTATCTTTATGTGAGGCTTAATGGCCTCTTTTAATCTCATGTTAATTTCGCAACGATGGATGGTCAGAGAGCTGAATTGGCTTACTTAAGTCTGAAGTGAATCCATCTTCGTATGAGCTTGGGAATCTCTGATAGTCATAAATGAAAATTCCCGAGCCTATAGTGAGAATTAAGAGGTTAAGTAGGACAGAGAAGGCCAGAATTATATTCGTTACTTTCCTCCCTTTCGAAGTCATGCCCAACGTTCTTCCTGGTAGTCCTAATAAACGGTCGCTCTCCGCTTCGTCTGTAGATTCTGCTTCGCTCATTGTTCTTGATTGTTTTCAATTGAAGGTCACAGAAACCGCGACAGGCCAGATTATTTTCGAGTGCTCAGAGTAGTATCGCAATTTTCAGACCAGTTCATTTGCTTCGCAACGAGCCTCCATGATCGGCAAGACTACTGTTGAAAACTTAGCATAACGTAATTCAGCCCGGATAGTAATACATCACGTCAGTCAGTCGACATCACAATAACCTATTTAGGCAATAATCGAAATTGCTGGGTGCAGTTGTTTCTTTTCTACAGTTAGGGGGCATAATTCAATTCTTTATCGTGCTCTACTTGATAGTGCGATTCCATCCCGGATTGTGCAATGAATTGCAAAAGTCTCTGCTTCAATCTGTTGACATCTGCGCTCTCTAAAATAGGCTAAAATCAAACAACTCTCTTGAAAGATGTTTTCAGTCTATAAGCTCTCGAATCAGAAGTATCATCAAGTACCTTCAGCAGACTTGCCTGAAGGAAGGGCACGGAAATCTAAGCGCGAGAAATGCAGAGCTGCCCTTTGGAACCCACTCCCTTGGGCATTCTCAACGTGTATTTTGACGTTTATTCTTGGAATCCAGTCTTATCGACATCAAAAGTTATCTAGTGCTGGTACATATGAAACAGGGTTTGCAACAGAATTTAGTAAGTGGTTTAGCCAAAGAGAAAATTGGATGCTCATGGAACTAAGACTGCCAAGAGCCATTTCACTCATCAATAGGTTTGACCGAGGTTCAATTCACTGGGACGTTGAGGTATAACCAGGAAGGCCATTTGTATATTGACCTTGGCCCAAATGGCGTCAGATACTTTGGAGAACCCAGTCCTGAGGTTGATGAGGCATGGAACAGTCTTCTTGGGGGTCAGTCAAGTAGTCGGGTTGGATGGAAACATCGATTAACGATTGGTACAGATGTCTGGAACGTCGGTATAACCAAAGAAGAAGCAGAGTCTATTGACACAAGCTATCCATCGGTAGCAGGGTAAGAGTCTCCTAAATTGCGCACACTTTGCTCCAAGTTTGACTAGTTGCCAGACCAGATACTATCCATACCTTACATTGTGTTGTAAGTACCCGCCTTCGTGACTCTTCAACTACTTGGTTGATCAAGACTCTACAGAATTTCGTTCGAAAACTGCTCGATAGTGAATATTACTACAATAAAACTCTTTCAGAGCTGCAACGAGGTTTAAGAGTTCATGGAGGTCAGTTTAATTGTGCCCTATGCGTGGAAACAGCTAACTCTTATCGATCAGATCACTGCCTCAACCACATACGCCAGATCATTCAATGTCACATTGACCTGACCCCAGTGCGGAACATATATTATGAAAGCGTAAACTCCGAGGTTGGAGAATTTGACGTCACGCATACTTGTCGTGATATCAAAAAGTTACAGCAATGGATGGTTGACAACACAGTAGGCGCGAGGGCCCCCAAGCATATGCCAGGACGAAACCAGGGATATGTGAGGAACGAGGATTTTATGCAACCTTGGGACATGAGAGCTGGTGAATTTAATTAAACTCCAAGTCTTGATGCACAACTCGCTACATATAAAAATAATTCACATAAATAGCACTCCAGCATCGTGGACAGATTTATAATATCCCACGTTGATTTTACCTTGTTCGTCTGGGAAACACGGGGTTTCAGAAGACCTTAACTGGAAATCTAAATTCCAGGCTACAGGTTGCTGACTTGTAGGCAGCTTGCGCGGTTACGCAAGAGAGGACGAATCACCCGAAAAATCAATTGCCAGCGTCAATTTTGATGAGGGGAAGCAGTTCTATTTCCTTTCTTCCAACATGTCGAACATGTTACGTCCGTCTGAACCCCAATTTCGTCCAAATTCCACATATCCGAGTGAGTTGCACAAATCTTTGGTCCATGTAGTCCTTCATCATTTTCTTCTCACCTCAAATCCATTTCGCCTGCACTTGTGCGATCCATATCTTTTGTTTCCGTCGATATCTGTTCAGGCTTTAGATTGTTACGGTGAATGTCGGGCTGCGTTGTGAAGAAAATGGGTTCAATAATAACCAAGCAATGTACTCAACGCTTTATCGTCATTCTACTAGAGAACAAAACCGAGAAGCCCGACGACTTGAGGTCATCCTGCCTAAGGGAAACGTTATAAAACCTTGGTTGCTTTAAGCAGGGTTATTACGTGATCCGTTTGCCGACTGTGTTGAGACGACTTGTTTCACGATGAGCCGGATGACTACTCGTTTGTCGAGTATCCACATCTTTAGTAGCAGTAGGATACCGTTATTACTTGATTGATCATGGCAAGGGGTAAGACACCAGATTGCAAATTATGTAATACCAAGCGATTAGGACATACTGTACGAATGATTACGTGAACACTCAGGAGAGTAAGGTTGACAGTTCTGAATACGCCGCCTTATCAGCGATCATCATTGGTCTATGTGGCCTGCCGCCAAAAGAGCAAAGCGAGGGCAGGTTTCCGATAAGGCAGTCTAACATGATATCCGCTAGGTTTACAAGACCCCTTCACTGAACTCTTTGGTTTCAAGATTGAGGCGGCGGGACCACCTAGTAGATATAGGAAGGTGCGATCTTCAGACCTACCATAGTAGTACTATAGACCCACCTCCCCGCACGAGCATCCTATGTCCTCTTCGCTCCAAAGTTGCATGCTAATCACGAAGATATCACTGTTTCTAGGCTGCCTTTTTCTATTCAAGATATATGAACATTTCATATCCAGATATCTGCTGCATACCGTTCGTCATTTATACCTTGTGTCTCTAGGAGCCGACTCACCTACAAATGGCGCAGAACAAGGAGAAGAAGCTCCCGCAAGCGGCAATTCTCTTCAATGCCACAGCTACCTCCATCCTGGATGAGGCGAAGGGCCTCATAGAGAGGGTCCGCAAAGCACAAGACCAAATCGTGGAAAGTATTCAGCCAGAAACAGCAACCTTTGAGAATACGCTCCTTCCACTCGCTCAGGCCGAGAACAATCAGTGTTCAACTTCGTCTATCTTGACATTTTACGCCAATGTTTCTCCCGATGAGGACCTCCGGCATGCTTCTACTCAAGCAAAGAACCTTCTCAAGGAATTTGATATCGAATCGAACATGCGAGAGGACGTCTTCGTATTAGTCGACGCAGTTTTTCGAAAGAATGAACGTCTCGACCCGGAATCGAAGCGTCTACTCCAAGAGAAACACCGGGGCTTTATCAAGAATGGATTGGCTTTGCCCGCTATGAAACGGCATAAGTTCAAAGAACTTCACAAGCGAATAAGCCAGCTGAAGATCGAATTCCAGAAGAATTTGAATGAAGAAGATGGAGGCATCTGGTTTACCCAGAAAGAGCTTGCGGGTGTACCAGACTCCGTGCTATCCGGAGTGGAGAAGGGTAAGGATGGAAACGAAGATAAAGTACGGCTAAAGTTCAACTACAGCGAATATCTTCCGGTCATGCGCTACGCCTTAAGCTGTGATACTCGTAAGAGATATTACGTTTCTTTCTTCAACCGATGCAACCAGAACGTGCCCATACTAAAGGAGATAATTGTGCTTCGCGATGAGGCCGCTAGACTTTTAGGCTTTTCTAATCACGCCGAATTTCGCCTCCAAGATAGAATGGCGAAACGTCCTGAAGTCGTTAATTCTCTTCTAGATGATTTGAGGTCCAAGCTGACTACTGGCGGCCGTGAAGAGACTGAAAAACTGAAGCAATTCAAACAAGATGACGTGGAGTCGCGAGGCGAGGTATTTGATGGCCATTTTTATCTTTGGGACTATACTTTCTATACACAAGTCATGGTTGAGAAAGACTACTCGATCGATGCAAAGCAGATTTCCGAATTTTTCTCTCTGGAGGTAACCACCCAGCGTATGTTGAGGGCTTTCGAAAATCTGTTTGGTCTCATCTTCACCGAGATAAATGAAGACGATAAGGTCCAGCTTGTGGGAAATGGAACGGCCAGTGAGCTCACCTGGTATGAAGATGTTTTCATGTATAGCGTTTGGGACGAAGACAGCGAGGGAGGGGGATTTCGTGGCTACCTCTATATGGACCTGGTACGAGTCCTCCTCCTACATATTGTGATCAATCCTAATACTCTGCTCAGCATTCAAGAAAAGGAAAATACGGTAATCCATCGACTTGGTCAATACAACAGGTGCATGCTTCCAGGCGTGGATTGGTGGGGTGAACAGGGCTAATGGGTGCGCATAGGGTTTCGTCGGCCCCGATGGCCAACGCAATTATCCTGCGGCTGCTTTGGTTTGTACTTTCCCAAAACCTACGCCTACAAAGCCTAGCCTCTTAGAACATCAAGATGTTGTGATGATGTTCCATGAGCTAGGGCACGGGATTCACGAGCTTGTATCAAAGACTACCTATGCGCGCTTCCATGGAACGGCCGTCGTCGAAGATTTCTGTGAAACGCCAAGTATCATGTTAGAGCAATTCTGTTGGACTTCAGCGCTCAAAGACTTCAGCCAACATTACTCCACGCTCTCACCAGAGTATCGTAAGGCTTGGGAAAGCGATCATACATCTGCAGCTGTCAACTTCTCCTCAATATCGGAGCAGATATCCGACCAAACGATTCAAGATCTCATCCGGACCAAGGGTGCAAATAAATCCCTTTACTACCTGCGTCAGCTCCACATCGCCATCTTTGACATGACAATTCACCAGCCAGAGTCTCATGATATCGCAAAGTCGATGGATGTCTCGGAAGTTTACAACTCACTGTTAACGGAGCTGATATCAGAAGGTCCCCAAGGCCAGGGTCATCAGTGGGCTCATGGAGAGGCAACAATTCCCCACCTCGTTGGAACCTATGACGTTGGCTTCTATGGCTATGTCACGTAAGTCTTGCTCGCATAAAACTAACATCTAAATACTAAATCTGTCAACTCAGGGCAGCTATTTATGCTTTGGATATGTTCGATCAATTCTTCAGATCTGATCCGTGGAATGCTCAGCAAGGGCGTCGTTATCGACGCATGATACTAGAGCCAGGTGCAAGCCAAGAGGAAATGAAAACACTAGTGGACTACTTGGGTCGCGAGCCTTTGATGAATGCATTCTACAAGGAGCTTGGTTTAGTATGACATAGTTATAAACGCTTTAGACATGCCATGTAATACCAAGACTTTGATAGCATCAAATTGGTCTTAAGGCTATATAGTGATTAAGTTCCCTCGCCAAGCAAGTTAAATTTTCCAATAACTCCCCATAAGTTACCATTGACTTTTTTAAACCTATATTTTTGATTTTTTTTCTCTTCTTCCTTTACCCGCCTTGTATTCACGCATTAACATCCGCACCATAGCTAAGCAGTAGATTCGCCAATGACATAGATCCACGCTCAACAGCTAAATATAGCGCAACATTCCCGTGTGTATCAATTGAATTCACATCAACCGAAGCATCCAAAAGTACCTTTGTTATATGCTCGTTTTCGCTCTCAACCGCGTAGAACAAGACGGTGCGGCTGAGAGAATCCTTCACGTTCGGATCAAGACCTCTATCGAGCAAAAGTTTGACAACTTCCTCATTTCCATTTTTGACTGCAACGTGAAATGACGTCAATCCATTGGCATCCTTTTTCATGACATCCGCACCACGCTCTAGGAGGAGCCGGATCATAGGGATGTTCTCCCTCTCGATTGCTCGATGGAGGGCGGAAGAAGGTGAGCAACCAGAGCTGGATTGAGGCCTTGCTATTATAGACGGTAAACAGCTGTTGTGGTTTTCAGTTGAGATAGACAGATCAACAGAGGCCTTTGGGAGAAAAGCAGATAAATCAGTAAACAACTTTCTTGCCCTTCGATTTACATGGAAATATGAATCTAATCCCAATTGGTTGGACTTACATTATGTTTGATCGTCTCAGTTCGTGGGCTAGGAAACAGAAATTGGTCGAAGCTCGGTGATGGTAAGGTGTGATCCACTTCATTAAAGTTCCATCCCTGAGTGGTGGGCGTTGTGTTGTCCCCTTGACTACTCATAAAGGGTGATGTAAGGTCTAAGGATTGTCCTACAGCTGCTTCTAGAGCCTGGAGCCGCTGTTTCTGATTACGTCCTAAACAAGACTATGCGTCAATTCGAGGGTCTTGAACAGCCGGCAGAAAAATAACTCCAAGACTCACGATAAGTCTGCTGTGCAATACGATTCTGCTGTCGCTTTCGCTCCTTGGCTCCCTGCAGTGATCTTGAATTGGTTGCGACAGTATGTTTTTCAGACATAACGTGATTGCATAGTCACAAGTGACGACCCCCTCCACCTTAGAATGATGGCTTACTTATATTTTCTCTTCCACTTTTAGAGACTGGAAGTTACCTGTTGTTCGGAATTCGCGGTAAAAGCTTATCTGAGCCGTTAGGTCATACATACCTACGAGCATAAACGAGGACGTTGGATCCCGACCAATCCTCCTCCCCCGCGATATTGGTTATCTAAAGTCCCTACCTTGCCTAGGACAGGGGGGAGAACAATGTAATAAGTGCCGGTGCCGGCTATATGGTCCTTAAACGTACAGCGCCCTATGGGTGGTGTATCTATCTTTTCTTTTTGCGGAGGATTACAGCTACTGGTTGGAGGAGGCCTCTGCTGGACTCTTTGAGAATCAGCTCCGGAAGGGACCATGTCCTAACGTACATCAAGACTGCCTATACAAGAATTACACGACAAGATCTACAATTCTTAGATACTCTGAGGGTAAATGAACTTCCACCCCTGTCTGCTCGCCTATGACGATTTCTATGAAGTTATTGGCTTAAACCCCTTGCGGCGAAAGGTATGGCAGGGGTTTAGTTATCCTCAGAGTCTTTTACTACCTGTGAGGAGACACGGAAGGAATTGCCCATGGACCTGAGGCTTCTCCGAGGCCAAGATTGACGCTCGTAGCCTAGTAGCAGCAGTACCCTACAAAACACCGGTGCCACACACCTACCTCTCGCGAGTTCTTATGTAAGTTAGAACAAGTGGGGTACCTATGACTTGCCCAAACTAAGATTCTCGTATATGAGTCCGCAGAGGTGGAACTTTCAACCTTGACGACCCTCTGCTGCCTGCCTTATGGAGACAGGTATGCATGAACAACGCAGACTTCTTACAAACCAAATACAAACTAATTGTGCCACTCATATACAGCAAAGCAACATTTGCCACACTCGCCAGACTTTCAGCTATCGCAAAAAGCAATGCTACTAGCTAAAGGTCATCAGTGTCATTATATACGTAAACTTATGTGCGATACTTGCTTTTGCTTGCTTCCTAACACTTATACGCCAGGCTCGAACAGCAGCTGACGGAGATTTCTTGTATAAGCTTCCACAAGCAAATACGACTCCTGTCTGTTACTCTCTACAGTAACTGGTAAACATCTGGTGTTAACTTAGGGTTAACAACTTAACAGAAGGCACTGCCGGTAGAAGTGGACACGCTATATTCAGTAGCAGTCTGTACCTATGTGATTTAAGCATAACTGGGCCAAAACATGATGAGACGGTCTGAGAGCCCGATGCAGATGGAAAGGAGCTGGTATGAGCTTTCCATAATTATACTTTGTATAAATAAGTAGGTTTTGTCAAGAGAGATCTGATCGCATTACATGAAATCACTTTATAGACCAATCAGACTACCCTTGCTTATCAACTATGTTGCTTACCAACTGTATACAGTACATTCACTCACTAGCCCCTTGCAGCGAGCGGCTGGGCGGTTCCATCCAGTGCCGGGGAACAAGTAATAGCTACCTTCCTAAAATGTCTGCAAACCTCTTCTACCGCCGCCACCACCACTGCCGACGATACGGCATTGTCGATGATTTTCTCCGTGTGCTCGGCAGCCGCGGCGCTGGTCGCATGAGTGATCCTAATCATAAAGACTATTCTTGTTCTTTCCTAGAATACCGGAGGGTACCTCCGCTCTTTGCACTTAATAAAAAAGCAAAAGTGGAATCTTCCGTTTGGCGGTGCTCTGCTTACCGCTACTACGCTACTGCACCAGGCCATCAAGCATAGTAAGCATGCCGAGAAGAACATGCTAACTGTGCGAGCCGCATCCGCTGATCTCTGGGGAGCGAGAGTAAAGAAAGGGCCGCAAGTTTATAGCTAGTTCTGATCTACTGTAGGTTCTTCCTAGCTAGTATTGCATGATCATCACCAACTTGGAATAAAACCGGCCCGTGATTCCTATTATTATTACAATCCGATTACCGCAATTCCTTCTATAATTAGTTACTTCGTTTGTGATAAGTTTGATTCTCTTAGTAGTAGCTGTCATCTCCCTTCTTTCACGGACATCGTCCTCCACATTCAATCGTAGCCCCGGCGTAAAACCATAACCAACCGACTTCTATAGAATAGAGGGAAGAAACAGAGAAGCAAAAGGCAAAAAACATACAACAGTAGGTATTCGCTGGTGGTCACCCACCCAACTACTAATCTACCGATCTGAGGCTTATGTATGGCAGAGCGGACGGGATGCCCAGTTCTCCTCAGTCTATGGTCGTATGTACCAGCTAACCAGTAATCTTACTTTATAACTAGCTAACTGCCCTTGGGTAGAGTGTAAAAGCAGAAGGCAAAAAGCATACAGCAGTAGGTATTCGCTCTGAGGCTTTCATAAGACAGGCATATTCAATCCGATGAAAATCCAGCAGGACAGACTCAAATCTGAGGTAGGACATGAAATATGGCATTCGCGAGAGAAAATAGCTTTTCTCCTTGGGGCGCTCGTTGCTGCTCTTCCAATTGACACCAGCTTGCCGCAACTTCAACGCTCTGTTGGAGCACGTCTGCCTTGAGCATATCTACCCTTCATCCTTTCGTTTCTGTTCCTCCTATTGACGTCCTGGCAGATTATCAGTTACGGCTTCGGGATCCTTTTTATAATTATCTGCGTCTCGTTCGCAACCCACGCGTACGTTATCTTCTCCTTTCCTCCGTTGCCTCTGCACAAGACCTGACATGTCAGGAGAATATGTCAAGCCACTATATCTCCTGACCTCCTGTCCTGACTGCTTACCGCGGCCTTGCCCCTTCGAAGCCTCTTCGCAGAGCGTAGCTTGCCTGTCGATAGCCTCAAACACGAGAGGATAGCTCGTCTCCGGGGTGTATACCTTGGCTTGTGTGAAAATGATACTGCTGATGTTGTACCCTACTTCGCTACGAACATGACTAAGCCCTTTCTCGAGCTGGGATGTCACAAGCTGGGTATGAAGAACAAATGGCGTATTGCTGATTTGAGAGCTACATTCGTTGCTCGTCTCCTTGGTGGTGGTATGCTTTCTGGTCGTTCAGGTCTCTTGATATCTTGCTCGTGTTCAAGATTGGCAATTGATGATGCAAGGAGATACACCTATGCCCACCACCGAACTTATCCCCCTGACTTTACTTGATTCAGCCATCGTTCATTCATCCATCCCTGGAGTCCATCCACCAGCGGCGCCTCCAGTCACAGCCGGACTACTAACTATTACTTTGCAGACTTGACTAGCTTATGACTTATTAATTGTCGCCTATTTGATTATCCGATAGCCTCCGAGGTACTTATGGATAATAAAACTTCGTGCACATAGTAAAGAATTTATGGGTTGAGGCAATCGCTCGCTATGGTCTTCTCTATATATTACCCGGCTAAAACCTGCTATCACTACTACTAGTACCCAGGTCGTTCAACACTTCTCTTTTGCACAAATCTGCCTACAAGTTTACTATTTGCGGTATCTCCCCACATAAACCTTACCATACTAGACTCTCTTGTCGGAGAGTACTAAGCTTCGAGTCTTTATAATATTTCTACAAATCACGCGACCGTATTGTGTTCTTTAGGTACAGGCAATAGGTTCGACTAGAGTGAGCCCTATGTTATTATTGAACGAACCTATGACCCAAAACTACTCTTGGCTACACGAGTGAAGTCAGGGACATCACCTGACATACAATGATGCAGCAGGCCAACATCCAAACGTTCGTCAGTCAATACCTGCCATGATAGGCCACTTCGGACATCGCCGAAATTCTGTGCGGCTGTAAACCTGAGCATGCGCCTAATGCGAGCAGCCTGCAGAGTGAGTTGGTCAGGCTCCAATGCGTTTAGGTTACACAGAGGGCTCAAGCCTTGGTCGTAAATAGATCCACGACATAAGGTGGTTACACTATTAATGTTTGTCACCCACATCTCATCATCCAGAGACAGCTGGAGCCATGGAGGGCCAGACCACAGAGACGCAGTTTGCTGCCATCACCCATCGCAGCTCTTCGGACGACGATTCAAGTAGTTCTGACGAGATAGCTTCGGACTTCGACGAAGTCGAATCTGCCCGCAAGATTCTTGAAGAAACGCCAGAAGACGATCCTGATCGAGGCGATGCTTTGGGTAATGTGGGGGCCTTTCTTCGGGACAGGTTCCTCGAAACTGGTGATCGAGCTGACCTGGAAGAGGCTATCGTTTTTGTCCGTCAAGCGGTCGCAGCCTACCCAGAAGACGACAGATCAAACGTCGACAGCCGACCGCACTGGTTGAATGAACTCGGCAACGCGCTTCGAGACAAACACGCTCTCAACGGCGATGCTGACGTCCTTGCCGAAGCTATTCAATCGGCCCGTGAAGCTGTCAAGGCCACTCCAATTTATGATCCATACCGAGCAGGCCGCCTGAACCACCTCGCAATGTGCCTTGGGGACAAATTCCTCGAAACTGATGATCGAGCTGACTTGGATGAGGCCATCGAAGTCGCCCGTAATGCCGTAGAAGCCACCAAGGAAGAAGGCCCTGAGCAAGCTAATCGGTTGAGCAGCCTTAGCACCCTATTAGCTGACGCATATGAGAGAACGGGAGTGGTATCCGTTTTAGATGAGGCAATCGAAGCCGCCCGCGAATCGGTGAGAATTGACCACAACGGACATCGAAACCGAGCTACATGGTTGAGCAACCTTTGTTCTGTGCTTCATTTGAGATACAATCGCATTCAGTCGCTTTCTGACCTGGACGACGCCATTCAATTTGGCCGCGAGGCTGTTAAAAGTGCGCCTGCCAGTGAATCAGTACGAGAGTCATACTTGAACACCCTCAGTTGTGCATTGGGCGATAGATATTCGAGATTGGCCATTCTCTCCGACCTCGAGGAATCTATTAGCTTTGGCCGGCAAGCGATTTCCCTCGTACCTGCAGATCACCCCGACAGAGCCCTGTGGCTGTTCAATCTCAGTATTCGACTAGGAGATAAATTCCACTACACGAGACAACTAGCAGATGTGGCAGAGTCTCAGAAGGTGGCACAAGAGGCTCTCGACCTCACCGACGACAACGACCCGGAACGACCGCGACGTTTGAACAGCTTTGTACTCACTCTCCTCGATGTGTACAGTGTGAGCAGAGACGTTTCTGATCTCGAGCTGGCAGTATCGACTGCCCGCAACGCAGTGCAGCTTACCCCGGAAGACCATCCGAATCGAGCCAGTCACCTTCATGTACTTGGCGACATGATCTCACGCAAATATTCAGTAAAAGGGGCTGCGGAAGACCTCGCAGAGTCTAGAGCAAACTTCTTATCAGCCTTGGAACAACACCACTCTCCGCCTTCTGCTCGTATGTCTGCTGGTATGCGAGCCCTTGGCAGCTGCGCGCGCGCTTCAGACTGGGACAAGGCGTGTGAAGTCGCCCAAGAGACTATTTTGCTCGTCCCTCAGCTTGTAGTTCGATCACTTGAGAACTCGGACAAGCAGAACCTCCTGAGCCAAATTACGGGACTCGGAGCGGACGCGGCGGCAGTGCATTTGCAGGCCGGCAAGCCCGTTGCAGATGCTCTCACTCTACTGGAGCAGGCACGCGGTGTCCTTGGGGCATCTCTAGAGGAGTTGCGGATGGACACGTCCGCACTTAGGTTGGAATGTCCCGCCCTGGCAACCCGGTTTCTGCATTTGCAATCTGAGTTGGACCGTCCTCCTGCCCATAAGACCAACTCGCGGTACAACTTGGGCGTGGAGCTTGACAATGTGATAAACGAGATACGTCGACAACCGGGTTTTGAGACCTTCTTGCGTCCGCCACCTGTTGAAGCGATCCAGGCTGCTGCAAGCCGTGGGTCGATTGTCGTCCTCAACGTGAGCGAGTTTCGCTGTGACGCAATCATTGTCCAAGAGGACGGAGTCAAGGCTTTGCCACTTCCGCGACTCACCAAGACCGCGATTGAAGAGAGAGTCAAAAGGGACGCTCTTGGTACCGTGGAAACCCTGAACTGGTTTTGGGATGTCGCTGCAAGCCCAGTCCTGGAAGATCTAGGCTTCATACAATCGCCGTCTGACGGCAAATGGCCGCATGTTTGGTGGATTCCTACCGGGCCCCTGAGCAGATTTCCCGTCCATGCGGCAGGCTATCACGACAAATGCTTGTCTAGAACCGTACTCGACCGAGTCATGTCATCCTACAGCTCTTCCATAAAGGCCATCATACATGGTCGGCAACGTCAGGTTCATCCGTTGACCTCAGCCCAGGCACTGCTTGTTGCCATGGAGTACACACCAGGGTATGATAGGCTTCGGTTTGCGACCGAGGAGGTGGCGATGTTACACACCCTGTGTGAGTCGATGAACTTTCACCCTATCCAGCCAGGACGACGCAAACAAGATGTTGTGGGTCATTTACTAGATAGCAAGATATTCCACTTCGCCGGCCATGGCTACACAGACGAACGGGATCCATCCAAGAGCTTTTTGTGTCTAGACGACGGGAAGGATGACCCGCTGAGGGTAGCCGATCTGCTGGCCATGAACCTTCGCGAGCACTCACCATTTCTCGCCTATCTTTCGGCCTGTGGGACTGGTCGGATCAAGGACGAGAGGTTTCTGGATGAGAGCATCCACCTGATCAGTGCATGTCAACTGGCAGGGTTTCGCCACGTTATTGGTACCTTATGGGAGGTTAACGACGAAATCTGCGTGAAGATGGCAAGAATCACGTATGAGAGTATAAGGGACACAGGCATGAGTGACGAATCAGTGTGTTGGGGGCTGCACAATGCAAGTCGAAAGCTTCGAGATCTTTGGCTAAGCGGGTTAGTAAAGTTCGAACGTGAAAGAGAGTGCATTATAGAGGCAGAGACATCCCTAGCAGAGGACGAGATGGTTGCTCAGAGTGTCAGCAATAGGGATCAGAGAGCTGATAGAAAGCCTGTTCTAAGCAACAGGCCACCGGAGTCACTTTCATGGGCTCCTTATGTTCATTTTGGCGTATAAGTGTCTTTTATAAGTATTTGGTTTCGGGGTTGAAAATTGAGCAAGTGTCTAACGTGTCATCTCGGAAAAATCTATTTGACATATGTACGAACGCGAAAACTCAATGCAGCCCAGTCCTCCGAATCAAACGCCGGACTTGATCCCCTTCCTTCGCTACTCCCATGCCGCTTGGTTAGTTCACCAATTTCTGGCAACTCTAATAACGTGAACGAGGTTGGCTGAACGGTAAGGAAGATCTTGAAGATGTCGTCACAATTTTGCTTCCCTTTGTCTTTTATCTCCCTTGGTACTATATTTTGTATGCTCTGCTTCCACTCTCCGGAAGTTCCATTTTCAAAATCTTTGTCATCTTTGTTGCTGGAACGTGGTGGGATGACATAGTGATTCCCGTGGAGAAGGTTTTCTATCTCCCAGCATGAACCCATGTTATAGAAATAGAAGTAAATATCACGACCTCCCTTTTCCTCTTTATTCTGCACTACCAAAGTCAGCTCATCGCCATCTTCTACCTCCACTAAACACTCGGCATGAGCACATGTTGGATGAAATGGCCCCAATTTTGAACATCCCGGGTAAAATATCTTTTTAGCTGCATTTACGAGGTGAACACTGAATGACTTTCTGAAAGGATGCGCTGGATTTGCCAGCAAGCCATTGGCTAAATTCTCCACCAGTTTGAACTTGGCCAAGTGCTCCACAATATCTAGAACGTAGCCAGCATTTTCTTGCAGGTCGTACTGAGAAGCGGGCAGGTCAGGAATCCTTTGCTTTAGTTCGTCTTGGATCTCGTAGCTGTCTCTGGCAGATATAGTGACATGGAATGAGAACGATACTCCAGGTTCTGCATTATCCGAGTACTGTACATCAAGAGATGGTCGCTCTTGCCTGGCCCTCTCCCATATATCACGGCATGGTAGTTGAAGGTCGAGCAAGATGGGAAATCTTCGAAGAGACAAACGCGTGCATGCCGTTGCGGTCATTCCTGATTGGACAACCGCCATACCTAATATATTCAAGTCGGACATGAGAGCTCCGGAGCGAATAACTTCGAAAAGCACTGAATTCTGCTCAGAGTCACGTTTTCTAGGATTTATAGAACACAGGGCGAACTTGTCCCCTTGGCAAACACCCTGCGCCTGGCCAGCTCCTAATTGCAGGTTCTGGTCCATGTTTTTCATGATTGAAATCGGTATCGCATCATCCTCACGGTTAGCGTCTTCAAAGAAGCAGAGCCTCTTGTTCCCGTAAAGCATTGGCGTCTGTCGCACCCCCTTTTCTCGGAATCTGGCACACAAATGAGCGTAAATGTGCTGCTGCCTGCCTCCAACCCGCCCACAATTGATAAACGCCCTAGCCAGAAAGTAGGATAATACTCCATACCATTGCTGGCCGACCTGAAGTTCCCGCGCTACCTCAGCCGGGCCACATGCAGTGAGGACAGTATAACCGTCTGGGCTGACCAGCCAGTTGGAGCGCATGGACGCGCCACGGAAAGGCGGAAGGGTGGCTTCATCTTCCAAGCTGAGGCTTTGTCCGGGCGTTGGGGGATATGCCGCGTCCACGGTGGAGTCGTAGGGCAGATAGCGGACCGAGGGATCCTTCTCGTCCCGCACGACGCTCCCAGAAGCACAACAGTCGAGAACAAGAGTCACCTTCAAGCCTTTATCCACCATTTTCTTCAGCCAAAATGCCAACTCAGAGCCTCGCAGATATTGGATCTTCGTCGCATCACCCCCTGCGATAAGAACCAAGGCCAGCTCTCCCGTGGAATTACTCGAGAATTTGCTGGTAGGTGCAATGGCCGTGCCGTGCCCGGTGAAATGGATGTAGACGAAGGTACTGGGGGCGGCCTGCAGGGTTATCATTTCGAGGCTCGACATGACATTGCTATGAGAAGACAAGTCGCCTTCGTCTTCGACTGGACTTGAAGCATCCGGCTCCGTCAGGCTCGCTGTAAGCATCCGGATGCTCACTCCTGGCACCGACTTGGTCAACTGCTCTTTGATTGCTCGAACATCCTGTACACAGCCTTTCAAAGCGGGCCACTCCTCTCGTCGCTCCTTTGGGGTAAACCCCGCGCCGATTAAAAGTGCATGATGCGTCGTGATAACGTTCTGTTCTTTCGGCAGCATGGAGAATGATCCAGAGTTGAAAGCAGCATACAAGTTGTAGACGTTATGGGATGGTAGCACTCGGATTTCCTTGCGCAATCAAGATGAGGGGTTCAGAGATGGGGGCTCGCGACAACAATTGAATTGGGGCTTAGGTAACCAAGCTACATAAGATACCTGCAGAGTCCTGCGAGTACCTCTTATACCCTTCGTAGCTCATTTTCATCCACTTCCCTCCCATTGTTGGCAGGTGTTCCATCCTCAAGGCAAAGAGTGTACCGTCCAGGGCTGCACACATCCTGTATGACATATGGGCCTTCCTGCTGCCCAGCCACAATGAGGTACACTCTATCATCTCGCCGAAATTTGCTCTATCAGGTCTTTTTAGCCAGGTAAGGCGACACTTCGGGCAACTGACAGTGCTGGATTTTGTAACCCTCCCTTTGCCACCTTCGCTGATGGTGAAGTCGGGACTCTCGCGCCTGGTTGCGAACCGTGAGTACTAGACTGATAAGAGAAGCATCGCCGGTTCTTACCCATTAGAGTGGCTCATATTGTCAACGGAAAGCAACAGCGATGGAATCTAGGCACTGAGAGTGTCTCTATCGCACCACGAAATCGATCTAGGAATTTGTGTCGGGATACAGTGCGTATACCTGGGTGATGGTGCCCGGCAGTTATAGGCAATGAGCTGCGGCAGCTTACGCAGAGCTAGGGGCATGTCTATGGCTCTGGTAATATAGCCACATCACAGCCGTTGACGCATGCTCTGTTGGGCTCTTTTGTCTTGCGTTTGGGATTGGTCACCGCCGTGCAATAAGAAGCACTCCACCAAGTATTGCGGCCTAAATTTGCACTGGGGGGAGCTGCGCGTCGCCTCGTTTGGCAGCATTCACTCAAGCATAGGTGCCTTATGCGGTATGTCTCCTCAGCCCGACAGCCGTAATAAACCACAAGGTCAAGATACGCAACGACGCTGGTAATCCCCAATACCCAAACCTGCAAGTTTCTGGATGTTTCTTCTCAGATTCTTCTTTCCTAACTGGAAATTCGGGTCTCCACGACCAAATACCATGTCAGGATACGACTTAGAAATGGCCGCAAGCTCGACGGAATGCAGGCAGCCGATGAAGAAGAGTGTGGCTATCTTTGATACTGTACTAAGGGCAGGGATTATTTACTAAGTATTCTTAGTTGAAGAGTATAGGGCTGGCTATCCCCAGTTCTGTGCCTTGATTGCGGCCAATACCGACTTCTTCATATCTAGACGATTTCTGAGACTCCGCTCTAGGCTACTCCTGTTAAAGCAGGACAAGTTAACTTTGCTTGAGAAGCAGCTGGACGATATAGATCAGAAGGAAGCAAAGCCTCTTTTCCTTGGAAAGAGTCGGGGCGATACAAATGTAGCACGAAGTTCTCTTCTAGAAGAAATTTCTGTGCATCTAGACAATTATGGTATTATTGATGGTTTTCCGCTGTATTGCACTATTTAACAATCAATAGATACGTTTCTAGAGAAAACCCACAACATACTCAGTTTCAGCCACGCCCTACCAAGAGACGTTTCGAGTTTAGAGAACTGGGTGGACGCAAAGGGGTGTTTAAGCAGAGACGAGACCAAATACCTGGAACACGAACGAGAGTTAATCAGTCTTGCAACTGCGAACGATAGTGCTATGAAGAAACTTGAAGACTGCGTGGAAGATCTATTTGTTCGCTATTATAAAGGCTACCGAGCAGTACGACCACACCTTTTTGGCAAGATAATCTGCTGACCAGAGACGTAGATCCCTCAGCATAACTTGTCAACTGATCCGGAAGTCTATCTCTATTCTGGTTTGATGATTAAGCGTACAGCTAAGGCATTTATGTTATTCCTAATAACGTCTCTACTTCTCGCGCCAGTCGTCATTTGCATGATTGTCAATAACATCTGGACTCGAATCTTCGTTATTATAACGTCTACGATCTTGTACCTGTCTATCTTGTCTCAGCTAACCAACTCAAAAATGATAGAATTAATTGTAGCTGGGGCAACGTGGGTACCCCTTTCCTAGTCTGCTAATATGATTTTCACCTGTTGACATTTAACTAATAAAAGAGAATTAGCTTTGCGACTATTCTAACAGTTTTCGTGTCGGGTGTTAACAGCGGTTCAAGCTAGAGTTACTAGATGTCTAGATGACCCGTATGATATTCTTATAGACATGCTGGAACTGAACAAGGTCTACTTTGAGATGAGCGCGTATTATGTTGAAGTAAGATCCTTGAAATAATCAGTCTTACAGCTGCTGCGGATATTTGACTTTTATTCTTTAGTCTAAAAACAACTAAAACTCTATAATTTCGGGTACTAAGCATAACAACAAACTTAGTAGAAGCCAAGACCTACCCCTTAACCGAAACTTAAGCTTGAACAAAGCATTCATAGATTTTCATCGTCGTCTTTACTACCTGGTCCTGTATTACTAGTCTTTATGTTGATTTCTACCTGGTAAAGCTTTTATAATGAAAATTACCGAAACCGTAACTTATCATCTGTGGTAATTATTCGCCTTATACTAAGAGTACTTAGTAAGCTGCCTAGTCATTCATCAAGATTATGTCTTGTCCATAACTGTATCGAGTCGTCAAGGGAGCCAAAAGGAAAGTCCAAAAGCAGAACAAAAACATACAACAGTAGGTATTCGCTGGTGGTCACCCACCCAACTACTAATCTACCGATCTGAGGCTTGTGTATGGCAGAGCGGACGGGATGCCCAATTCTCCTCAGTCTATGGTCGTATGTGCCAGGTATGCCGTAGTCTTGGTTTATATCTCACCAGATTCTATGGAGCATGGAAACAAAAGGCAAAAACATACAACAGTAGGTATTCGCTGGTGGTCACCCACCCAACTACTAATCTACCGATCTGAGGCTTATGTATGGCAGAGCGGACGGGATGCCCAGTTCTCCTCAGTCTATGGTCGTATGTACCGGTAAAGCCTTTGTGTCGTAATATAAAGCAAGATGCCAGAAGCAGGCTAGTAGAACTAAACGAAGACGGGGGTTGACATACCGAAAGCCTCATGCGGCGGAGTGACAGACAGCGACCGCCGACGTCCAGAGAAGTACGCAGGTGTCGAGTTTGGAGTAAAATGACACTTGGGGGACAAGAGGGTTGTCTTACGACTGATGCTATCCCTATTCGAGGTGGCTGTGGCTGACAGTCCACGCAACGCCGTCGCCACCTCCCCGTGGTTTCAGCTCTTGCGACGATACGATTACCGATCAGATAAGGCCCCGACCTCCAAATCCGCACCTCGATTGCGGTGCCATGGCTCGGGGGAGGAGACGCTGCTCCAGGTCCGACGAACCAAAGGGTGATGGACGAGTCTGGGCGGCTCCGCATGCCAACACGGACGCCCGCTTAGCTTCTGCAACGTCCCAAGCTCCGGCCGTCTGATGTCTGAAACGCGCCGACTTGAGGGAGGAAAGAGGAGGCGCTGGCAATGCGCGACCGTTTTAGCACTCGATGGGGAAAGCCATCCCGCCAAACGTTCCCCCTTTGCGGGCGAGATGCTTGCATGGCCTTGTCGCACTCTTGGCACCCGCTCCACATTCATGTTACAGTGCGAACCACCCAACCCTGATATGCTTATTTGGCCATCAAGCTTTTGCCCTTGCGGATCATATATCTTGGCAGCCTTGGGACGGACGGTATGGTCTTCGTCCCAAGTTCAGCTCCGCACGTCGACCTTCTCTTCTGTTGCGCTTCTTTTTCGGCTTTAATCTCTTTCCTGGGCCGGCCCCAAGTACATTCTTTCCCCTTCGGATTATTCAAGCAAGATGGGCTTCACGTTAAGGGTTTTCTTGTTGCTGGCCATTTCGGTGGCGTTGCTGGCGCTGGTGGAGGCAATGCCCGTGCAGGACTTCCCGGGTATCAATGCCCGGAGCCAGACCGCGGCCAGTCTCGTTGGCAACCAGGACGCTGCCAAGAAGGCTGGGACCAATGCAAAATCCACGGCCGCACAATCCTCTACTGTAGTTGCGGCGAATGCCAAGACGACGGCCGCTACCGGGGCGACGGCTACAACCGATGTAGACCCCAATTTCGACTTGGCTGCGGCTACCTCTGCTGAAAAGGCGGCTGCTGTGAGTACATTGGTGTTGACGGGCTTTGGTGTGAAGTCGAATGAGGCTGAATCTTGTCAATTTCTAGGCTTCTGCGACCGTCTTAGCTGCCTCTGCCAACGAACTGAAAGTCTCTCAGCTGATGACCGCAAGCTCCTCGGTCCAGAAGCTGGATATTCTCTCCGATGACACCGACTGGAAATTCGATTTCAATACTGAGCCGGCGGGCGCCAATGGCTTAGGTAATGACATCTTTGCTCTAAGCTCCAAGAATACCATGCTAATATCGATCTAGGAGGCACAATCGTCACGGCCAATCTTGCTTCTTTCCCGGTCACTCAAATGACCGGCTCATCTATGGCCATTGGAGTCATGGGAGCTTGCGGTTTTGCAACCCCTCACTCGCACCCACGGGCCAATGAGTTGAACTTGGTAACGCAAGGACAGTTGATCTCGACCATGACGCTGGAGAATGGCGTTCGAGTGATCAACCAGACGATTGGATTCCAGCAAATGACCGTCTTCCCCCAAGGGAGCATGCACATGGAATACAACCCGGGCTGCACGAACGCCACCTTCGTAGCGGCCTTCACGAGCGCCGATGCCGGGGTGCAGCAGACCATGACTGCCTTTACCAATTTCGGTGACCAAGTCGTGCAAGCTACCATGGGAGGAGCCTTGACGGTCGATGGAAAGGATATCGATGCGTTCAAGACCGCCATTCCGATCAATGTGGCACTGGGTGTCGAAAGTTGCTTGCAAGCTTGCGGCTTGAAGAAGCGAAGCTTGATGGAGACAAGAGAGGTGCTCAAGAGAGGCCTACAGGCAAGGACGGTAGCTACAGAGAAAGCTCAGGCTTTTGGTCTGTAAATTAACTGCCCGGTTCTTGCTCGTCAGTTTTCTGGACGGCAGCATTCGCTTATTAGAAGGTTGGTTGGAGTTTATTGGGCCGCACCGCCTCTTGGCTATCTGCTTAGAATGCTATTTGATTATACCCATGGTACTTTTTTGAAGATATTTATCGTTCCCTTTCAGAGCCTGACTCTTTTTGCCCGAGGGAGTTTTGCAGTAAGACTCGGCCTTGGATAGAATTTGCTGTATATCAGTCGTCGCCTGTATTTAGAATAATCAAGCATGAGGGCTTTAAACTCAATATCTTGTGGGTAACGAAGCGCGAATACGCCAGAAGTACCGATTTAGTTTCCATCTATCAGAAACATGAAGTATGGTTTCAAAGTATGAGGCTTTGACAATAGCAAAGACAACCCAACTGATATGTATAACCTCGACCCTTGATACTGGAATGGCAAAATTCGGGCACCTCGTCTCTAAACACGGGAATAAATCACAGTAGTTAGGGGGGCCGCAACTCTGTACTGCGCACGGCCAAGAAGAAATCCGTACCCCGATATTTGCTTATCCCCGAGGTTTGCGCTGGTAATAAGACGCAGAGCTTGGTTGTGAGACGGAGGGGTTGGTACCTGACGTAGTCAGATGTGGGTCTTCTCCGCGTCAAGCCCCAGCTTACCTGCTAGACTGATACATCGGCCTTGCTGACATTTCTAGGCATACTGTTCCAATCACCGACGGACTGGCTGATGTAGGGAGTGCGTCCAAGCAAGACGCTATTGTCCAAATTTGATATGATATTTATCCACCATGCCGCATAATCTACTACCAAGTGACCTATAAACGTAAAATTCCAAGAGTTGTTTTTCATTAAAAAGCTTCAAGTCTGTCTAAACATCCATTGTCTCTATAGATAGAATAGGGCTCTTCACTTCGAAGGTTCTCGTTTGTTACTACTATAGTGCCGAGCCGTCCAGCATTGGACATTCCATAAGATCCCATCTCGCTAACATCTCACAGGAAACCTCTTCCTCAACCCACCACCATACTTGTAGATCAGCGCGGGGGCTGGTATCAAGCCCAGAGCTAAGAAACCCAAAAGCGAATTGCCCCAACCGAGACCAAGAGCAGAGTACATTTTCGGGCCCGCCAGAGGAATGAAAGCCCCGAACAAACAACGCACGAACGAAAGACCAGCCACTGAAGAAGCAGCATATTGTGCACTGATATCGATGAAGTATGTCTGAATAGGTGCGAATATTCCCATCAACCCCAGTCCGAAAGGCAGCAGGCCTATGATCGGGACAATCCAGTGGGTATGTGTTTCGGTGCTCCACCCGTACCAGAAGAGCGAGACCGGGATGAAGAAGGAAAACATGAGACAGGTCGCGAGACGCATCTCCGGCTCGTAAACTCCGTTGTTGGCTTTGGTCAGCCGAATAATCGTCGGGTCTGAAGTCTTCCCCACGATCACAATTCCGATGAGAAAGCCAAGCCCCATGCCAATGTACGCCAGACCGCAGATCTCCGGATCCCAGCCGTAGGACCCGATAAAGACTTCGGTGATCGTGGCGAAGAGCAAATATAGAAGACCGAAGACGAACGATATATAAACTGCAAGCAAGAGCAATATTGGGGAAGTAAAGAGCATTCTCAGGGGTCGAAACATTCCACTTATGAACGCGGCTCGCCTTACGCCAGTGTCGTTTTTGCTCGCGTCGTCAAATGCACTTCGGAGAGCCGGTCTACCAAGTTCTTTACGAAGTCGCTCAGTCTTATGCCGTATAAGCACGACGGGATTGGTCTCCCGGTTGATGATTATATTCGCCAGAGTGACCGATCCGCACGCCACCAACAGAATCCAGTAAACCCATCTCCAACCAGCTCTTTGCGAGATGAACCCGCCAATGATAGGACCTTATGAGATTCGTTAGAATTGTATTCGCTCAAAGTTTTTACTGTAAACCCAGACGACCATACCTATCACCGGTCCAAAAAGCGGCCCGAAGGAAAAGACCGCGTTTGCCTTTCCACGCTGCTCCACAGGAAACAGATCTGCAATGACTCCTCCACCGATAGTCAAGCAAGCCGAGCCACCAATGCCACACAAGAGACGAAACCCGATGAGCGCCCCGATATTTGGGGCCAAGGCACAACCGATCTCCCACAACGTGAGCATGATATTCGCCGCATTAAGAACGGGCCGCCGTCCGTAGACCTCACTCAGCGGCGAGAAGACGAGAGGGCCGAGCTGATCTGCTTAGCACAACAAGACGAATTCTCGAGTCAACTTACAGCAAAACCGAGGACGAAGACGCTGACGGCGAAAGAGTCCAAGATCGTAGATGTATTGTGGAATTCAAGATCCATCAATGGGATGCCAGGAGCCGTAATGGAGGAAGTCAGAGGACTTTTCGAAATCCCAAGGAATCAGCTTCTGGAACGTCTGAAGGCCTCCCACCTGGGGCGGTCAACTCTTACCTCATGAAAGTGATGCTGCTCACACAGCCCAGCAGGAGCCATTTCCGCGCCTCGGGAAAATTCCTGTACGCTGTCAACCATCCAAAATTCTCCACTCCAGCCCATATTCCACAAAGTTGCAGCCTACTGTGGGTTCCGAGGATCGTCTTGTCCGTCCCAACCAACGATGTCTCGATCAAGATCGGTCACGGGAAAACTTTCGGCGATCACAGCCTGGCGGGTGGTGGTGCTCGAGGACGTTTTCTGCAACGAGACATCCCAAGGCTGGCTCCGATCTTTCTCGGACGATGTGTTCGCGGTTTGCGTATTTAGCTCACTACAAGATTCCAGGTCTCTGCCGTCTGAAATCGGCGCGTCAGTCTCCGAGGATGGAAACATGATTCAAGGGACATGCAAAATCAGGAGAGAGAAAGATCGTCCGAGCTGGCGGGGAGGTTAGGGGGAGAAAGTGCATCGAGTCTGACAACAGCAGAAGGCTACATGATAAAGGACGGTGGAGATGGACAGGCTGCTAAAAATTAATTGGAATTTCCGTAAAGGTTAAGCTGAACTGTAAGGCTGGCCAAAAGGCGCAGTCTGGGGCACAGCGTCAGACGGGCTGACAGGGTTCTGCTCCGTTCACCTCGTACCTCGATCTGCATCCGACTAATAGTTTTGCGTACATCCCAAGCCACTGTCGAACAAGACCTGCGGCGTAGAAAACTCACGATATCGCTAAGAACCATCAGCCGCACACGTGGACGGCTTCTGCAAATATTGAGCATAGCCCTTTACATGCATTCCCTCACCAGACACCAACCAAATCTAAAAATACGCCCGCGTCTGATGCAAGATTTATCTTTGATTTCCGATATACACAAGCTCTATCAACAGCTGTGCGACAATTTAGTGTGTTTCCAGGATGCAATGCAGATGCAGAATAAATGGTGTCCAAATCCCAATGCCACCACACATGCCATGACCTATGCCCAAATAGCTCTAAACTTCTCGTCAAACTCCGTCTTAAGCTTGCGGAAAGCCCGATAAACGTTCATCAATTTTTCGTACTCCTCGTCGTCCGTCTCGCCACGGCCTTCTTCAACCATCTCATTCTTCAGGAAGTCCTCTTCGGCGACCAAGGCATCCTCGCCTGCGTCCCAGTCATCCACAATTCCCTTCCTTCCTTTCTTGATCAGTGTCGGAGGTGCGCTTGGTGCTGAAGAAGCGGAACTAATCGTAGTCTCAGTATCTGTGGCAGCAATTTGCTCATCGGCGTCGTTTTCGGCTGCATCACCACTACCCATGACATCAAGCATCTCGGGATCTTCAGTGCTGCCAAGGCCAAGGTAGATCGCCAAGGAGGTGCAGATTGTCGCCAGGACCATGGAGAAATCATTGAGCGCAAACCAAACCTATTTCCAATTAGCATCAGAACAACAAAATACGTAAAGCAACTTACGTCAGATGCACGAATGCCGTTCGCCTCTTCCAATGGCTTCACAGACCCATGCATGAAGAAATCAAGTAGATAAGCGTTCAATGGAGATCTTGTTTCATCAGGGTGGATTTCAAGGTGAGGAATAACAGCTGATTCCAGAAAAACTCCCTCTCGTGTCGAGCTGCAAAGATCTTCAATGGTCTTGAAATCATCGCCATGACCGGAAAGTGCGACGAATGCCGATCGTGCGTGAGGTGCCGATAGGGTTGGAAGGAAGTCGACAGACTGGACAATTCCATTTGCAGCTTTACCATTGGTTGAGCTCATGGCATCTGCGCCAATAGGTGTTTTGGTGAAAGGAAGTTGACTTTCCTCACCCTCGACGTGTTGTGCCGCAAAGGTTTTCACGTAGGTTGTGAATATGTCCAGCGTATCAGCGTTGTGTTTCCGTAGGATCTCCACTGCTTCGGTGGGCATATCTGGAAGATATACAAGTGAGGGTGATCGCTTGATCTTCTCAATCTCCTCCTCATCCTTGACTTCTCTCACAACTCTGCGTGCAAATAGATGACTCAACACAAGTATCAATGTCTGCGTGATCTCATCGCCTTTCGTTTCGATGTCAGCACACAGGTTATGGAAGTAGCCGCCGCGCAACAGAGCATGGAAGGCGAAAGAAGAATTTTCCGTAAAGTATAAGTGAGAAACTATACTAGTGAATTCGACAGGCTCTCCTCGAGGTCCAAGGAGTTGGTTTCGTCGTAGATACTCGATCGAGAACCTCAAGTGATGCAACACCTGTTCCTTGAAGCTCTTACCCCCGAGGTAAAGTCGTGGTTGAGATAGAAGCGAGTTGATTGCCTTTACTGCATATGGTGAACTCTTTGAATCATTCAAGAGAGTGCAGAGTCTTAACACCAAAGTTGTGGTGATTGGAAAGTGGCCAGTAAGTTCGGGCAGTCGGGAACTGAGGAGTCGACTCGCTCTCTCCCGAGGAATGCCTTGAAAGACAACATTACCTAGCAGATCAAATCCACGACGACCAGATCTACCAGCTGCTTGTCGGAAGTTGAGGGCCGTAAGGTAGACCGAATCTCCTGAGAATACTACAGTCGCACAGGGCATGTTGATACCCAAGGAAAGTGTGCCTGTTGCGATAACCACTCTCAGAAAGCCTTTTCGAAACAACATCTCTACAGACTGGCGATATTTTCGATTCATACCAGCATGATGAACACCAATACCTCGCCTAAGAAGGTCGATGAGATCTTCGGCAATGTACTTTCGACGTAACTGCTTGACGTAGTCGTCCAGTTCGGCCTTGGGTAGATGCTTAGGATTAGCAAAGCTGAATTCTGCCTGAGGAGCGTTGGGATCAAAGTTATCATAGATAGACACTCCGTCAGCAGCCGCATCATCGCGCATACGGTCCATTTTTGATCCGCCATCCTCATCGTCATTTCCTTTCTTGGATGGTTTCACTGGCTTCCGGGACTTTTTGCTCTTCTGTTCTAGGTATTTCTCGAATCCCTCCATGAGTTTTTTCCACTCTCGGCCTTCTTTCCATTTGTTCTCTGCATCGACAAGCTGCTTCAACACGCTTCGTGCAACATTCTCACACTCACTACGGTCGTAATTGAACAGAATTGCAGGGAGCGCCCTGCGCCTGTGTAGCTGGAAGAGGAGCGGTAGCGTTGTTGATTTCAGGTCAAGAGGATCGACAATGTCGTTATCCACAGATGAGCTTTGTGATGACAGGGGTTCAGAGTTTCCGTTCGTTGCTGCTTTTCCAGCTGTCTCTAAGGGGCCAAGCTCGGAAACAATTTGGTCAAATGGCGATTCAGAATCTCCCATCCATTCTTTGAGTACCGTTTTGAGACCCTTTTCCCATGCAAAGATATCCGCTTTTCTGATACAAGCAGGAAGTGCCTTGGCAGGATCCAGCGAAACTGGGACTTTGTACTTGTCGTTCTGGACCTTGCACATCGCTTTCCATAGAGAAAAGCAGTCACGAGGTTCAAGTGCTAGATCATCGGGCATGCCACGGCTCTTATCGATCAATGAAGAAATTGGATGAAATGGCTCGAAGCCTTCGAGGCCATCAAGACCAAGGCCGCCACCATATGATCTGCCGAAACCTGAGAACTGGAACGTCTTTGGCGGCTCGTACATGTACTTTCGTAGATCAGAGTATCTGGTCGAATGCTGAATCATTTTCATCTCGTGTCCGGAGGCTTTTTGTGTTTCCGTGAGCCAGTCATTGAAACTCTCCGGGTTTCCAACAGTCGCAGAGAGAGCAATAATCGGACATGGAGCAAGTAGGAGTAACTGCTCCCATACAACACCATCTTCTGCTTGGCCGATGGAGTGGATTTCATCGAAAATGATTCGTCTGACTCTGGGTGCCCACGACTTTGCATTTGAAGGACTCAACAGCATAATTTGTAGAATATGCGGGACAGTAACAAGAATTTGGCATCCTGTTGAATTGTTGACTCGGTAGTCTCGAGTATGAATAGCCCAGACACCTTTACCCGGTTGTGGGAATTTTTTGGAAAAGCGGCCTTCAGTAGAGTTAGCTGCTGCGCAAACATGTGTGCTCGTTCCGTTCTCCTCAAGGTATGTAAGACAAGAGGAGAGACATGGAAGTTCCTGGAGGGCCAAGACGGAACCAGCAAATAGGTCGCTTTATCACGTACCTTGAACTTCAGCAGCGATCTGGTTGACAAGTGCCTTGGTTGGAGCAACATAAATCAGAACACCATCGTTGTCGGCTCTCAAGATACTTTCCATTGCGTAGAAAGATATGAATGTCTAATAAAGTTAGCGCGTGTGAAACAGCATTTGATAGTGGGTGCAATGTAAAGGAATCAAAACACATACTTTACCAGCGGATGTTGGAGCGACCACAAATACACTGCGATTTGCATCTAGGTCATCCAACACCTCTCTCTGCCAACCATCAGGGACGAAGC
Organism: Coleophoma crateriformis; assembly: GCA_003369635.1. Classification (NCBI taxonomy): domain Eukaryota; kingdom Fungi; phylum Ascomycota; class Leotiomycetes; order Helotiales; family Dermateaceae; genus Coleophoma; species Coleophoma crateriformis. The sequence continues at coordinate 252,435 of PDLN01000006.1, forward strand.
TTGTTACTCGAGGATCAGGCTTAGCATCCAGCATACGAGGCATATAAGGACCACAGTAATCAAGCTGAAAGTTCACCTGAGGCATATCTATGCGAAGTGGCTGTGCCGAGGCCGGATATTTGAACACGAAAGACAACTTCCTATCCGTGCCAGACGGCTCGATGGGCGAAAGCGCATCCGTGATACCCAAGAGTGAGGCAACCTTAGTCATGTGTAAGATTATTTCCTTCGTGATTGGCGATGTGGTGGTGCATAAGGAGCGGATCGTGGTCCAGATCAGCGCGACAACATGGTATCCGTCAGCCTTTTTGCTCGCTTTGCAGTAATCAGCCCACCAGGACAGTAGCGACTGAAGGATGTAGGTGTTGACCTCCGACTCGAGATATGATGCCTTGGTCGAATCTAAATTATTGAGATAGGAGGTTGTACGCAGATACCGATCTTGGTAGTCTGAGACAGCATCAAGTCCTTTCATGACCATAGACCACGCAGAGAAGACCTTGTCTGCCTCACTACTTCCCTTTCGCTCCTTGTTTTCAGCGATCATTTGTTCTTTCTTGGATAGCCCGGCAGCTGCTTTCTTGGTTCCTTTCTTAGCGGGACCTTTGGCCTACATAGCTGTCAGCCATTCATCAGTTCGATCGCTGGGGAGATTGTATACGTCTTGTAATTCTTCCTTCTTAGATTTCTTCTCGGGTTTGGCTGGCTTCTCGGGCTTGGAGGACTTCTCTGCTATTTTGACCAATTGCTTTGGGCCGACAGTAATCGTTTCTGGTTCTAGAGCTTTTCCCTTGGCACCTGTCAAGCTTGCAGCGTAAGAAGTCATCTCGCTCATGTAGAATTGATTCAATCTCAGGGGATTTCTGTGCTCAAATTAGCATTGTTCCCGGAAATTTAGTTGGGGACACCTACTTCCACTTGGACACTTTTACTACTGGCGCCAGCTTCGGGTTGAGAGGTTTCCTGTGATTGTGCCAATGAGTGGTTTCTCTGTAAATACGCATCGATCCCAATCGAGCAGCCACCGAGTTATCAGTTTCCACATTAATGCACTCCAAATGTTTGTCAAAGACAGGGCTTGTGAATGGCAACACTGCGAGGTCGTTGGCATCCTCGCTGATATGGGCGTCTTCTGCATTGGCCTGAGAGGACTTTGGGGTATGAAGATCCGCAAAGGTCAAGTTGGAACCGCTGCCAGTTGTTGACTTAATAATGCGGGTAGCAGTCGTCCAGTCAGCTTGGAATGGTTCGGTAGACGCAGCTGTCAACTTGCCATCGGCAAAGGCCTGAAGAGTGGCACGGAAAAGCCGACCATCTACCAGATCGACGGTATCGGCTTCTTCGCCCTCATCATCACGACTGTTGAGCAACTCTCGCCATTCAGAGCTATCGATGATGCTTCGTGCAGCCCCAGAAAACTTGGCAAAGAAATCATCTATCTCCTCCTCAAACTTTTCATCGAAAGTTATGAGTGGCAAGCGACGTTGAGGCAGTGACACTTTTTCAAGCACCAAACTATGGAGCATGAATGCAGAAGCTAGAAAAGTATTGGTTTGCACGTCCAGAAGCTTTGCCATAGCGTGAGCTACAAGATATGGACCAAGATTCATTTCTTCATTGGACTCAAGAGGCTCCAGCTTGGCAGCTTTGAGAAGTTCACTTTGCTGCTGGCCAGCCTGGGATACCACGAAGTCTGCCATCAAGGCTTGGGCCGCCTTGATTTCCTCGTTGAAGTCTGAAGTCATCTGAAGCTTCAGAGGGCTTGGCAAAGTAAAGCTCTCCATGATCATCGTGAATACTTTCGAGTCTCTGAACTCGATCCGATTGATCAAAGCAACATTTAGCTGGTGGATATTGAAATGCCAGATTATTCCACGAAGCCAGTTCCTGGAGCATTTGGCAATCTCTGAAGTATCATCGGTGTTGTACTTTGCTGCTCCATCATGGGCCATCACAAAGTGAATGGGAGAGACATGAAGATATTCCTTGAATGCATCGCTACCTAAGGAAGGAAATTCGTGAATCTCAATATCTGTTCCGGATGATGGAAGACGTAAAGCTAAATGTTGTATGATGGCTGACCGTGCAAGCAAATAGCGGGACCATTTGTTTGCGGGTGCTCCATGCGGAATACAAAGGTACTCGTGCTCAGCAAAAAAACCAATGTGAAATTGGCAGTATCTTTTGACCAAATTCTCCAAGAAACGCTCAACGACATACACTGCGTGCAAGAGTTGGAATCCGTCTGAATAGTGTTAGTAAAGGGTGCGGCAAACCCATCGTAATTCAGACGATGCGATTGGCATGTGAATATGAGGGGGGGGAAGGGCAGGGGTACCATTGAAATCAATCCTCTCATCCTCGAAGCATTCTCGTAGGAGCGAGTCGCCCTCGATGAGAAACAATTCTTTTCCGGCATAATCCCCAACCAGATCAATCCATATAGGTCTGGAGCTGTCATACCAGACCGATATGGATTGGGCGCCACGCGCTGGCTCTTGCTCTGGCGGACCCTCAGCCATAATATTGGCTTAAATGAAGGCTCGTGCTGCTTCTCATGAGTTGTGCCGTCCGGTTAGCCCAGATAGATACGATACTGAGCCTTTTGTCAGCTTCTAGGGTAACGAAGTATGAAGTTAGATTAGATATCCGGGGTGTTGATGACGTTGAACGGCGATGCACCTCGTTGAGGTCGTTTGCTGAGAACGTTAATAATCCGAAACGGTTGTGGGTCACATGATCTGGATGTGCTCATGAAAGTTTTAGCTACAAAGGCAGATAAGAGGTGCATCATGATATTCGAGACTGGCGAGATTTATATGCTGCAAGGTACCATAGTACAGCAGAAGCCAGCGCATGCCAATGCGTTGAATGAGGACAAAACAAAAGTCTGTATCACGTGGTTATGTCAATATCTGTTGTCTTCACGGCTATCCACAGACTAGTGGCAAATATATCAGATTCACCTGCAGAGCAAAACACTTCGTAGCGAGTCCATTTCTTGTCTAGCGTCCTCGTCCTTGATTAACCTTGTTGGCACAGCTCCACCTCGCCGCTCCAGACACGGCGTGCTTAGATTTGCAGATGCTTCTTAACCACAATATAATATGCTCGAGCAACACTGCAGAGACATTGGAAAACAATACTCGTGTATTTGTCCCACCATCTGGCAATTGCTGCTCTTTAAGGCCAGTCAAATCTCCAGAGTTAGACATAATAATCCCCTTTTGGATCTTAACTGGACGGACTGCACCGTCAGAGACATCCTCTTTTGCGACCAGGGATTGAGTCCGAACTGAGGGCTCTTGCGAAACCTATCGCGGCTCTTGCGTAAATAAGCTTGCATTACCCGAAAACTATACACGTGAGATATTTCAGCAGCAAGGATTTTAGCTAGATATCTTGTTGTAGACGCAAAGTCGAGATACCTAGATTTGATTTGTTGTTTTTAGATGGTTCTTGGGTAGTCGTCTCAGATATAGCCCAGCAGAAGAAGACGTGGCTTGCCTCACCATCAAACTACAGGGGTCCAACCGAAAGCGATGGTAGTTGTACAAAGACAGAGAGAAAGAGCACTTATTCCTTACCACTCAAAAACCTCATCGGGCTGCAAAAAATGCCAATCGCTGGTCAGATTCAAGGGTCGCTACAAATACATATCCGTCTCAGAGGCGCCCTCCATTAATCTCCACCACGCTACCGTTCATGTAACGACTGGCATCACTAAACAAGAACACCACAACATCCGCGACCTCATCCGCCGTTCCAAAGCGGCCCAGCGCGACATTTTTGCAGCCCTTCTCAACCGCTTGTGCTCCAGAAACAACCAAGGCATTGGTGGGCGTGTCGATATAGCCCGGCGCAATGACATTCGTTCGGATGCCCTTCGGGCCCAATTCCAACGCGATGCTCTTCGAGAACCCGATGATGGCATGCTTCGTCGCGCAGTAGGTGGCGAACTCGGCCCCACCCACGAGTCCCAGGAGCGAGGAGACGTTGACGAACGATGCGCCGCTCTTGAGATGGGGGATGCACGCTCGAGTGATGTTGAAGAGGCCTTTGATGTTGGTGTTCATGAGCTTGTCCCAGTACACATCGGTGACGTCTGCCGTGGGGAAGGCCGTTGGGTTGATACCGGCACAGTTGAAAACGTGATCAATGCCACCAAACCGTTCCACGGTCGTGGCGACGAAGGCCGTACTGGCTTCGGTTGATCCTACATCGAAAGCCGACAGGAAGTGCGTGTCGCTGGTACAAAGACTGCTCGTTTCCGTCAGAGCTGCTTCATTGATGTCCGTAAGAGCCAACTTGGCCCCCAGCCCAGCTAGCTTGATGGCCGTCGCTCGTCCAATGCCGCTGCCAGCACCTGTAATCAGGACAACTTTGTTTTCGAACGAGGCGGCCATTTTGAGATCGAGATTTGAGGAAATTTAAAGGGGTAAGGTAGGGTAAGATACTATGATTTTTCTAGTTGCCCATCTTTGAGAGCTGTTCGCAAGGCACCCCACCCTCGATGCCGTTGATAGACTATGCGATTGTATATACACTATCAGACAGTGGGCTTCGAGCATCGGACTTCCGAGCACGTGAGCGATGTGGAAAAACTAAACCTACAAAGTGAAATGAACAAAGCGCTTGCATTCTGGAAAAGGCATTCTCATACAATGATTTTCTCTTGTATTCTTACGTTTTAATATGTATGCACGCTATAAATGCTTGTCCGATACTCCGCGCAAGCTACGGTAGAGAGGGGTTGTTATCGTGCTTACAACTGCTTGTTCTGAAATGCGATACGGGAACCCCGCGAGCAGTCTATCGTGGCAGTTGTAAGCGCGGTGCGCCACGGCTACGGCTACTAATTGGGTAAGTTGAGGGGTCATTCTCATGTCGACGACTATTTCTACTTGGCTTGCTCAGTCCAGACACAATTTCATGTACTTCTTTCCATTCATTTCGCTAGACTAGAAATTTTTCAGAATGGCTTCCAGAGACAATTACAAGGCTCTTCCGGCCCTCAGCTCGAAACCACATATTGCCGTACTAACGGACATCTGCAACGAGCCCGATGATGCGGAATCCATGACCCGATTCTTGCTATATACGAATGAGTTTTCAATTGATGCCTTGGTTGCAACTACGTCTACCTGGCAAAGAACTTCGACTCACAAGGACGAAATTTTGGGCATCATTGATGCATATGCCGCGGTGGAAGCAACTCTCAACCACCATGTCCCTTCTTCGCGACAATATCCGACGGCGGACTCCTTGCGTGCCGTCGTACGCTCCGGTCTTGATGCCTATGGAATGGAAGCCGCTCGAGGACCCCTCAGCGAAGGCACCGAGCTCCTCATCAAGGCAATTGATGCCATAGCTTCGGATGGCCATATCTGGGTTCTGGTCTGGGGTGGATCCAATGTCCTGGCGCAGGCCTTGCTTGAAGTGCAGAAGACGCGATCGGAAAGCGAGGTTGCAACCTTTGCTTCCAAGCTTCGCGTGTATGCCATCTCCGACCAAGACGACGCTGGCCCTTGGATTCGCTTGAAGTTTCCGAAAATGTTTTACATTGCCAGTGTTCATGCTTTCAACATGTACGGGCTTGCAGCTTGGACGGGCATCAGTGGCGAGACTTACTACAACTTCGATGCGGGTGGACCGGACACCAGCCTAGTGACGAAGGAATGGATCAAGGAGAATATCCAAATCGGCCCTTACGGAAAGAAAGCATATCCCGACCATATTTTCATACCGGAGGGCGATACCCCTACCTTCCTATCTCTGATCCAGAATGGGCTCACAGACCCATTGCAGCCCTCTTGGGGTGGCTGGGGAGGTCGCTACGAGCTTACAGAACGTTCGGGCGAGAGCTTCCATTACAGCGACGCTCCCGACACCGTGGTTGGGAAAGACGGCCAGAAACACATCGGTGGCCAAGCAACCATCTGGCGCTGGCGAGATGCCTACCAAGGCGACTTCGCTGCTCGAATGCAATGGACGTTAGATGCCGCCTTCGACTCCGCCAACCATGCGCCGGTCGTGGTTGTCAATGGCTCGGCCGGCCTTGAGGCCGTCCACGTCAGAGCCGCGTTTGGATCCAAGCTCCAACTCGATGCATCGCAATCTTGGGATCCTGATGAGAACGACAGCTTAACGTTTAAATGGTTCCACTATCGCGAACCAAGTGCCACTAACTGGAGTGTGCATTTCGAAGTGCCGACGCTAGAGGCGAAGGATATCTCTGGGGCCGGCGGGAGGAAGTTCGAAAAGGTTGAGATTGCGCTGCCCGGCGAGGCAGAGGGTTGTCCCTGGCCGTTCGACGAGACAAAGGTGTTCAAGTATGGCGAGAAGACGTATCACTTCGTGCTGGAGGTGACGGACAACGGGAAGAAGCCGATGAAGGCGTATCGCAGGATCCTGATCACCGTGGGTGCGCATGGATCGGAGACAGTGTAGCCAGCACCATCATCATAAGTCACAAATAAATGCAAGTCTTCATTACGTGGACGCGCAGGACAGAAAGTTTTGCCGCTGCAAGGGGGCCACTGCCGTCTGTTGCTTCCGACAAGATAGCAAGTACCGTCTCAAAGTGCGTCCGCTACCGAATGTGGCGCCATGCCCGGGCAACAACGCGTGACAATCCGGCCGGTGGAGCACCATTATCGTCTCACTCTTGCACATCGGGGCAAGCCGGCGTGGCATGTGCTACCTATTCTCATGACTTTGAATTTCCTGGCCTGCCTTACATGAGGACGCAATGAGAGCAGGGCGATGAATAATTCCGGGTAGTCTTCGTACGACCCCGTCGCACGAATGTAAAGCCGCCGGGCTACGCTATATAACATTCACAGCCTCTCTGCCCTTCTCGAGCCATCCACCACCAGTCCAATCCACATCATCACACTAAACAAGCATCACATCTTCCAATCACATTTCTCACCATGGCCGAAATGTACTTTTGTCTCGCGCCTCCTGTCTCCCGAGCCGCTCTCCAGCAGCGAACATCAGCGTGCTCCCCTCTCCGCCACCAAGCTTCGGCGGACACTCTTTGTGACACAGACGAGGCCGTATGTCTCCATCTCGAGCGATCACGCACCCTCGCCCACGAGCGCGAAAGATGCCATGTCGAGGAGGGCAGCCGGAAGTCAGAGAGCAGCCAAGGGTCAAATGATAGCCAACCGTCGGCCCGGAGTCTGGGGAATCTCGCCCGGGTTCTGGAGAAGGCGGTCCACTGGAAGAAAGTGGCCCGGAAACATCCGAAGGAGACTCCACGACGCGACATTATGGTTGTAAGCGAGAAGTCTGTGAGGTTGGAGGTCTGCCGATGTACATCGGGCTTTTGAGGGGTTCTGGTAATTCACAACGTAGCTATTTTGGAGTTTGGGGGCCCGAACGGGTCAGCATGGGATGGTCTTGGCATCACTTGGGGATTTGCGACAAGAAGGGCGCAAGGATCAGGCGCATTCTGTTTTGATGATACCTATATTATTCATGCCGATAATAAAATGAATCACGAAACATGAAATACCATAGCAATTGTTCTAGCGTGTGTGACAGTGCATGGACGACCACCGCTCTTGACGTCGTCTTCGTCGCTTGTTCATCCGAACTTACAGTCCTATCGTTCTTGATCACTAAAACAACTCGAGAGGGTATACCAGCATCAACAAGATGGCTGACTCCTGTCTAGCCTCGATCTGACTCGAGTGCTGTGTTCATGAGCTGTGACAGACAGCACGGAATACCTGCCAGCTTCACGTCCCTGGAAAGCTCGCTTAACTTGGCAGCACAAGAGGAATAGGTCGCTTCAGCACAAGAACAGCAGCAAAAGGCACCAGGGAATCCATCTCGAAACCCTTCGAGCGACTAACACATTCTATTTGCAGATTGCGAAGGGTCCAAACATCTCCCCGCAATGTCGTCAAAGGGGGCCCGAGAGGCCTGTTATACTTCCCGTGGCTTATTAACGCTCGTCTGTTTTCTGTCACCGTTTCAGAGTCGAGGTTATCCCCGCCATGCGATTGGCGGACAGCTCAAAACATTCCTCTGGCATCGCATCGTAACATTTTCGGACAGGCCCAATGTCTTTCCTTGGATTACGAGCTCGCATACACTGATGGATGTTCATGCTCCGAGCATCTCTTCTTTGGGATGAATCGGTATAAGTAACGTCGTTGTCTCGATAGCCATAAAGAGTATCCAGCTTGTTTTCATCATCTCTGAATCCCTCCAATCAATATTCCCGGACCTTCGAAGCTGCTTTCCCACCGAAGTTAAGATGGAAAAGACAAATGCCAACACCCAGCTTCCCAAGCCCAGCGCACTAAGTGTGCTCAAAGTGATTTTGTCAATCGGTGAGCCACCACCCAGTTCCCCGACCATACCTCATTATCAGACTCCCCAAACCTCTAACCATTATGTAGAGTTCGCTTTCACCAAACGCCTGTATACCGCACCATTCCGGGGAGAAAATGGCGCCCACTCCTATTCACGAGATGTCTTCTACGCCGCCCTCCGCGCCGGCGTAACGGGCTTCACACCCGAGCAGATCCAACATTTGGCCTGGGATACCAAGTCAATGTACAAGGTCGGAGCGAAGATACACGGCTGCCAACCTGATAGCGTCGACCTGATGGAGGGAGCGAAAGGGCACTGGATCGGAAAGAAGGATGCGAAATATGTAATGTTATTCATTCACGGTAAGGCGCTCTTCCCTGGTTAGATGAAATAGCCTATATACTGACAATCTGGTTCCAGGAGGTGGTTTCTACGGGCCTGCATCCTACGGACATCTGAAATACCAGTTCGCGCTCCAGAAGGAGATGGCCAAGCAAGGCCTGGACTTCGCCATCTTTTCTCTTAGTTACACCCTGGCGCCCAATCTTGTATACCCCACGCAGCTGCAACAAGCCGCCTCCGCATTACAGTACCTGCTCTCTGAACAAGGTCGGGATCCAAGCACCGTAAGTGCTCGAGAAGGGCTCTCATGCAACACGACGGCGAACTAACCGCTCTCCGTGCTCTAGATCTTACTCGCAGGCGACTCAGCCGGCGGCAACTTAGTAACCGCACTCCTCCTCCACCTCGCCCGACCTCACCCTTCCGTCTACCCAGTCAAGCTCTCTCAACCACTCCACGCTGCGCTCCTGATCTCGCCCTGGATCAGCTTCGACACCTCCGAGCCGTCGTGCAAGACGAACCAACACAGCGACTACATCACCACCACGGCGCTCGAGCGAGCATCGATGGCCTACATTGCGCTGGGTTCCACGCACGATACCTACACACAGCCCATCAGCGCACAATCCGCGTGGTGGAGCGACGTAGCCGAGACAGCGGTCTCCGACGTGATGATCTGGGGCGGCGGCGGCGAGATCCTGATCGATAGCATCACGAAGTTTGCAGGGAAGATGGAGAGCGGCTTCAATGCGGCGGGCAATGGCGCGGGCTTCCAGTTCATGGTCACGCCGAAGCAGGGCCACGAGGAGATGATTATCGATACGCTGTTCTTGATGGGTCGGAAGGGAGACGGCGCGTTGGTGGTGGAGAAATGGCTTGGGGATGTGCTGAGGAAGGGGAGTAAGAACGGATATGGGAAACAGGATATTTAATTCGGGTTTAGAGGGGTGGTTGGTTAATTTTGTGGTTTTCGAGCCTTGTGTGGTTTGCGTGCATGGGACCGGCGTGTCGGGGTTGGAGATCTTCATGGAGGATAGACATGTAACAATTAGGCGCAACGGCGTTCAGAGGATAAACATGCTTCAAATTATCAATTATTTAAGGAGTGTCTATACCATCAGAGGTGCTCATCCGCGGTCCCGGTTTCGTTTTCCGTGAAACTCCCTTGTCCTAATTTCTATATGCCAACTTCACAATTCCGCTCCCCATATCATCCGGTGCCCGCATTAGTCATCAAAGGAGTCTGGAAATACTGTCAGTTGTTGATGAAATTGTGAGGATAAAGATCAGGTAAGGAAATGGACACGCACGTCGTTAATACATGGTTCGTTTTTCCCGGCCTCTTACAGTCCCGTCCAGCTCGCCTATGCAAGGTGAAGAGCCTTGAGGGCAGCTCGCTTATAAGTTCCGTAGCTTCCGTATGAGCCATCTGAGAAGTGATTAGATTGAGAATCATGGCATGACTTGGGACTTGGCTTACAGCTGGTTGGAGTTGGGCTTGGTGGAGGTGGGGCAGGGTAGTTGGAGTAAGTACCGTAGGTACCATAGTTTCCGTAGTCAGTACGCTTCTCCTTGGGAGCATCTAGAATTGCATCTGGGGCGGGAGCAGCCTCAGGCTCGCGTTTGTAAGCACCGTAGCTGCCATAAGAGCCATCTAGAAAAGTTAGCAATGGCACATAGTGTCTAGATTGCACACAGTGGCTTACAGCCTGTTGGAGTAGGAGCGACCGTCGAAGACGATGAGGAAGAAGGGTAGTTTTGGTAAGATCCATAAGCACCATAGTTGCCATAGTTGCCATAGTCGGTGCGCTTCTCCTTGGGGGCGTCAAGGACTGCATCTGGGGCAGGAGCAGCTACAGGCTCGCGCTTGTAGGCGCCATAGCTGCCATAAGAGCCATCTAAGAAAGTTAGCAATGACACACAATGTCTAGAGTGCACACAATGACTTACAGCCTGTTGGAGTAGCAGTGGCTGTCGAAGTAGTCGAGGAAGATGATGAGGAAGAGGAGGCACCAGGGTAGTTTTGGTACGATCCATAAGCACCGTAGTTACCATAGTCGCCATAGTCGGCACGTGCCTTGACGACCTTGTCAGGTTGAGCAGCTGCCTCTGGCTGAGCGACAGGAGCAGCAGCAACGAGGCCAACAGATGCAAGGGCCAAAACGGCCATAAGGTCTTTGGAAAAAAGCATGATGCAGATGAAGCAAGTTGTGTTGAGAGTGTAGATGGTTTGCTCTGTGGGAGAATGAAGAAGCTGTGGATGAGGATGAGGATGAAGATATGCTCTTGCTAGGAGGACGAGGATATTATATATAACCTAGACAGAAGGACTATACTCGTATCGGTCGGTACCTGTTGAGACACCCAGATCGGGATGACCACACTCGATAAAGCCAAAGACTTAATGATATCACATAATAGCTTCCACCGACAAGCTCCCGGTTTAGCCGGGATATAGCATGCTCAAATCCTGACTTTCCCACCAATCACTGCTAGCCGTCGGTTCGTGTTTGCCAACGGAGAGGCATGCTTGAGGTAAGGTGGGGACCAAGCAGCGGATGCTGCACGTATGAGTTGGTAGTCTTACAAGAATCTCTAAGCAGCCCACCGGGAGGCTTAGCGGAGAAAATCTTATCTGCATAAGGTGTCCTGCACACATATCCGGGTCGAATCATTTTGCCTATGGTCGGCACTGCAGTGAAGCTGTGATACGACGCTCGAAGTGTAGGATAACTCAATCTCGCGTTCAACAATACCCAGTGCATGTGCCGCACAGTTCGGACGGAATCGAGCCAACTAATTGCTCGTACACCGCCAGCACACCCAGACACTAAGTCGGATGTCTTTCGCAGAGTTGAACCCCTACCTCTGACGACGACCTAGGCAGCAGGTACGTACAGGCAATCCTGGCTTTCGTCCGTAAGTGCTGCTATTTTGGGATAAGCTTATTAGTCTGAGGTCGGTAGCGGTCGCCGTGTACCGTACGAGTGCGGGGTTCTGCAGTATGCCAGATGCAGTATGCAAGATACATCAGCCTCGTAAAGACGCTCGTATTCCGTCGATCTTGTGAACCCTGGCCCATCAGCCATCTGAACTCTTCTACTCGGCTCGGCCAAACTAAAAGTCGGCAGATGCGATTGACCGCCAGTTGAGCGAGGCTCCAATGCAGCGCTCCTTGCATCTGATTTGAATAGCTATCGCAGCAATAGTATGCACCCGGAGAATTTCAAAGATACAACGCACGATGAGGTTCCGAGGTTCATCCCTTCGATACCGTTGACGTTAGGCGGTGCCACACAGGATCACTCCGCCGCCTATGCCGGAGCCAAGCCAAGCCTCAGCAGGGCTATGTTGCAGCAAGGGTAGGCTTACTGTGCAACCCCGCCATCGACATCGACATCGCTGTCACCACCCCACCATCTGTTGCATACCCGGGCCCGGCTCTAGTCAGCTGCTGCTTGTAGGATTTATAAATCTCGTATTATTCCTTTGCTATTGTGAGATCGTGTTGTTTTACCCGTGCTACGCAAACAGACTTCCGTACGTCACTCACTGCGCTGTACACTTTACGTGCAGATCCCCACTCATGGGCTTTATTTAGCATCAGCCGAGCTTGTGAGAATTGAAGGACAAAAGGCTCTCTGTTGTGGCAGACAAAAATTCTTTTGTTATTCACGGTGTCCAAACACCCCAACGTCCTTCTAGATCTCATTTCAATTTCATTACTTCTTCCTCTTCGGGTGATCCGCAATGAGTCCCTTCGTCAATTTGGAAGATTCGAGGACCATGTATAACCCACTCTCAAACAAAAGCGAGTCTAGCGACCATGACGGCGCGTCAGAAGACTGCGAGACACTGTTATCCGATGATTCAGGAACTTCCTACAAACGACCGGCCTCGAGGAGGCGATTCCTTTGCTTGTATATCGCAGCCGTGCCTTTCATAGCCATCGGTCTGGTTGGATTCGGGGTATGGATTGGAGCTCGATGGTTTGCGAATCCTGAGGCAATTTGTCCTTCATACTATCAACAATACTGTAATTTTCTTATTCCGAGCTTTGATTGCCCCGAAAGCTAACGCTCAGAAGCACCGATCTTGAAAGAGGTCGATCAGTCAGTCCAGCTGGTCCAATTCAATGGATCATTTATGAAAGAAAGCGACTTCAGGCTGGAGGCTGGACCTAAGGTAGATGCAGCGTGGGCATCCTTGGGCGTTGGTTGTAAGAATCTAACCACCGTCGTCTTTGTGTAAAATGCTAACTTGCGCAAAGATAGAAGCTTAGCGGTTCCCGAGAGTGAAGCCGCGGCAACAGGCTTGAAGCCTGACCAAGTCAAGATCAACTCGAAGTACGGCGGCGGCTATCCGGCGAACGTTGAGGGCTTGCATCATCTGCATTGCCTGAACCTCGTCCGACAGTCCCTGTACTACAACTACGACTACTATCACGCTCGCGGCGAAGGAGCCTTTACAAACGATGACAACATCGTCAAGTACCACGTGTCGCATTGCCTCGACATCGTGCGCCAACGTCTGATGTGCCAACCCGATACTGGTCTTCTTGGCCAGGTGTGGTGGGACCGGCATGCTCCCAAGGCATTTGTGGATTTCAATACCGACCATAAATGCAAGAATTTCGACGCCATCCGGCAATGGGCGGAGGACCGACAGATTTCCGAGACGGTGCCGTCAGACTTCTTGCAGCCGCCCAAAGACGGCGATACCATATATGAAGCCATTCCGTAAGCTTGCCGACGCGCTGGTTCGGGAGCTGGAGGGCAATAACATTGACGAGTAACGAAGTTCGGTATCCTACTATACTCTAATTTTAATTCGATAGACTTATATCTTGGCAATTCTCCGGGCGGTAATCTGGGGTAATGAATGATTCTCAATTTGTGACCTTTGTTCTCCGCAAGAATTGGGTTCGATCGAGGATCACATCGTCCAGAGCGGCGCAAGCCGAGTGGCACAGTCCACCTTTTGCTGGTGACACCCAACCATCGATCGAGCTAGGGTGCAGTATGCAACAGCAAACAAAACAACGCAGAGCCAAGCAAAGCAGGCCAAGCTAAGCCACGCAGTCCAGAAGGTAATTGGATGGTATGAATCCATGAAGCTGCCTCCCTTTCAGCTGGCACTGTGAGCGGTGTATGCATTCTGCCGCATCGGTTGGGCTATGTATTCCCCCGTACAGTAGTCAGATCGGCTTCACTCCCAAGTCCTGCCATCGGGTTTGTGTTGTGTCCCTTGATTGAACGTTGCCGCCCAGCGTCGTGCCGGCGCGACATGGTCGGCCTGAGGCTGAGGATCGCGCCCTGCCCTGCTTAGCACTGTGCAGTAGTCGGCTCTACCGCCCTCGAGACCTTCAGGGGCAGTGTAGTGGGTAAGCCCGAGAGTTCTAGCGCCTCGCTCGCCCCCATGCCCTACCTGTACGGTTTAGTCACCATGTTACTCGTTGCTTTTTTAGAGTTGAGTTGCCGCATAGGTCAAGATAGGCGGTTGTTTTGCTGGTACCACCAGTAGGATGTCATCTTACGGCTGACCTTTGGCGTTGCCCGTGCAGGGAGGTCAGCACTTGTGTGAATCACGGTGTCGGATCCCTTACTTTAGGCTGCCCTTGATTCCTCCCCCGCATGTCTCCTCTTGACTTGTATCCATTGCGCGCGCATTTCGAATCGCATTGATTTGGATAGAAGGGCGAAAAGAGCAGAGCAGAGAAGGGCTGCCGCGTTGGAAATCATGTCGAACTTCCATACCAATAAATGGTACCAAATTCTGGTGGCCCTTCCATCCAAAGCGGACCAGTCCATGGTCGGCTCTGTTCTCAACAGTCGCGGTGGGACGGGACAGGTTTACTTCAACTCCACGAACATTACGGCACCAGAACAGCAATGGCAGATTTTCCCCTACAACTCATCATATTATGTCTTGCGGTCCAAGGCTTCGGACAGTTTTGGGTATCTAAATACGGCAGCTGCAGCTCTTGAGACGACGCTTGGCAACACCGTTCCTCGAATGCTGAATTCGACGTTCTCGGACGATTCTTGCCTTTGGACGATCTCACCTTGGGGCGATGGCACGTTTTATTTCACCAATGCTGCCAATGGCTCGGCATGGCATCTTCTCGTGAAGCAGGGGTCACAAATGGCCATGAGCTCGAACATTACAGCACCGCAGACTGGACAGAGCTTTACTTTTAATGCCACGGGAACGATCGATGATAGCAGTTACTCATCCGTCATTGTGAGTCCATAGTTAAGCTTCTGTAGTAAAGATCTAACATGTAGTATCATAGCTGAGAGGTTCTACCACGGTTGAGTCTTCATCCATATCCATATCAACATCTACCGCATCAGCCAGTCCTACATCGTCAGATTCAAAAGGCGGACTCTCAACCGCTGCATCCGCAGCAATTGGGGCTTCTATCGGCGGAGTTGCCGTAATCGTTCTGTTGATAGTTGGATTCTTGTGCTACAGAAGAAGAAGGAATAAGACAAATAAGGGATATGCAAAGCCACAGTCTCCAGACACCCCTACGAAACAACCGCTATATTCGGAGATGCCTGCAAGTGTGCAGCATACCAACGAGGCAACAGAGTTACCTGCTCAGCATCAGCCCGCTGTGGAGCTTTTTGAAATGGATGGTAGTTCGCGAATACCGGAATTGCCAGAACAGCATAAGCGGTAAAAGCGATTATGGATCAAGCATAGATGGATACCAAGAGCGCGAAGGTCCCCATACAATGGAAATCTGACGCAATATTTGGTTACGAGCAGGAGTTTCTGGTTAGAATTCAGCTTGTGTCCTGTACGATCGTCGACTTACCAACTCCGCTGGCGGTCAAGATAACATAATCTTTGACAGGATTTCTGTTTAACCAGGTCCTCGTAAAATATAGCTGCTATGTACATAGAAAGTAGAAGCGATGAGGACAAAAGGCTGACGTTTCATGAACAGCAACGCAGCGGCGAACAATAAACGAAATTTAATGGAACATACAACATGAATTACGACGGGAGAATTATGGTAGTCATCCATTCTTCAGCTGAAGTACTTCAAGAATGTTACTTCATACTTTATATATAATTTATACGTACTTCACAGCTACCAAATAAGATCACCTCAGCCATACCCCCAAAATCCCAGAAATCAAAGACCCACCATAGATACTTCCCACAACTCACTTCACAAGCTCACTCTCGCCCTCACTCTCAATAATATTCTCACTCGAACTCACACTCACACTTGAACTCTCATTCTCCTCCATTCCCCTGTCCCTCGAACTAGCATACGTCTCATACAGCGCTGCAAACGCACTCCCCTCCCTCGCCAACAACGTCGGCGGAGCATCACACTCCTTCAACCTCCCCCGATCCAGCACGGCGACCCGGTCGAAATCCAGAATCGTATCCAACCGATGTGCCACCGCAATAATAGTGCGGTCGCCGAACTCTTCACGGATGATCCGCTGCATGAGCTCGTCGGTCCGGCGATCAACACTGCTCGTCGCCTCATCTAATACGACGATCTTGCCCGGGCGCAGGATCGCGCGCGCCAGGCAGAAGAGCTGCCGCTGCCCGTGCGAGAGCGACTCGGGATCCAGCTCGTGGTTGAGATCCTGCGCGAGCGCATCCCAGAGCTGCACTTTGTGGAGCGCCGCCACCAGAGCCGCGTCGCCGTGGGTTTCGTACGGATCGAGATTCAGGCGCACGCTGCCCGCGATGAAGTATGGCTCTTGAGGTATGGCGTTGAGGCGGAAGCGGATGTCGTTTCGGGGGATGGTCGAGAGGTCGATGCCGTCGATCGTCATGCTTCCGGAGCTGAGCTCGAGCATACGGAAGAGCGCGAGGATGAAGGAGGATTTACCGCTATTTTTTTTCAGTCTTCAGAAGGAATTTGGTTTGGCTTTTTTATCCTCGCTGTTTTGCGGATTGCAAGCTTTGACGGATTAGATGGGACTCTTACCTGCCACTCCGGCCACAGATGCCAAGTTTTTCGCCCGGGTTGATGCTAAATGAGAAGTTATCCAGGGCTTTGCTGGCGGGAGTTCTGGAAAGTTAAGCGAGCATTGGTTAGTTGACTCATGCACACCTCTTTCAAACATTGATTTCGTTCGGGCTTGGAAGAAGCGGAAGGCTCTGGTGCTTACTTGTAATAGGCAGACACCTCGTTGAATTCCACCCTTCCATATCCTGGCCAATCCTCAGGCGGCGTGTTGATCTCGGCTGGGAGCGCTTCTCGAGGGGTCTTCTCGTCGAAGGTTTTCACGCGAGACACGGCGCCGATACTGGTTTCGAGAACGGTCCCTAAGGATAGACGTCAGCAGAGAGTAATTTCATGCGATGCGGATCGTGGAGGGAGAAAGCATCCCAAAATGCGGGACGACATACACCACGAAACTAACGATTGTAGCGTCTGCCCAAAATCAATAATATTGACCAGCGCCACGCCCGTAAACCCTGGACTGACAACATGTCTCAGCTTGACAGCGAGCCCAGTCACGACGAGCGCGAGACCCATGGATACCAGGTCCAGAACCAGCGTCAACCAGCGCTGGATCATGAAGAGAAGATAGAAAGGCTTCTGTGAAGTATCCAGCAGCTCCAGATTCAGGTCTCGCTCAGCTTGCTGCCAGCCGAAAGCTCGGATCGTCGACAGTCCCGAGAGGGATTCTACAAACTGGGTACTAGGAGATCCTTAGTCTGAGTTTGGGGGTTAAAATTCATTGGGGGAGAATTTACTAGAGTGGGCTTTTGGCTTCTAGATCCATGAATCGAAGCTGTCGCGAGGTGCGCAGGTAGTATTTTTGGATGAAGTAGAAGACGGCGGCGATAAACGGGTAGCAAAGCGCGATGTAGTAGGTCGCGGTCGCTATTAGGACGGCTTGACCTATAGTGCTGAAAAAGTTGGCGGAAAGATTCATGACGGCCATGGGAAGTTCTCCGTCAATTAGTTCGAAGTCTTGACTGAATCTGTTATGAAAGACATTAGCGCGACGCTTAGAAATCTGTTCGGACTATACTTACCGGTTCAACAGGACACCGGCGTCAACCATGGAAAACAAAGCCATCGGAGATCTAGTATGGTATTAGTCCTAGGTTTCGTTCCGGGGCTGGGAAAGACTTACGCCGTGACTGCAGAGAGCGTCACCCAGTGTAACTTAACTCCTGAATTGATCACCATAGTGGTCAAGCAGTGGCTATGTAATCATCAGTTCCCGACATGCTGCAATTCCAGAAGAGATCTACGAACAAGACAACAAATGCAAGCGTGACAAGTCCAGCGCCCTGTAGAAACGAATAAATCCCCATGTACATGCCAACGTCCTTGTTCGGCTGTTGTGCATTGGCGTCCGCCCACCACTTCAGCCACACAGCTAGTATAGTCAGTCATCCAAGTGTTCTTCGAAGTCACAGAAAATTCATACTGACTTGGGAACGAATCCAAGAATCCATAATTAGCACAGCCAAGGAAGAAGAATATCGTAGGGAGGACGCCAATGGACTTGAAATAATAAGAGTAGATACTCAAATCGCCCAATTGCCTCTTCTTCTCATCCATGGCATCATCCAAGGAGTTGCGGGAGTCCCCTCCGAGTCTGAATGACGTCTGTTTGGCTTCGGTTGTGGATGAATCGGCCTTGATTTTTTTGACTTTGAAACTCGTCACGTAGCCGTTGCTCTTGTTGAGTTCTTCAAATGTGCCTTGTTCCACGACATCGCCTTTGGGCCCGAGGGCGATGATGTAGTCTGCGGACGGGAGGAGGTTCACTATGACAGTTAGCCGTGAGATGGGTAATGGGATTCTGCAAGGCGTAGTTCGTACCAGCATGCGTGGCAATAACTACGGTAACTCCTGCAACTTTCAACAACCCCTCCGGCCCAAGTAATCTGTTGAATACAAGGTGCTCGGTACTCGCATCCATACCGGAAAAGACATCGTCCAGAAAAACGACGCTCTTCCTTGAATAAACAGCTCGAGCAATGGCCTAACTCGATCGTCAGCGGCTCTCAACATCACAGTGCTTGAATCAGCATCGACTCACCATCCGCTGCTTCTGGCCACCAGATAACGTGATACCTTTGCTCCCCACCAACGACTGATCGCCCTTGGGAAAAGTATCCAGATCTTCTTTTAGACCGCACGCATGGACCACATCGCTGTACCACGGGGCATCGAAATTGGAGAAGCCAAGAATGTTCTTCTGGACCGTTCCGTTCTTCAGCCACGGGGTCTGGTCGCAGAACGCAACCTCTTTCGAAGCCACGTACACAAAGCCTTCTGAGCTCGGTGTCTCACCGAGGAGTGCCTTGAGCAAGGTGGACTTTCCTGAAGCGACGGGCCCGATCAGCATTGTTAGTTTCCCAGTCTGGATAGAGATGTTGAGGTCCTGAAGAATTGGTGCATCTTTCGTGTTCCAGCCAAACGTGCCGTTGCGCACCACGATTGCTTCTTGTTGCAATCTGGGATTCTCGGATTTCATAGACTGAAGTTCGATGCTTTCATGGCCAACATCGGGTTCCAGGAGACCGGCCTCGGATTCCGAGCTTTGGTGCAGCAGGAGTCGATGATCGGAGTTCGTTTCCGAGGTAAGGAATTGTTGGATCCGGTTGAAGCAGCCCACAGCACCCATGAAATTGGGGATACTTTGGAAGACTTGAGAGAGTGGGTTCGAGAGCAGGGAAAGCAGGGACAACGAGGTAAACATCTTAGCTGTGTTAAGGGACTGGCCGGATGCACGGGTAATAATGGTGAAGACAGCAAATGTTACCACTGGACTCAGTTGCTGTGGTATGAACGCTGGTCTTGTTAGTAGCATTCCGTAATTAGAGCAGTGCAATTCTTACCAATGCTCACAGTGTAGATAATCAGTAGTCGAAACCGTCTGGCTGACTTGACTTCCACTAGTCGAAGATACTGAATCAAGTCTGTCATCCTCTTCGTTAATCCGGCCATCTTCACACCCTTCATCGAGGAAAGCATGGCCGATGTGGCGCCTATCTGGGATTAATATCAGTTGAAGGAGAATAGAACATCACCGACTTACCAACTCTTTTCTGAAGCTCTTTCATCCAAAGTGCTTGCCTTGAACTAGCAGAGCTTGACAGACCAAAAGCACCACCCGCAGAAACTGTATCACCATAATCAACCTAAGTATCAATGAAAAAGCGGGGCACTAACTTACGAATTGCCACCACAATCGGAGCGATACAAGCCAGTCCAAGCTCGCGCTGAAGCAAGTACGTTGCAATACCGACCTGAATAAAATTCGCCCAGAACTCATGAAGTGATCGCAATCCCTGCACAATTCGCTCCACATCAGCACTCATTAGCGTGACAGCCGCAAGGTTATCCAAAGCCGTGATGCTGATCTCGGTTGTCTTGCGATAGATTGCAGTAACGAGTGCTCCTCGCACCATGGTGATAAATCGGTAGGTGCGGTGATAGTAGAAGCCAGTTGAGATCCGTTGAAGAATTAGCATCACTAACATTCAATGATCTGACTTCCACCCAAAGATTACTTACCGCAAGTCCGAAGTAGACTAGGCCATATGCCCCAATTAGACCATACCCAACATCATCACCAGCGGTAGGATCTTCCAGGTATTTGATAAAGGTATTCAAAAGAAGGGGCTGGCAGAATGTAAAAGCCATCAAGACAAGCCTGGGGATAACTGGCGCCAGTAGAGCCCATTTAAAAGCGTCCATGGTGTCGAAGAAAAGCTTATGCTTCTTGTTCCCCGCAGCTTCATTCAGAACATTCGTCAGCAAAAGATCGAAGAATGCTGAGAGCAAAGAGAATCCAACATACGCTTCTCCCAAGACTTCGTCAGTTTCGACTGTAGCATCTCAGCCACGAGCTGGTCATCGAGAGGATATAAATCTTCCAAGCCTAAGACTTTCTTATAACCCGCATGAACGAGTTGATTCAACCAGTAAAACACGCCCTGGCTGAAAATACTACTCGTCTCCTCCGGTCCGCGGAATTTATCATCACCAATGAGATGATCTCTCTTCTCTTTCGCCTCGAGGATCAAGACCCCGACTTTAACCACCAAGGAGGTGGTGAAGACACGTGCTTCGATGGTATCTTGGCCGATGAGCCAGAAAGTCCGTACGCGCACCATGTCGAAGAGGAGCGAGAAGAAGAGGAAGGTCCCCAATAACATCGAGGGCCGAATGCTCCGGCCATGCTCGGCATAGCTGAGGAAGCAGAAAACAAATGCATCAACGACGGATAACGCCCCCGCGGCGACTTTGGCGGGCGTTCTTTCGTACACCTCCACACACCAGAGGATCAGGAGACACAGTTGCAAGATCCCGTATATTGTAATTGAGATCTATACGAGACAGAAAGAAAAAAAGCAATGGCGTCAGTCCGAAATCTGCAATTTAATCGCGTCGACGTACCAACTTAATCATCTGCAACGTACTTCCAGCAACCCTCCTTGGTTTTCGCCTCAGAATCCATATCCGTGGCAGCGCCAGCAGCAGAAACACGACCGACGGAAGCACCGAGAGGATCAAGTTCTCAAACTGGAGCGTGAAATCAAACGAGCGCACGCACTCCTCGACCTGAGGGCCGAAAGCATGGTCGCTCTTGTAACCGGCCGCACACCGAGAAGAATTCATTGTTCGCTGCGTGCTATTTCAACTGGTCTTCTTCGACTCGTGAGTCGCTGCATCAATGAACGGCTTGGTGGCTCGGCCCTTCGGTGGCTTTTAAGAGCTTGGTCGCAAAGTGCGAGGCTTATTTTATTTTCCGATGAGCTCATTTGACTCACTCACTCACTCACTGAAAGTGCAGGTACAGCGTCACGGTCGACGTAGGCAAGAGAGGTCAGCTAGATGGAGTGACGAGTCTCAACAACGAACCTGCAGGAGGAGAAGTCGAGGCCCGGCCCAAAATTAAGCAGCCTCGATGCGTGTCCATATACAAATCGGTCTCTGCATGACCTCGACAGACGCAATGCAAGCGAGGGCCGAGCAAACCAACCATGTGTTTACAAAGACGTATGTGTGTCAGCAACGAACCCAGTCCGGAAAAGAGATCAGATAGCAGACAAAATCAGCCACGATAGGCCGGAAATCGTGCCCACTCAAGCTTATTTCCGCCCTATCAAACCTATAAATGAGATCCCGGCCGATGCCTGCGCGACAGTACGACTCTAGACTCGATATCCAACCATAAGACAATTTCGTGCTACACTCCTGCCTATTTCTCCCCGCCCTCTACATCGCAACCAACCAAGAAACCCCATCTCCTCAAGCCATCGCATTCCCTCACACAGAAATCTAACGGTGGCTTAGGCTTACTTACGGACGCGACTCACCTCCCTTTCCCAGTCTAGTTCGCTAGATACGCTCTGGAGTCAAGGATCGTATCCCCGCTACCCCATTGACCCATCAGCGGAGCGGGACGTTTTCCAAAGATTCTGGCTCCGGTCTCCCAGGTTTTCAGATCCCTTTGTAAAAGGAAATCTAGCGGCTAATCCCGTGCACGTATATGTATGAGCGCATCATTGTCGGCTTTGGACTTGAAAATCGGCCCTCAGATTCGGAATTCGGAATATGCATCGCTAAGCTCCAGCTCCAGCTCCAGCAGCGTACGGCGTCGGCAATTGGACCCCCACGGAAACGACAAGACTCCTGCGCATGATCTTCTGGATTCGTGACCTTTAGTTTACAGCGTGATTTATTTTTGTTCTGTTAAAGCAATGCTGTTGAATATGTACTACTCTGTGTATAAACTGTATAGGCTAAGAGGGTATCATTTAATCAACACTTTTACCCCTCACACCCTCGGCGTCTGTAGCTCTCTGCGAGCTTCTAATCCAAAATCTAACCTGATCTGTCTAAATGAGATCGAGAGCCAACAACTATATACATCAAGGAACGGTATCCCACTCGTACGGAAAATCCACCAAACCATCTAACATCCAATCAATTTCCATGAGACCGTTGTCCATGGTAGGCGTCGCGAAGCCGCCCAGCGGTATGTCTTGTGCATCAGGAAGGATGCTTGCGTTCAGGGGCAGTGGCCCAATCATTGGCGGCTGCTGTTGTGTCGAGGGGGGTTCCGCTGCCGTGGATTCTGGACCTCCACGTTTTTGTGCTGTATTGCAAAGGGTAAGTACAAGTGTGCCAGTCGTTTCGGGTGGGAATGGATGGGTGGTACGTACGTTTCCTTCCTCGATCACGGAATTCTCGCCACCGCCAGACAGAATCGTAGACGTGGCTCATGCTCATGCGACACCGGACTTGCATCTGTAGACTGCTATCCGTCTCGCGCCCAGGACTGATGGCTTCTCCTTTCCCAGCCGCAGTCCACAGTCTCGTTAGGACTTCGGCGAGCCGCATAGCACGGTCGTTACTCTTGACGCTCATTCTCTTAATAGCATCCAACGTCTCGTTGAAAAGCTGTTTACCATGCTCGAGGTCGACATGTGTACCGAATGAGCTATTCAGCAGTTTCAGTAATGCGAAAGCGGCAGATACGACCATTTGCAGGATGTAAGCTCCGCTGTATATGAGGTTTGGGGAACCCTTAAGCGATAAAGCACAATTGAGAAAGTTGGTTGTTGCGTAATACAGACTAATCAAGCCCTTCTGATATGTCGTTACTGACTCGGCATCGAAGAATGCTGAATAGCGAAGATGGATTTCAGCGGCACGGAGATGAAGAGTATTAATTACTAGCCCCAAGAGTTAATGATCGTCACAACCAAGGGATTCAAGAGACATACGTGATAGTCTTCCACCAAATTCCATTTCCATAGCCTGAAATTCACGACCTAGTACACTCACCATGGTGGCTTTCTCGGCTGCATCTTTAGGCTCGTACTTATTCGGCGCGTTTATGTAAAGACCTTTAGTAACATTGTTGCAAAAGTTTTCTATTTGGAGTCGGATTCGAATTTCATCCGGCAGTTTATATTCTGATTCTGTTGACGAAAGAGTCTGTAGCATGCGATTGTACCGGACTATTGGTGGTTGGCCATTCCCCGTGGACACACTGTGATGGGTTTAGTATTTGTAATACATTTGCTTATAGCTATCCGTACCTCTGTGCCACAATATTGCATGCAGCCCAAGTCTTGACTCGATCTTCGATAACATCGTCTCCCAACACCACACGTTGTCTCATAAAATCCTGAGCATTTCGAGGTTGGTGCAGGCCTTGCTGCATAGCAGTCTGCATCATCAGGCCTGTGATCATAAATACCGGATCGTTGAGACTGTTGCTCGTGGGTATGGACCAGGTACAGAAAAGGCAAAGTGCTTGTACTACATGATAGCTCTGGGGTACTTCTGCCAGGGTTGACCAGAGGAGACTCATAAATGGACTGCATAGCGATTCAAATAGAGAGGGGTCTGGGGGAAATCGGCGCGCGGAAATCAGTATAACCGTCCACGCTAGAAGAGGTGATAGCGCAAAGTATTGTCCAGGCGTCTGATCTGGACGCAGCAACGGAAGAAAAGGATGGTAATGAATAAAATAGCTGGTGTTGTGTCCGTCAGAATATACATCACGAGGTATGCCCAGGCTACTCACAGGTGGAAAAGATGCGCAATGCGGTCACCAGAGAGGGTTACATTGCCGATGAACTGGGTATCAAAAGTTTCCTCATCCGTAGTTGGCGGCATGAAAGCATTAGTAGCTGGCTCAATATCCTGAACGGCCGGCGTGATCGGCCGTAGCCTGGCTTCCGAAGAAGCTCGATGTGGTTCTATGCCACTCATATGTATCGGAGGAGAGTACTGTTCGGCCTGCTTCGGCATTGGACTGAAACTGCCTTGTTGAGGCGAACCTTGCCTCAAGCTATTGGCGTGCAGCCGTCTGAGCTCGACGATTTCTCGCTGCATCTCGGCATTTTCACTAAGTCCCCCGTTCAGTAAGTCATCACAAGCAGCATAACATAAACTCACGTCCGCTTGGCTACTCTTCTAAAATTTGGCTCAATTCTACACTCGAGCTGTAGTCGCCTACAACGAGAGCAAGCAGCAAAAGGTTGTTGGACAACATCACAGCGCAACTATAGCCAAGGTTAGTTCGCGAAACTCCTGAGGCAGTGCCCACCACTCCTTGGCCAGGAGCTGGCCAGCGCCATTGCTTGGCTGCAAGTCGAAGGGAAGACCAACCTTCTGCTGCCGACACTCATTACACGCCCGTCGCTTCACCGGTCGATGCTCCCCATCCTGCCCATCGCCACCATGCCTGCTCTCTACCTCGGGGCCCTCATTCTCGCTAGAGTTGGACGTGAACGTGCTTCTCTTCCGCTTGTGATCCGAGCCATGGTCTCCATTATAATCCATCTTTCAGGCACACCGAGCCGATCTGTTAAGACTGACAACCGTCCGGTAACATTAAAGATAGGAATTGCCGTTCGATTGAACAAAAAAATCATAAGCCGAGCCGACGACCCGAATAGGAAAGCCTAGCAGAGCAACGCTCCCCAAAACGTCCACCTTTGGCACGGTCGCGTGACCAGGGTAGTGCCAACGAATTTTCACCTCTGTTCCGTCCCGGCAAGCCGCAACAGGTTCGTGGCCGGCAGGTTATGCTATGCTATGCTGCCGTGCGCGTGCCACATATGCGTTCGCAGGATACTGGGAGCCAATGGGGGGAGATAGAGTTTGGGTTCAGGCCTGGTGGCTAACCAACGGGCGATGTCACTCCTGACCGATGAGCGGTGTCAGAAAAGATGGGCAGAGAAGAAAAAATCTTGCGAAGTTCGGGGCGGAGTTCGCAGTGAATATGACAGACGCTAGGGCCTAGCGAGGCTCTGGTCACGTGAATCAACTGGGTATTACCTGGTTGCGGATGTAGTAGGTAGTTAATGGGAGTTATATAGTATTGCGTAATGTACTACTCTTTTTCCGGCATATCTACAAACACCTTGCGATCACTTCTCTTAGACGCCCATCTAGGCAATCTCATAGAGCCCACTCTGCCTTCACCAGATCGGCCGCCTTCTCAGCCGTCGCGTAAACCGTGGCGAGAGGATTCCCACTGATGTGAAGAGGGAAAACACTCGCATCAACGACTCGAATACCTTTCACGCCATAAACCTTCAAGTTACTATCAACAGCACCAACACCTTCCTTGCCCATCCCCACCGTTCCAATAGGGTGATATTCGGTCGCAACGTGATTGCGGATCCACTTCTCAGCTGCCTCGTGCGTGCTGAGATCAAGCGATTCGTCAGGCCCGTACCTCTTCGCGATCTTCTCTTTAAGTGGCGAGGTAGAAACCATCTTAGAGATGAGGCGGTATCCTTTGATCAGCACCTCGACGTCCGATTGATGGGTAAGGTATGCGGGGTCGATTGCTGGATCGGCTTTGGGCTCGGCGCTGGTGATGTGGCACGAACCCACGGAGGCTGGACGAGCAACGCAGGCGGCGAGCACGAGACCCTGCTTGCCGCCGAGCTGGCTCGTGGGTGGTTGGAGGAATGCGGTTTGGCTGTACGTCTTTTCCACGTCGAGGGAAGCCGGTAAGAGGACGAACTGGATGCTTCCATCCTTCAAGCTGCCCAAGCCTTCGGCGATGATTGCCTTTGATTGTATATCCAAGTCGCCGGAGCCGAGGATCGAGTCTTGGATAGACTTGATTTCCTCGGGCGTTGAGAGCCCAGCAAAGCTTGCAAAGCCCATCGTCGAGCCAGCGCTAGCAAAAGGTCCAGTCTTCTCAGCCATATATTCACCGAACGCAGCCTGCATGGTCGCTGGATCTTGCACTGCGTCCAGGGTTGTTTCGCCTGGAATCAGCTCATAGCCAAACGCAACTGCAGAATGATCTTGGAGATGCTCGCCGACACGACGATTCTCAACAAGGCATTTTACGCCTGCCTTGGACAGAACTTCTGGGCTGCCAATTCCGGATAATTCGAGGACCTGGGGAGATTTAATGGCGCCAGCACTGAGAATGACCTCTTTCTTAACGGAGACACTGTGCTTCTCGTCCGAGTCTGAATGTAGAAACTCGACGCCAGTAGCGACCTTGTCGCTGGAAAGTATTATTCTGGTGACCAGCGCTTCGGTTAGGACAAAAAGGTTTGGTCGTTGAGCATTAGGTAATAAATATCCGGTAGTCGAGTAGCTTCGGGTGCCGTTCATCTCACCCGGTCGTCTGTCAATCGTGCTTAGAGAATGGTAGTTGCCCAGATGGTCTCCACTCCAAGCATTCAGTGGACTTCCCATATTCTCGCCCAACGTGGCACATGCAGCAACCCAGTCCCGTTCGGGGGGGATCCGGTACTCACCGAAGCTGGTCGAAATTGGACCCAACTTACCATGGACAGAAGCGTCATATCGGGTTTCCAAGGCCATGTTGGGTTGCTTCTGCAGATCCTTAGGGTCTTGGAAATTCTCATGCTTCTTGAAGTATGGGAGAAGGTCCTTGAATGCCCACCCTTCATTTCCAAGCCTAGCCCAATCATCATAATCCGACGCTTGTCCACGGACGTACCTAGATGCTATCAGAGATATTATACCCAAGAGGCAGCGGTGGTGATCTCGACTCACATAAGGAAATTGATAGCACTCGACCCTCCCAAACACTTTCCACGGGGCCAATCCAGACTTTTGCCACCGGCCGACGGCTGCGGTACCGTCTTGTGCAACCAGTCATATTTGGCGTCGCCAACACTTTTTACATACATGGCGGGGATCATGATCATCGGATCACCGATGAGAGCTGGGCCAGCCTCCAGCACGCCAACTTTCACAGCCGGATTCTCAGACAAGCGAGCAGCCATGGCCAGGCCAGCAGTCCCCCCACCAATGACGACGAAATCATATTCATTCTTGAGGAAGGCCTCGAGAGAGACGAGAGCGGGAAGTGCAGGTGCAGCCATTTGGAAAGAGAAAGCAAAGTGTAGGGGAGAGTGCAGCTGCCGTGTGTGAGCGGCTCGGCTTTACTTTACAAAGCTCAGAGAACTTAGTGACTCTTATAAGTTGACATTTGCAAGCATGCCTCTCACTTCAGCCCCCAGCAGTCGGGTCAAAAACACAATGAGTCCGGAAATCTAAGGTTGAAACCCCAAACCGAATGACCCGAAACACAGCCATTGAGTCATGTGTCCAATTGCGGATACTACAAGGCTGACTGATAGCAACAGCACATCTCCAAACGGTACGATCGTCCAAGCCAAGAATCTAGAAACGGGCAAATAGACTCATTGTGGTATCTCCTTCAGCAGAATGTCTGGATACCGGTGTCAATAGACGAAAAAAGTGGTTCAACTGTATTCATGCACTGCCGTTATTAAGCGAGCCTTTCTCCGCTGACTCCGCATATACGTACAGTGGAGCCGAATTAACCTTCATGGAAACGTAGCATTGCCCATGTCAATATTCGACTTGGCAAAGCCGTTGGCACTTGCCGCTGGTACTACTGTCTGCTCTACGCTGTATCCGGAGCACTTGACTATCATTGGTACGTGGACTACATACGCAATTTTGAAAGTCAACTGAGGGGAACGTTCCATTGCCACACATTCAAAATTTCACAGAATTGGGACATTGTTCTTGTTGAAGAAATGCATTTCAAATGCCAGCAAGCCTTCAGCCCCCAACCAGAGCCTTATGCTCCGCCTTCAGCTGCTGTGGATCATATGTCTCGAAAGAAAATGCCCAGGTGCTCTGAGAGTTGATTAAGGTATTATCCCTCGAGCTCTGGAGTCCCACATGCTGGGCTTGCTGCGGAGCTAATGCAAAGCGGCCCAACTTCTGTTGGTCCGCATAATTCTCTATCATGGTATCGGTTTGTCCAGTTCCTATGCCTCTCAAGTATTTGGTTAAGGCAGGAACCTCAGGTCGGGGGAACACCAGGGCCTGCGTGCAGCAGCCGTACTTGTTGAGTTCAAATACCCCCAGGGGTGGGAAGAGTGAGTATTTGCCAACCATGAAGAGGAGAGCTACAAAAGCAGGAGTACTAACGGCGCTAAGCGCAAGGACGGTCCAGTTGTCCAAATGCCGCCTAGAAGAGGGGAAGTTGATACGGACAAGGATAAGGGAGCAGAAGGTTGCGAGCACAGCTAGGAGAAAAGTGAATGGCATATGGCCATACCAGAAATCAGTATCCTGCCAGGACATGGAGGTTTCCGTGTAGAACAGCCGCAGGTATATCCAATTCCGTTTCTCCTCGTGCGACTGCGCCTCCACTTCCAGTAAAGCTTGTCGAGCTTTGGCCATCCAGCCGTCCGCGAGTATGATGTCGTCCTCCAGCATGACGATATACGGCGAGCCGACCTGGTAGCAATGATCCAGCGCGTACGTGTAGTCACTGGAGTCCCATGAGCAGGGCGAGCTGGGGCGGGGGGAAACAACCTACAAAACGCCCTTCTCATAGAAGTTGCGTGCGGCTTCCAGCTCGCGCAAGTGGTCCAGAACCTCAACTGACACATTGTACCCTTCGGCAGAATCAACCATCTTTCGTAGCCATGGTTGGGAATATGTAGGGTGGATCGTGGGGTCCGAATTGGCAAATAGCACGTAGGCATGAAGATTCTCTCGTTCTTCCCCCGTCAAGCCCTCTAACAACGACCCGATAGCCGCCTCAACATACTGGATCTCTCGCTTTACGGTCACGAAGGCGGCGCAGACTTCGGGTGGTGAGGCAAGGTTGTGCTGGGGCGTGTCTTCTGCGCCATTGTCGGCGATATATTCGAGAGCCTGCTGTTTGCGATAATTCGAGTATTGGAGGTCGTAAACGTGCTCCGATTGGAAGAAGGCTGAATGAGGATTGCGCCAAAAGGCGTAGCGGCAGTACTGAAAGGCGACCAGCCAGCAAGCTACAGAGACAATCAACGCTCGCCCCACTAGAGAGGTGAGCAGGCGGAGAGCAGAGATGGGGAGGTTGCGGAGCTGAACGCGCATGTTGTGGGAACTGGACACAAGGAAAGGAGAGGAGGATAGCACCGTTGGGCGTGGCAGGCCATCTCCAATGGCTCTGGAAACAACGATGTTACACGTAACTATCCTCACCTACCACAGCGCAACAGGGAACGAGGAGAGTTGTGCCCGACGTAGTGGAGACTGATGGTGGCTTTCCGGGTAGCGAGGCACGTGATAACAACCAAATGTGGATGGGCTGAGCCTTGACTTCCTTAAGCACGGCGGGCAGCTAGTGAAGTACGTACGAGCTACCTCGATAGGGTGAGGCAACGTACGTACCATACAATACTCCCAGGATCAACAATCCCTTGCCTGGTCTGTCGCCTCCAGGGAGTTTGGCCAATAAATCCATGAGAATCATCGTAGGCGAGACTACAGGGCATGGGTTTGTTGTCCCAAGAGTATTGTACAATTTGCGTCCAACGAGCGTGGAGCGTACTTTCGCACACCGGCGTCCGGCTGACGAGGTCACATGGTGTGCGGGGGATCATAGTCTAGGACGAAACCCCCTTCGCGAGCGTACCCCTTTTGCATGATGATCAACATTAACATTAACATTAAGCTGGAGATGAAGGTGAAGGTGAACCTGCGAAGGCCGTGGCGGAGTAGTGAAGCAGAGCAGCCCCCGTCATTAGGGGACCGAAGCTTGGCAGCCTTCATGTCGCAAGTAAATGCTTCGCAGCGACGTCCATCTCCCGAGGCATGAGGCTATATGAAGGCGTCGGTCTTTGTTGCACGTCGGCTTGATGCGAACTGCGAATAGAACGACCGGCTCGCGCGACAGAGTTTGGCGATGCGAGAGGAGAGGGAGCCAGCCACAAAGCTTGTGTCGACAGGATCAGGTCCGTGACGGCAGTGTCCAAGATGGTCAGTCACAGCACACGGTGCACGGGGCCCGATGCATCGTATGGCTGCGTGTGCCGCCTTTCTGCCGACATAGTCCTCGCTCATCTCCATCATCCACTCTTCATGAGCCGTCATATTGTTCCGAAGCCGCCGACCGTAGTGCCCTGAAATTTCCAATCTCGCTGGCGTGGGCCCATCTATTGCTGCTTTGGGCGGCCACTCGGAGGAGCGCGGTGTCGCTTCAGGGGCGGTTGGCCCAAGTGGTGACGAAAATTTGGCAACGGCCCTGGTCCCTCCTTGCCGACAGCCGCCCGCATCCATCCTGCAGCAATGGGATGCTGAGAAAAGGGGGGCGTCGTTGTTGTTGTTGCTGCTGCCGTGTACAAGACACCATACCGCCAAGGCTGAGACCTGGACTGGGCCCCCGGCACGCCCACCACCGCCGCTCCAGTGCCGCTCCAGTGCCGCAAGAACATCCGATGGACACGGCGACGGAGGCAGCGTGCTTTCTGCGAGTGCTTCCTACCGGTCGGCAGTGACATGCGGTCGCTGACGCTGATGCAGAAACAAAATGAGCCTGATCAAGCAGTGTAAGTGCACCAGATGTCCAGCTCGCATGGCGCCCGCTGATTGGCCGCACTGGCCGTTGGTGGACGGCGACGTTGGTGCGCGACCGGGGTTGCGGCCTCGTATTGGCCGGGATGGAGGCGCATCGGCAGTAAGTCGAGCTCTCATAGCATCTGATGGTATACAGTTAATTGTGGGTGTTGGTGGATGCATCGCCGTTCCCACAGCCTGCAGCCCTCATTCTTAAGTCTCCTTCCCCTCAATGCGGACCGCTGTGCATTTCCGATCTTCATCTCTTACCATCCTTTGACCTCACTCATCGTCAATCACCTTCGTTTGTCTTCGCGCTTCTTGTTTGTCATTTTCTTGTCCTGTTGAGCATCGGCTCCTCGTCCGTGCCAGGTAAAATATAATCCTTCACACATTCGTCCCCCCCCCCCCATCTGTCGACATTGGGCCGAGTTGGCGACAGCGCCTTTGATTCTTGAATTCGCTCCTTCAATACTCTACCCTCCCCACGGCCGCAATGCTTCTATCGGCCAAGCTCCCTTTCGCCTTGGCAACTCTCACGAGTGTCGCCCAGGCCGCATCCAACGACGTCTGGGCCGCGCAGTCCATCTACCAGATTATCACCGATCGCTTTGCCCGTACCGATGGCTCAACCACCGCGTCCTGTAACATCACCAACTACTGCGGTGGAACATGGGCCGGCATCACCGAGAAGTTGGATTACATCCAGAACATGGGCTTCACGGCCATCCAGATTTCACCGGTCAACGAGAACTTGAAGGAGACCACCATCTACGGCGAGGCGTTCCACGGTTACTGGGTGCAGAATTGGTATGCGCTGAACGACAACTTCGGCACGGCGGCGGACCTGAAGAACCTCTCTTCGGAACTCCACAAGCGAAACATGTATTTGTTGGTGGATGTCGTTGCCTCGGAGGCTTCCTTCAGTCTCGGTGATACTACTGCCAATATGAGCGATTCCGTCACCATCCCATACAGCGACTTCTATCCCTTCAACCAGGCCGAATACTTCCACTCTTACTGCCCCATCACGGACTGGAACAACGTAACCGAATACCAAGACTGCTGGCTGGGATACACGGGCGTGGCCACCCCTGATTTGAAGACGGAAGATTCTACGGTGGCTACCATGCTCGGAACCTGGGTCAAGGAACTTGTCTCCAACTACTCCATTGACGGCATTCGAGTTGATGGTGCCAAGCAAATCGACTATAACTTCTTTGCGCCTTTCGTCGCCGAGGCGGGCGTCTATGCTATGGCTGAAGGTTGGTGCCCCGTCTCCTCTCGGGCCATTGATTATGTGCCAAATTTGAGCCGAATATGGAACGTTATGCTAACTTTAAATTTTATCAGTTGAGGATGGAGATTCTACATTCACTTGCAAGTACCAGAACTTGACTGGAGGACTGGAGAACTACCCTGTTTACTACCAAATCTTGGCCGCCTTCACGGCTGGCGAGATGTCTGCTCTGGTTGCCATGATTGGTGCAGTCAGAGAAGCCTGCGAATCCCCCCAGTATATGGCCAACTTCATTGAGAACCAAGATCAGGAGCGTTTTGCTAGTTACACCGATGACATGGCTGTAAGTAATCCGCCTCGAGTCCCTTGATGCCTACTGACCCATTCGATCAGCTCGCCAAGAACGCCCTTGCATTCACTATCTTGGCCGACGGAATCCCCAAGATGTACTACGGTCAAGAGCAACACATGACTGGAAACTACAGTCCGTACAACCGCCAAGAATTCTGGACTTCCGGCTACGACACCACCGTCCCGCTCTACAATTTGACTGCAACCCTGAACAAGCTGCGCAACCACGCCATCTCCCTCTCGAGCGACTATGTAACCAACAGCTCTTCCGTCTTGTACACTGATGGATCCACCTATGCCGCACGCAAGGGTGTTGAGGGATCCCAAATCGTCGCTGTGCTCAGCAACCAAGGCACCACGGGCGGATCTTACACGCTTAATGTTCCCGGCGTTGCAACTTCAGGTACTTCCATGACGGAAGTCATCGGATGCACCACCGCTACCGCCGGCACCAACGGCACCATTACCGTCCAGATGGGCGCCGGCCTCCCCAAGGTCTGGTTCCCCACCAACAGTCTTAAGGGTAGTGGTCTTTGCGGTACTCAAGCCTCGTCCACTACTACATCCACTGCCAGTGGAACTTCTTCATCAAGCACCGCGACCAGCACAAAGAAATCGGCTGCAGGGCGCCTCGCCGTCGCGCATGCTCTGGCTGGCTTGGCCCTAGTTGCTGTCTTTTCGGTGGTGGTGCTGTAAAGCACAGGAAGGGCGTCTGGTGGATCATATCATGTCATTATCATGGAAAAACAAGTCCGGAAGGACCAAAAATAATGAAAAAATGCCCTGTCATCAACTTCATGTATATACCCTTTGTTGTAAGCTACCGGCGCTATCTCTATGCGTGGATGCTTGTATGTATATATTTAAATAATGTCCGTGGACACGAACGCTCAATAAAATCTTATTCCTACCTTACCCCTAATCCGTCGCCTATCCTAGTTCGACATGGACGTGTTAACGATTGTTTCAGTCGCTATGGATAAAGTTGGGCAGGAGAAGTCTACTATCAATAGGTATACATTTCGAGCATAGCATGACCTAGATCACGCTTATCCTCCCCTTCCCTCTTGACATGCAAGCCCTCCCCATCTCCGGCGATATCCACACTCAGGCAAGTTTTCTGAACACCAGAACTTAACCCTGGCGGGTGCCTCCCGCAGCCTGAAAAGCCACAAAATCGAACCGACGACCGAACGCCCTCGAAACATACTCGCGAGCCCGTTGCAGCGCCATGACTTGTGCAATTCAAACCCTCCGTGCTGCATTGCCGCTATTCTGTGGGGAGCTCTAGATCGACAGGTCGGTCTTCTGCAGCGAGGCCGCCAGACCGGCTCGCCGGCCGATATCCCATCAGTCTTACTTTAACCCCGTAGCCCCTCCGTCCGTCCCTGCATGCATGCATACACTCTCACCAACCCATCATCGCCAACGCGCAAGCCAGCCGTCTTATCCTATCCACCCAATAATGCCATGGCACAAATTGCACCATGGTTATTTTCTTTTGTTCTGTTTTTTCCTGCTCCGGGGCTTTTTTGGACTCTGACTTGGTTGGGATTTCTTGCTAGCAGGGAAGAGTTCGTCGAGAGACTTGCCAAGCAGGACCTGTGGCTGCCGATGCGGTTTCCTCCCTGTGCGTCCGTGAGGGTGAACTGAATGAGAGAGCGGGCTCTCTATTCTGACAATTGTACGATATTCTGACATTTGGACATTTGTACGTGCTGGGAAAGCCATTGTGGATCCCCATTTGAGACAAAATGGGAGGGTCGTAAGCAGAGCAGATCGCCTACCGATGCGCAAAGTCGCCCTCGAGTGAGAGCACGCCTCGTATTCGGGCATCTCAACCCATCCTAGACATGTCTCGTGTTGGGAGATCCCAGGGGCGCTACCACAGGAAGAAAAAATTGATGTGAGCACTTTCGGCAGCGCGGAGATCCTCAAATCTGCTGACTCGAGATTCGCGTCAGCCATCCAATTGCTTGGCTTGACGAGCGCACATCCCAACAGTGGCTCGAGGAAAATCTGACGACAGGCCTTTTCAAAAAAGTGAAATGCCCTGACATGTACAGCGGTATTACGTTGCGAAACAATTGTAGCCAAATTGTTCAGCCCTGCTAGATTAATAGCCAGCCGAGGACCTAGTCTGCGATGCGTAGGGCTTTCGTCCGTCTTGGAATACCCGTGCTGAGCCAAGCATATCTCACAGCTCTCTGTATCGCCATTTTCGATTGCCATTCGTTTTCAGCCGAGATGTTCTGAACATTCAACCTAAGTATCTTCGAACGTGGACGCAGTCTCATATGGCACAGGTATATGTAGAGGGATTGCGCGTGGTCCAGAGAAGCGGGCCGTCAGTCTCTCATAGCTCGAGGAAACCTATAAGTACCGTGCCATCACAAACATGCCGGCATGGCACATTTCCAGGGAGGCCTTCTGTGCATCGGTCTGGAAGGAGTGACTCCGATGCGCCGATAGTATACTACGCAATGGCCGTGATTCAAGAGCATTGCTTCTCGACATCTAAGTCAGCGGTAAACTTCGCTGCTGGAGAATAATCCCCAGAGCTTAGGACATTTTATGTCACGCAATAGGAGCATCTTGACCCGTGTCGCAGAGTTTGTATGGGACGTGTGGCCGTTGCATGATATCGAATGCTATCAGTAAACTAGCAGATAATTAGGAAGTTAGCCATACTTCCACTGCGATAACGAGGACGAGACTGAAGTCTTTTACCAGGAGCGAGGGGGTCAGCTTACACACAGCAGTACAAGACCAGTCAAGTGGCCTTACTCGTTCCCGCTGGCTAATATTATCCTTCGCTTCTCCCTGGATATCGAGGCCTCTCCAAGCAAAAAGCAAGCCTCAAGAGCGCAATCCAAGGCTCATAAAACCAACCAAAAAAAGGTATCATTGTCAACATTCTGTTTGAAAGCCTCCAGATAATGACGACAAGAAAATCCTAACGTAAGACGTTCGACTGCACCAGCATTGATTGCGCCCTTTCCTGAGACAACTTCTCAACTCAAACACTGAGCTCTCAATAACTGAAAAAGAAAATCAAGCGGCTGTCATTCGCGCAGTACTCACCTCGATTTTGTCCCCTGCGTGGAACTTCGCTACCGAGATAACTATCTGTCAACAGATGTCGGTTGGGACGAAGGCTACAAACATATATATGCGCAAGGTAGAAACAATGAGGATGCTGTGTTGAATAGTGATAAGATCAGTCTCGGGGGGTTAAGCGAGGTTCTTTTTGAAAGCTCTTGGCTTGGCTATCTACAAGACGCAAGTACAAGAAAACCAAGACAATCGTGAAAGTATACGAAATTGGAACGCATGACGTGATGGCGTCAGTGGTGGAAGATAAGGCTCTCCCACACCCTTCGTCTCTTATTCCGGTCAGCAATCGAACCAACAAACATGCTAACTCCGTACAACTCCAAAGCCAGCATGTCCGTAAGTTGGCAATCATTTGCACTGCCAGAGCTCTGTACTTCTCGAGTAGGGCCAGCCTCACACCTTGATATCGAGCTTCCACTGGTCATGCACCCGGCCAAGTAACTGACGGTGCTAAGTGTTTGTGCACTACCTGAAGATGGGACAGCCCATCCAATGAGATTCGAGTGAGTTCATGAGGGCGCGCTGCTCTTTCACCCTTCCCAGTTTCGGAGTTGGAGAGATCTACTTGGGCGAACATTCGACGCTTACTAGGTGCATAGTGATCAGTTCATAGAAAACGCTGCCCATGAAAGATGGACTGGGCTTGGAAAAAAACATCTTCCTTGACTACCGATGTTGTAATACCTGTTACATTTTGGGTAGCGAGGTTGGTAGAAGTCCTTTTAGAAGAGATGGTACTGTTGAAGTGTGGTTTTCGTGTTTCTGCCGAGTTTCGGAACGTCTGCTTGCCACTTATAGCTCACTGACACTACCAATACCGACTTGGCAAGGGCCTATTCTCTACCCTGAGTTCGCTGGGAAACTCTTTGGTTGCGAAGGTAAGTGATGTATTGTCGATCGGATCTGATCTCCATGGGGATATGGTAATCTGCCTGGCGCCATCTGTAGACGGAAGCAGCCGATGAGCGAGCGCGATGTTATGAGTTTGGCTCGAATGTCGTTGTGATGTGCGATTCCATTCTCGGGAAGTTGCTTATTGAGGCAAGGCTGTGAAAGGCATCCAGGTGTAACAGCAGACCAAAGGGTTGGTGGAACGTTTTGCGACTCGTCAAATTTTGCTTTGAAGAGCTATGGATCTGCGAAACTGCTTCTCTCAAGTTCGAAAAGTTTTCACTTTGGTAAACTCCTATTATCGAAAGTCGCAAAGTGGCATCGGCCATGCGGAGTTAAGTCAGCATGTCATCTCACGAGACGTGGACTCACCTGGTAGAAAAAAAGTCTGTCCATCAGAGACAACTGAATTATGCCTGCACCGCAGGTTGTCTGGTTGGATATTTGGGATACTTGTATCTCTTCGAAGCACCTATGGGCTGGTGCACCTTGCCCAGAAGCATCTTCTGAAGACGAGACTTGATCAGGAGGTATCAGAAATTGAATTGCACAGCAACTGCTGCACGATATACCTTGAGAAACAATGCCGGTTCGCAACTTCAAGGATTTCGGTGTCTTTTTGTAGTTCGGTCATTGGCTTCAAAGAGAGCTCGATCATCAGACACTTGACAGCTGTCTGAATGAAACTATGCCGGCTCTGGAGAGAGAGTACCCTTCGGCGTCGACCCAATCCCGTTGGCAGTAGAGCAGGAAACGTATGTCCGCGCTGGGAGGAAGGAAGTACTCTTCTTCGTGGTATTTCACCCAGACGGCATCTCTGCAAGGGAAAAGTGAGTCTATTCTTAGAGAGGGCAAGGTGGTTGGTGTTGAGCGGCTGAAAGTCGTCGATGCGAGCAATGTCCTCAGCACTGGTTTCTGAACATTGCCAAGCAGCCGTCTATGCCATTACAGATGAAAAGCGTCGTCATTGCAATCCCGGAGAAGTGCTCACGCCTGCCATCCCAAATATCGGAGGTCTTTGTTTGTAACGACATTCCATCCGTCGAGAGACCTGTGCACTTAGGGATGAATGCCATAACGAATCCGCCCTGAAATTACCACCTATTGACACCGAAATCCCAATACGGAAGTCACCCCCGCTGCAAGAGATCCACGGGGTATACCTGACGTCTGGCAGCTCGTCCACGCCGGGCAGCTCTCAGAATAGCCACGAGCGCAGCATGGCGACCCGATCCAGGGGCCGCGCTGCGACTTGACGAGGGCTAAGCGAGGGAGCAGCAGCAATACCGTCACGGCACTTCACCAAAGCATGAGCTTGAGTAGGCTTCATGCATCGGTCATGCTTGCTCACAACAACCAAGCCACGGGCCGCCACAACCACAATTAGGCCATGGAAGAAACTCAAGGCCAGCCGGCAATACTGACTCGAAGCTTTCACAGCCTCGTCCCAGGTGGACAGCCATCGGATGCTCGTGCAGAGTCACGTGCCGGTCCCATCCAGTGGGGATGGAGTCATAAGGCTTACGAATGCGGGCTTGGCAATACGCGGCTCTTCATTCCAGTGTCCAGCGGTCCCCAACCACAGTCCTGTTTTCCTGGGCTCCCTGTCTGCGGTGTCATGGACACAACCACTGCTTTCGTCGATGCCGGCTCCACCGTATGGCCCTTCCTCACCTTGCGCTCCATTGTCCGCCTGGGCTCATCTCCAGGAGCCTCTGAGCGCCGTTCTGATGCATGCCCTCTCCACTGTCACTGTCCACTTGCGCTCCCCTACGCCCCGATTTATGCATGTTATGTTTATTTTGAAGCGTCTTGCGCGTTCCTTCATGGCTCGAGCTTCGCTTCTCCACCACCACTGCCGTCGGCATTGGACGGATCCCCCAGTCTCATCTGAAGACATACTATTTCAGGCCACTCACAGCTTTGGGCTTGCAAACACCCGTTTGCCATTGGCTCGGAGCCACGACAGCCAGTTCGTCCTGTCCTGCAGCACGATGACCCTGGGTTGCAGATACAGTAGGGAAACGTTTCTCGACGGCTCCCTGTCGGCGACGACGTGTTTCTCAAGATCTACGCCCGGGCCCGTCTTGAAAGACGGGGCTCAGCTACATTCCAGTGGATGCGGCATTGAACATCGGAATTATGGTAGCCAATAGTGAGCAGCATGTTTACCAACTCAGCAAGGCGGAGGTCAACATTGGCCACGCAAGGCCGGCCCCTGCTTGCTTCAGATGGGATCTGAAAGAGGCAGCTCATCACTCAAGATATGATGCAAGCAAGATATATAAGACGGAGAAGTCTTTGTGAAGTCATCTTTCATCCTCACCATCCTCTTCCTCTTCCTGTGCATTCCATTGCCTCTCCTTCAAAACCACTGTCTCTCACTTCAGACTCCATTTCTCCATACATTCATTCAGATATCATCCATCAGTAATCATGGTTTACATCGCCAAGGTCGCTGCCGCTGTTGCAGCTGTCTGCTTCGCTGGCTCTGCCATTGCTCACCCAGGAGAGCACCATGACCATTCTGCTATCAAGCGTGAGGTGAAGGCCCGCGACCAATTTGCTGCGGCCGGAAAGCGATCTCTCAATGCTTGCAGTAACTCCTTGAAGGCCCGCGAGTTTAACGCTCGATCCGTTGCTCGCCGTGCTGAGCGAGCCCGCAGTCTTCGTGAGCGACGCGGTATCACCACCAGTAAGTTCCCCCGCTGCCAAGCATGACCACCATCCGCTAAGCAGCAATGCAGAGGCACAGAAGTACCGTCGTGACCTTGCAACCCTTGAGGTCTACGAGGCCGTTGACCACAACGAGACTTCCCTCGGTTATACCACGGCCACCCCCGAAGCAACCATTTTCAGCGCCAACACTAGCTGCATCCTTGCTCCCGAGAACACCGGCGGACCATACTACGTCACCGGTGAACTGATCCGCGAGAATGTTACCGAGGGACAGGCTGGAATTCCTTTGTACTTGGAGGTGCAATACGTTGATATCAACACTTGCTTGCCCATTGAGGACGTCTACGTTGATATCTGGAACTGCAACGCTACGGGTGTCTACTCCGGTGTTGAGTCCGGACAGGCTGGACTCGATACTACTTTCTTGAGAGGTATTCAGAAGACCGATGCCGAGGGTGTTGTCACCTTCGAGACTATCTTCCCCGGCCACTATGACGGACGTGCCACGCATACTCATTTGCTTGCCCACCAGAACGTTTCGGTTTTGGCTAATGGTACTATCACGGGCGGTACGGTTCCTCACATTGGCCAGGTCTTTTACAACGAGGTTCTCCGATCCGCTGTCGAGGCAACCTATCCTTACAACACCAACACCCAAGCCGTTACCACCAACGCTGATGATATGTGGTCCATTGTCGGAGCCGGAACCACCTACGATCCATTCCCCGAGTACTTGTACCTTGGAGACGATGTCACCGATGGTCTCATGGCTTGGATCCAGGTTGGCATGAACGCCACTGCGGATCAGTCCAGCTCTTCTTACTACTCGGTTGCCGCCACCTACGAGGCTGATGGTGGACACGCAAGTACCAGCACCACAATCGGTGGCGGCCAGGGTGGAAACGGATCTGCTCCTCCATCCTAGATTGTCCATAAAGATGACTGCTGTTCACTTTAGGGATTGCTTTTAGGATATGCGATATGCGATTAGCTGTAAAAAACAATATTTGGAATCTTCATTTAGTATATAGTTTAGGGTCGAGGATGAGACATCACACCCGAGAAATTGGATGCCCCAAGTTACATACCGCTCTCTGCATTTTATTGAAAAAGCGTGATATTATGAATTTGAAAGGTGTGGTGACACTGCTCTTGTAATCAACTGCCTGACTGCCTTGTAATTATGCAGCCCTGAAAGATACGTCTGGCAAGTCACCCAAGCCGAGGCTCGAAATAAGCGACGGCTGATAATAGGAGCTGAGCGCGAGCCTCCGTACGCCTATCTCGACCACTACATGACTTCGACGACATGGTGCAGTATCGTACTCACATCATGCATACTTGTATCCGGCCGAACTCTGCAGTTACTCCATACGCCACAATGGTACAGATCCTCCAATAATCTCATTGCTCGCTCAGCAGGCCTTTGCGGTTATGTTATGCTAGACCCCTCTATCCTTCTTTTCTTATCGATCCCCTTCCCCTTTTTTGCTTCAAAAAAAGGAGGGGGGGACAGGGGGGAAAGTATGTCGTTCAAAATAGCGGCTTCATCTTATAGTCAGAGAGGAAAACTAAGTACACTTCCTTGGTGGACGATGACCTATGCAACGTGCAAAGTATGGGTTGACCATTTCCTGCGTTGCGTGGGTTACTGTACGAGCCCTCTTCGTCTGCTTGAATTTTCTTACAGATGAAGGCCTCTACATGGAGAGGATGAAGGTTCTTTTTAGGGAAGAGATTGGGTCTCGTATTTGGATGAGTGAAGTATTGGAGCGGATATCGGCGGCGATGAAGGACTGGGCAGGAAGGCTGGTAATGTGGTGGTAAGGGGGTTGTCAGAGGATATATGGGGTGGAAGGTCGCGGGCGCCGTGCGTGGGGAAATACGTCTCGTCGATGGTCATCCGAGATTTCAAGTGGGTGATCGTGCTCCGGGGGCTTTTCCCCTCTCTAGACAGATGTGCCGGTAAGCCTGAGTTCCGTTGCTAGTACAGCAGCAGTGATAGCTCACTCCTAAATCGTCTTCAGTAAGAACGACAATCCCACCTCTTGGTAATGTAACAGCCAGTGTCATGAGCTGATCGAAAGCCTGTTGCTAAGATAGCGCTGTAATACTTGCTTACGAGTAGCTGGTAAGGAAATGTGCGATTTGGCGGCTTCAGGCCACACCGAAGCCACGAGTGACAAGATAGCGCTAGCTAAGACTGAGCTTCTCTCCATAACCCATAACCAATGCTGTGGAGGGACTAAATAATATTCTGGGCGATGAAGAATGGGTGATGCGGTAACGGGATATCTGCAGATTTGAATTCGAAAAGTTCTCAAGGATGAAGATCTGGATCCAGGAAGAAGAATCCGTCCTGCAACACTAGCTCACCTGCGCGAAGTACGATCTTGACCTGACCAAACCATTAACTTTTTTGACTAAACCAGCTAATATTCTGGGAGTTGCTTGGCTCTTGTACGAGACAAGACTTAGATTTCTAGTATTGCCGTTGCCATTGCCGTGAGGATTGTTCCGGGAGGATTATTCCGGTAGGACAGGCTGGGGTCTAGCTGGCAAAAGTATGCTGAAAGCCATTCAGTATTGTTTGTTGACTGGAACCTACGAAGATTCGACGAATTCTATGAGAATACTTTTAATCTTTCGTAAGTGCGTACAAGATTGGGTGCTCATTTTCGTTATAGTCCACGAGATCGGCGCCTTCGATGGACCGAGGATATGGGCTGGGTGTGCTTGAGCGTAGAAGCTGGTTGACGAAACAAAATGTCAGGCTCATATATCCAACTTGCAGAGGGACTTGGCATCCAAAAGTAGAGCCCCAACACTAGGGAGAAACGCGGAGCCAACACCAGGTTGAAAAACTGTCTTGTCTTTGCTATGAACTCATTTTGTCGGGTGATTTCGGCAATATGCAAATCAACTTAGTGGCAAATATTCCTCGTTCTGCTGCTTTCTTCGCTTGGTCCTGCTCTGGGCACGACTTCTCGAGTTACGCGAATGTGACGCGGTCGTTTCGTAGATTCGGAACGGGAGGCAGGATAGTGCTCGACCTTGGCGTCTTAGATGAAACCTTTTGCGATACCGTAGAATATTCGGCCCTGTCGAGAGCTGGTGTAATGGTGGCAATCCAGATCCGATGGGTTTTCATCGATATCCTCGATTCGTCGAGGGGACGCATATCGGTTTGTTAGCGAAGTACGTCGTAGCAGATCTCTTACTTTGGTGTGAGAACACGATAGCCCTACAGAGCGGGTGATCTTGAGCCTTCGCCATTTGCCCCTTCTGACATCTCTCTTTTTTTGCATACCTACAACAGCGCACCACGAAGTCTGGACATGTTGTTTGTCAGTAGTACGCCACGAGACCTGAGGTCTTAGCTTCACAGTGGTGCATGAGATAGGTAAATCTAAATCTTGAATATTAGGTTTCACCACATGCTTTGGCTCGCTGTAGTTGGTAGACGGAAGTGTGTGCTGGCGGATCCATTTGCACTGGATGATGCGTGGTATGTGCTTCCATATCTGAAGTATTTGAACCAAGAAAGGCTGCTAATAGTGAGATATGGATTCAAATCGCTCGTGGGCCTGGAAATGAAACCTCATCATTCGTCACGTAGAAATCTTTGGCGTGAATGAAGCTGACATGCCTCCAAAAATCGATACGTTTGGGACGTACATAACGGTGAACTTCGAAATTGAGTTTCTATTTCGTGGCTAGTTTCACAGCTCCTCCGCGAATGGTGGTACCGCAGCGGTATATCTATGAGATGGCCGTAGAATGCATTTCCATTGGCTTTTCCTTCTATAAGTCCACATTATTCGTGCGAAGAACGTCTCGATCCCTCTTGTGGATATAGATGTTTCGTGGAGTGAGTGGGCAAGGTCCGTAGAACTTGTAGAAGACCTATACTAGCTTTTCTGAGTGTGCATCTGTCATTCAACTTATTAGTGCAAGTATCTAATTAATAGGAGATCTGAACCTTTCTTTGCGAAATAATCAGGGGACACATCCCTCATATTGCAAGGCGAGTGAGGAATATGATTCATGTGCTCTTTAGCTAGACCGTGATATCCTCGAAAAGCGTTCACGGCGTTATTGTGAAATACATTCCGACAAAGTCGCGGTAGGCTTGGCAGGACTTGAATTGCCATGGCCGCAGGTGATGCGTGTGGACTTTCGTTATACCAGCTCAGATCAATTGCAAACGGCAGAAGCAGCTCCAACCTAGTAGTTCCCTGATATAGCACATTTTTTCAGCTTGCAAAAAAGAAAATGGGAGAACAAACAAGTCTTAGTTCACGAAACGGGTTGGAAAAGACCATTTCATCCATGTCTGCCATCATTCAGGATGTGGACGGCCCCTGCAGGTATAGCAATAAAACCCGGACGCGTTGCGATCAGTAGTCAAGAAATGCCTTGCTTCTGAATTGGTAGATGTTCTTTCCGCAGAGCTGTTCTTCCTTGCAATTTATTGTATCCATATTGAAAGTTCACGTAGAGCATTCGGCTCGGTTCTGTGCTTTATGCCCTGCTCTGATGCCGGGTTTGGCAGCAAAACAAAAATAGCTTCCGAGTTCACAAGTATATTCGGAACGTCGAAATATAGTCCTGGCTTCAGATTTCGTGGCAGACAAGAAGGCGCTTTTCTAGCTTCCAAAAGTCGAAGCAGATGGGTGCCGTCCCACAATTCGTTGAAGGCACGGAAGGCCTGACTCGTAGACTGGACGGATGAGATAATACTCAAGAGAAAGAATGAAATGAAGCTCAAGAAATTGTAATTTCGAATATAGGTGAAGATCGTAAGCGTACTCTTGAAGTCTGGAAATTACCAGTCCTTCGAATGCAGTACATGCGTATGAGTGCTCTGCATGAGTCCGTTGAACGAAAGAAAAGATTACGCTGAGTATGTAGGAAGAATATGGACATCTGGAAGCCAAATCACTCGAGTGACAAGGTTGGAGGTTGAGAAAGGAGGAAACGACGATTATTCAGGTGATAAACCCGTGTTTGCGATCGATAACCGCCTGAATCACAGCCTGGCCTCGGATGCAATGACTTTGGACCAAGAGAGTTGACTTTGCCG
Organism: Coleophoma crateriformis; assembly: GCA_003369635.1. NCBI lineage: Eukaryota > Fungi > Ascomycota > Leotiomycetes > Helotiales > Dermateaceae > Coleophoma > Coleophoma crateriformis. The sequence continues at coordinate 296,817 of PDLN01000006.1, forward strand.
ATACCATCGTAAGCTTCACCCCTTTCAGGTAAACTTGCGTGCTCTGCCGTCGGCAAGAGTCACGCAGTGTCATGGAGGATGGATTGTGGCTAAGAAAACACGACATCGTCGCCGTATGGTATGATCGTCAAAACGTAAGGAGAACGTGTGATCGCCGGTGCTAGAAGATTCACGGAACTACCGCGAAAATATCCTGTGTTGGACAGCGATCCAAACCAAACGAATTCGCCCGTACGGAATTATGTTTTCGCAAAGCGGAGCGGAGCCGAGCCAGAGAGGCTTTGAGACGGGTTTGATGCACAGCAAGGAGATGGGCGAAGGTTCCAACACTCGTGACTGGCACCGAAAGAAGCAACGGTGCTGGCGCTAAAGAGGCTGTGCAGATATTGATACTCGTCTCGGTCTGCATTCTCTATGCGCCTGGTTGTAGCATCTAGAAACGTAAGGCAAACTCAGGAGAGACATAGATGAATTGTCTTGTTCCATGAGAGTCAGTAGTTGTAACGCAACACGAAGGTGGCAAACTCAAGACTCCATGCCGGTATGCAGGAGATTATCTAAGAAGTCTAAACACCAGCGACATGAGACGCTCAGCCCTGAGAGGCCTTTGCCCCTATCCCCTAGTGGGGCATGCCAGTGCTGGGTTCAACATGGGTTGACAAACGTCACAGGGCCTAGGCGCTGGATCGGGGATTGCGCACACAAGCTTAAGCTTAACTTTTCGCATTCGTGTGAATGTCGTCTGGGAATACGGGAGCAGCAGCAAGGGAGGATGTCCCTTGTTTCCTCCCGTGCCAGTCCTCCGGACAGGACTTGAGACCATCCATCCATGTGTTATAGAGACACGAGTTAAGCGACCAGCTGGGCTGTCGACATCGCCCATTTCGGGCCGTCATTGGCTCCGACGCCTAATCTAATCTCTAATCCGACAACCTTCAACAACCACAGCGGACCAAACATCTAGGAAACCGGCGGTGAAACATCCAGCCTCGAGCTATGGGCAAATCTGTGGCGGCTGGATCTCTACCTGTCTGTCAACGACGAACCTTCGGCTTTTGCATCTCATGCCATAAACCGGGCTGCCCTGCACCGCACCGAAAGTGTCGTCTGAACATGCCGGTACCGTCACGAATGCGAGGTGCGGCGCGGCACCATGAGGGCGTGCACACTCGGTGATGCAGAACGGCTTGGATACGAATTGTCCGGAACGCAGTAGCATTGTGAATTGGAGGAATCCAATACTCATCCATTTGCCCAATTCCTCCGGTTGGGGTGGCTGAGTGGCCTTTCCGCAACAGTCGCCGTCGCCAAGAGTTCGGACCGTGTTCCAAACGGCACATCCGAGCGCTTGACTGCCTCTTTGGGCGCGTGTCGCGATTTTCGCTGGTGTCTTTGTTCTGAACTCTTCCCCACGATGTGCAGTCTGGCAGGGTCAACCTCTGTGGAAACGGTGGTTGGTGTGTCCTGCATCCCTCCCCACTGGGCCCATGATCTCCGTGATGAGCGCTGCCTACAGGGTTGCCGGGAGTTGCGTGGGCATGGAGCTGTTTGAAGATCGACAGCATCCCCGAACGAACCTTTTCCACGTCTCTTTAGACACACAGACTTCTGCCATAGGCCGTAAGACACCTCGCTAGAGTGACTGAGAAACACAACGGATCCAATGATCCCAACGAAAGGCTATTGCATGCCGAAGGCGGCCAAACCTCAAACTCGCGGAGCCTCAGCCCTGAAAGCATGGTGAAGGAAGCCATGCAACAATACCGTGAATCTTCTCCAGTAACCGGCGTTGTGACTGCGGAACCCTGGCTACGCATTCTCCACCATTTTCGAGTCGTCCTCTCGCATCGTTTGTTCTCAACGAGAGTCAGACTATCCGCCGCAGCGCTACTCGGGCAGCCCCGTTGAAGATCCTGAGCCTTTTTGATCCGCATCCAATCGCTACACGGTCCGAAAGTGCTGGATCTCAGCTCTGCACAGCCGCCATTTCTGCTGATCTGGAGGAGTAGTTGCTCAGATGTGATACTCGTCTCGGAGGAGTATCACCAAACTTCTGTCATGACAGGAAGGGGATGTTTCCAAACAAGCCCCAAATCTGTTCTCACCATCACAATGCTGGACCCGCAGCCACCCAGCCAACGGCATCTGGTCTTTTTGGTACTAAGCTTTTCCAAGGATCTTGGAAGCCTTGTACGCTCGAATCCTATAAGAGCATCGAGAAATCCCACCAGTATCATCTTTTTTTTATCATCAGCATCTTCAGCATCTTCTCTACTTCTCTTCTTAATTCTCTTCTTTATCAGCCCGGCGCTGTAGCATTTCTCACTTCAACTATCTTTAATCACCTTTAGTCTTTCAGATTCTTCCATACACCTTCAAGATGCAATACTCATCAGCAGCTCTTATTGTGGCTTTCGCCGCCACCAATGTCTTCGCCCACGGTGTCATTGACTCCGTTGTCGGTGCCAACGGTGTTACCATGCCAGGTCTCTCTGGTAAGCTTTCTCTTCGACATCTTGCATCTTCTGAGCACCAGCTAACAATCATCTAGTCGCTGATGGAACTCCTCGTGATTGCCCATCCCCAGGATGCGGTTCTGAGGCCGACACCACTGTCTTCAAGGCCAACGCTGGTGCTCTCGGAAAGACCGCCACTGGAGCCGTCACTGCCTCCAAGATGATCGCCGTCTTCATGGATGGTGCCAACGGTAACACCACCGCCACCATCAAGGCCCGTGAGGAGCACGAGGCAATGATGCTCCGCCGCAGCTTGGGCAAGCGTGCCGCCAACGGCGGAACCAAGACCCCAGCCGGTACCAAGGAGACTGCCGTCAAGGCCGCCACCGGTATGGGTGCTGCCAAGGGTATGCCAACCACCTCCGATGCTGGTGTTGTCACCATGACCTTCCACCAGGTCAACCAGGACGGTGCTGGACCTCTCACCGCTGCCGTTGATGCTACCTCCGGAGGAGCTGATGCTTCTGCCTTCAAGACTGCCGACGTCACCACCAACGTTCCAGGTATCGGCATTGGCGGTCTCTCCGCTGCCCAGACCATGGATTTCCCAGTCGCCATCCAAATGCCAGCTGGCATGACCTGCTCCGGCTCCGTCGGTGGTGCTTCCAACGTCTGCGTTGCCAAGCTCCAGAACAGCGCTCTTGCTGGACCATTCGGTGGATCCGTTGCATTCACCCAGTCCCCAGCTGCCAAGAAGCGTGCCATCGAGTACAACCTCAGCAAGCGCCGTTTCGCCCGCGCTCTCGCTGCCGATGAGGAGTAAATTTGCTCCTTATGATTTCTTCTTGGGGCTGCTTTAAAGACTATACCACGATGATATAATACTTGGTGCTGTTTCTTTTCTTCTCGACTGTGGTGGATGATAGATGCGACTCTTTTCCGGTGGATTTCCTTATTCTCTTCTGATGTGGTGGTTTGTCCTTGAGTGTATTGGCAAGAATCTGTGATTCAGTCATTCCTTAGGGAGGCAGGTGGACTTGTTACATAAATAGTCATCAATGAATTGACTTTATACTTTCCTTAAACAAAATTATTCGATGCTTGATCAAAAACCCGGTCCCTTTACCTGCTTTGTGATTGCTTATGGATAGCCATGGTGCAAAGCTGGCATGCCCAAATATTCATTCATCGGCCCGTGCAAACACTATTTAACTTGAAAGATAAACTTGCTAACCCATCTTAACTCTCCTCTCGTACGCAATTCTACCCAGTCCTCATTGCCTCGAAGAACGTATCTCTTCTAACCTTCTGCTCAAAACCCCAGCAGCCCCAAAAAGCGGAACATAAAAAGAAGGGTTCCCCCAGATCAGCCCGAACGTCGATCTTAGCTCGATACCACCCACCCGGGCACAGACTAGTTGCAACGCCTTCCCGGAGCCCGACCCAGAAGATAAGATAGGCAATCTTCAACGAACAGCAAAACCTTAGAGGCGCAGCTAGCGGCGTGTGGGAACCCACGGGTTTCAAAATGCCCTGAAACCACTGCGTTCAGTCACAGCCGCGACCTCGAAACGTGGGCTCCGGCGACTGTGAGAGAGGGAGCCGAGGAGGGGGGTGGTAACGCATGACGCATGTTACGTCATCCATGGTTTTCTTTCCGGCTTATTGTTTCCTTGAGCTGTTGAGGTTTTGGGTGTAGGTGTATTGATTGGCTGGTGGTTCTGTTTGTGCGTGCGTGCGGTTGCTGTTGCTGCTGTTGATGCTGCTGCTTTCGCTGTTACTGGGAGCCTGGGGGACGTGCTTTCAGGGGATGAAGTCGTATCAGCAGCCTTTCTTTCCAAGAAACTTGGCGGTATTCCAAGCTTCACAGCTCTGAGGGCTCCGTCTTCGCTATTTGCTTCTCAATTGCCAAGTAGTAGACAGCGAGGACAGCGGTTGTGGCGCTTGCGATTTGGGGGGCTCTTTCATGGTACTTTTTACATCATACCAAGATTCTCGAAGTCCTTTTTATTCTTGATTCCGGTATCACCATAGTTCGCTTTGAGCCTGCTGATAACCTGGTGTTATTAGATGGACGAAAAGGGGGCGCGCATGACGTTTGGTTTCGATTGACTCGGTTTGGAAGATCTTCCTCTCCCTCCAAAAGGTGTTTTCCCATTAGTGTCAAGAGAAACACCGCGAAAAGAATAGAAATCCAAAGATATCTTGCCTGTAAATCTGCTTCATTTGCAAGCAGGTCAAACCTATTAGGTCATGTTTGATCGAAAAAACGCAAATGAGACTTATACAGCCTGTTGATAATTGTGGACTAACAACTTTCATCGCTGATGAGCCTACAACAAATCAAAGCTACTGATGAGTTCCATCCACTTTGAATAACATATTGGCTACGGAAAGTGAACTTACAGAACTTAAGTTACGATACAAATATGCTTGGATTCAACTCTTATCGTCTTTCTGATTTCTCGTCCTATGTTCTAATGTTTATCCCACCTTCTTTCTAGCCATATGTCGGACACCACCCCCCCCCCGCGGCTTTTTCTTCGACCCTCCAAAACCATATCACAACTGGAACCAAGTGATTAATTTCCCCGATCTAGTCCATACTTAATCCTACCAAGCACTTGCAAGAGACACATGAGATGTACCGCACGATTCAATTTCCACAAGAAAAGGCCTATCTTAGGGAAGCAGAATATGCCGCAATGAATAAGTTATGCCTCTAAAAACCCTCGTTATCCGTCACCATTTTGAAGTCCAAAACCACCAAAGATACAGAGAGAGTGCACAGAAGACTTCGAAAATGAGAGCTCTATGAAACGAAAAGCAAAGGAAGAATATATCACAGAGCATATCTTGAGAATTTGCTTAAGCACAGTTACCCCAACGCGAGAAAAGGGCATCTACCATTTGGGTAAGAATCAAACTAGATGATTTGTCACACCACTAATCAAGAAGACCTGCCGGCTAGTGCATCGGCCTCTCCTTGCTGGCATCCCCTCCTCTCTGTATCTTCAATTTAGTGGTGGTAATTGGGAACTCAATTGGTCTTCTCCGGTAGACTATTTGTATTACTACCTTGCACAAAGCGTGTTGTGCGGAGAGTTTTGGATATATAGCGCCTTCCTGCTCTCCAGCTTGATTGAAGCCGAGTAGTCATATCCCATTTCACTTTATATCCCACTAACGCCATTCCTAGAACTTAAGCCACACGATACATATGTACAATCTACAATTGACTGGCACCGCTACACTAGCAGCAACCAAACCCAGATCTTAGGCCACCTATCCCCCCAACTCCGTCTTTTCACTTATTCCCAATCATGTTTCACCTTCCAAGCATCCTTCTCGCTCAATCCTGCATTGAGGAGATCGCAATCCCGATGACCCCACTTCTCACCGAAGACGTGTCGTCCATATTCCGTGGCTGTGTTGACACCTGCCTCAAAGTCTTGCGGGCTTATATAAAACGGCTCGCCTTCGCCGCCTTTTTGCCGAGACTTCCAGAGATTTCTGCCACTCTTTGAGTTCAACTTTGAAGCCTGCATCTGCTCACTAATATCAAGAATGTTCTGGAATGCAGGACTGTTGGGGGCGTCGTCTATCCATTGATCTGGACGTCCCGAACTATGGTGGCTGGATGGAGAAGGCGGGTCTGGGATGATGAATTTCTCAGGTTCATCACTATCGATGATAGCGTTTACGTCCAGAAAGCTGGCATTCTTCATAGTTCCGTCTGCCGACCGCTTTCTGTATAGAACCGAGAGGTCATCTAGGCTTGTACCGACATCAAAGAAACGTCCCGCGTTCGCGTCTGTTATCTTGAATCCTCGCATGAGCAGACGCTCGTACATATCACAGTCTGCCATATAATATGGGATACTAGTATCCCATCCACCGACCTCCTCATACGCCTTAGTCTGCACCAAAGCAAGATTATCATAATGGAAGAATCGAGCAGCCCATCTTTTGTTAGTCAGTTGTTTTTCTGGGTGAGGTTGATATATCTTGTGAGCCCAATGTTCAGGAGGCCCGTGAGAATTATCCCATTCTCGCCCTGGTGCCGGTGCCCAATCATCCCTGTTTGTATCCCGTAAGACATCAACTGCGTGCCTATACAAGGATATAAGTTTGGGGGCTCTAGGAGAATGAATTTGAGGCTGACGTGGTGCATTCTCATATTTGGGTGGAGGTAGTGCAGCAGGTTCAGCGCGAGCTTTCACTTTGGCTTCTGCTGCTGCTGGTCCTTTTAAAGGAAGAGGGTCGGGTTTCCCTGGTGGCATTGGAACAGGCTTTTCTGCCGCTGGGGGTCCTTTTGATGGAGAAGAGGGGACAGGTGTCCCTGGGGGCACTGGAACAGGCTTCTCTGCCAGCGCTTCTGCTACGGACGGTCCTTTCAAAGGAGGAGGAACTGGTTTCTCTGCTAGCGCTTCTGCCACTGACGGTCCTTCCAATGGAGGAGGTATAGGTTTCTCTGGGTGTAGTGGAACAGGTTTCCCCTTTGCGGGCGTTTCTGCTGCTGGCTCTTTCATAGGAGGAGGTGGTGGTGGAGGAGGAGGAGGAGGAGGAAGAGGAGTAGGGACAGGTTCTCCTGGAGTGGCTGGCTTCTCCTCTGGCAACGCTTCTCCAGCAGGGACCGCCGGCGCCATATCTTCTTCCACTCCTGCTTTTGGAGCAGGTCCATCCAGCACGAGACTTTCATGGGCCAGAACCAGAACATCCATATGTGACCAGAAGTACTGCGGCCAATCTTTCTCGATTGCAGTGAAGAGGAAAAAGTTCTGTAGCTGCGCAAAGGTGAGGAGTGTCGGCGTAACCACGACATTAACACCAAGCAACTGCAATCTGGTATGGTTTAGGAAGAATGGATTCTGCATCGAGAGTCTTCCACGCCTATTACTATCCATGGCCCCGGTATTCTCGACCACTATGATATCCGCTGGTGGCCATCCTGCCGTTATGTAGCTGACAACTGTCTGCTGTAGCAATCGCCAATTTCTCGTGAAGCCGATGAAAAGGGGCGTCACCTCTGGAACATGCTTTCTTGGTGGTACGTTCCACGCTGGTACTGGGGGTAGGTCAGCCGGAGATGCAGCATTTGCCGCCAGGGGAAAGTTATCGAGGACTGGCGGTAGCGCTTTCGACGGAGGGATCGGTTTGTAGATGGGTTGAGGAGGACGATAAGCTGCAGGTGCTGGTGGAGCTATGGAGTGCTCTGACTGTTTGGTCTGCTGCGGTCTGGGAGCTGCAGCAGGAATGGGCGGCGTGGCAAGGTTCGTTTTCGAGGGGACAGAGCTCTGCAAAGCGTAAAACATCAAGATGAGGGCTATGGCCACAAAAACCATGAGCTTCGTGCTCCTAGCCATGATGCAAATTTGGCTGGGCACTGGCTAAACACGCAAGATGACGATGTAGAGGAGATCCTCCTACCTTAGCTCACCATGTCAGCCCCGAAGGTGAGATAAAGGCTGATGCCAATTATGCCGTGGCCATATATTTGACTCTACAAGGAGCTCCACTGGTGCTGAAACGGCCCATGCGGGTGTGTTACTGGCAGAGCGGAGCCGTGTGGATGCCGTGAGCTCAGGAGGAGACGCGACTGCACGTGACGAAACAGTAGGTCCTGTTTCCTTCCCTTCTTCATTGCTTCACCTCGGTTGTTGTGTGACACGATATGACATTCTCGTTACTCACGCGTGAGCTTTGGACCGCGCATTTGAGACTGTCTGAGTCTCCCATACCATCAAACCGAGAGTCCAAATATCCGTAGCCTGATCTTCTCCGATGGAACGGACAGACAGAAGGCCGCCCAACCCCTTTATCTTATGCCCTCCGCTTGAAATAAAAACACAAAAGACGGAGGCGATGTTGAATAGAGAAGCAGCGAAAGAAGAAAGGCAAACGCAGCCTATTGAGTACCTTCTTTGCATCTGTATTCCCGAAAGTGATCGCATGCACGTCATTCGAGATTGGGCAACACGCAGTGATGTCCCGTTGAGGCACATCCGGATAAATATAACTTCCTGGTAATGCCGAAGTGCTTACTTATACAGGAGGATGTCTCAAATGAGACCCCAGATTCGTTCCTTGCAGCTATAACATTCCTTTGCAGGTTAACAGTATTTATGCGTGATGACTTTGCTGTTGTTGTCACTCCAGGCCAGCAGCGATGATTTCCTATAGCATAAAATGCTCTGCGTCTAGTGTTCGAAGGTCTTTCAGACTTACGATTCTTACGTTGTTTACCTTGGCAGCTTGTATCAAGTATGCAACCCATGCGTATGGACGCACCGAGGATGTCAAGCTACGAACGGCTTTTCTTCCCACGCCATATTTTCAGAAGCTACACAAACTACAGCCATTACCAACCTATCCAAGAGAATATACGGTTAATCTAGTAGTTGCTGCTAGGCGGACAGACGATGTGTCCTGGACATCATATCTTCCACTTCCCAATCTCACGACTCTGATATATCGGTGGGATGACGCCGATGCCCCCTATCCGTCGGCAGAACAGAAGGGAAATGAAGCCATGGTCTATCATACCTACCTTCATGACTTCTATGACAAGCTTCCGGACATCACAATCTTCGTCCACGCGCCCCAAAGCCCACGGGATGCCGAACCATTTCTCTTCTCCTCGCTAGTGTATACACTCTCTCACCTAGATCTCGAGCAAGTAATGCAGCGCCAATACGTCAACCTGAGGACAAGTTGGCAGGATGGATGCTCAGCTTGGCTCAATACGAACGCTACGAATGCGACCTGGCACTCGCCTGAAGAGGTGCATATGCGTCAAATGTTTTTGGATACTTTTGTCACTGCCACGGGGCCATTTGATGTCCCAGAAATCCTTGCACAACCGTGTTGTTCTCAGTTTGCAGTATCCAGAGAGGCAGTTAGCTCGGTGGACAAAGCCGAGTATGCACGGCATATCAAACTGCTCTCCCGGACAGATCTTCCCCAAAGTATCCCGGGCCGCGCATGGGAGTACATGTGGCAATACCTCTTTCTAAAGAAAGCAATAGATTGCCCTATCGAATGGAAAGCTCTTTGCAAGACCTATCATGTCTGCTTCGAGCGAGCGGCAGATCTCGAGCGATTCATGGAGCTGCAGCATGAGAAGGAGTCGTTGATTGTTGGCTGGAGTTTTTGGACGGAACTGCTACAACCAGAACGCGCGGCTGCGGAACAGCAAAGGCTGAAGGACATTGAGGATGATATAAGTATACGGATGGCTTTAGCTTTGACGAATGGATTGGATGCAGGTTGGAGGGCGTCATTAGGAGACGTGTATACTCCTTGAGCCGTCTTAGGGTGGGCATGCGACTGGTTTTCGCAGCCGGGCACTAGAATCTTCTCACAGCCCTAATCCTGAGTTTTCCTTTTGATCTGATCTCCCCTTGTAATGTCTGAGCTTCCGAAAATTGATCTGACATTGCCAAAGAATCCTCGGACGCCGGCTGCCATCTGTTGAAAACGGCTTGCCACGCTTCCAACTAATGAGGATCCTGGGACTCACAGTCCCCAAGACAGTTTGGGGATTTAGTATGCCGAGGCACATTACCCAGACTGGAACACCTTTGCACCGCATGACACCTTAGCTCTAGGCGCTACGTTGTCCTTTGGAACTGGACACTTTAGGACGTACGGGCTGTGTGAAAGAATAGTCCGCGGCTCGACCTAGAGTTATGTCGCCCTCGGACACCAGATCGGCCGCGCCTCCCCCGCAATCCCGATGCCATAATTTCGCAGCTCAAGGAGATCGGGAGAATTCAGCTGCCGAGCCATCGCATGCATGACCCTAAAAGGCCTAGCTCCAGACTCCGTGGAAATCGTGCCTCGGCCACCAACTCATTTAGGTGTACGGACATTGGGTGATGTTTCAATAATGAGGCTAGCTTTCCACGATGCCATTATCTATAATACTTGGCTCTTTCGCCTTTCTTACCCTCCTCCTCCCAAGCTTGTAGACCTGCAGTTCTACTCTTGACCAGCTCCGCCGGCAGGTTTGGTGTGAAATCTAGCGCAAGCCAATATTTGGTCACATATCTTATCTCCAAACTCCTACACCATCACGCCACTCCAACATTGGACCACATCCAGTGCGCAGATAGCAGACCAACTCCCGACTGCTCTTACGCCTTTGCAACGGCAAGATGGGGGCCAGCAAGTTCTCGAACACCAGCGACTTTGACGTTGTGATCATTGGTGCAGGAATATCAGGGATCAATGCTGGCTATAGGTTGCAGACGGACCTTCCGAATTACACATACACAATCCTCGAGGCTCGAGGTGCCATTGGTGGGACCTGGGACCTCTTCCGATATCCCGGTATCCGTTCCGACTCCGACCTTCACACATTCGGTTTCTCATGGTCCCCGTGGGAGCATTCCAAAGCCATTGCAGACGGACCATTGATTCAGAAGTACGTCCAGGACACGGCAGAGACATACGGAATCGATAAGCACATTAAATTCCACCATAAGCTTGTAGCGGCGGATTGGTCTACAGAATGTCAAGATTGGTCGTTCACTGTTGATGCGAAGGGAGAAACAAAGCAGATTCGAGGGCGATTCGTGATCTTTGCTTCAGGATACTACGACTATAATGAACCATTATTGGCACATATTCCAGGACTCGAAAACTTCAAGGGCACTACGGTTCATCCGCAGTTTTGGCCGGAAGATCTGGATTATGCGGGTAAGAAGGTTGTCATCATAGGAAGTGGTGCTACGGCAATCACTCTGCTTCCCAACCTGACAGACAAAGCCGAAAAAGTGACTATGCTGCAACGAAGTCCTTCGTATGTTGTTGCTCGACCATCCGTCGATCCCTCCGGGCAATGGTTGAAAAAACACCTCCCGCAATCTTGGGCAAGCAAACTTATCCGTCTAAAGTTTCTCATCATACCTTTCCTCATTTTCAACTTCTGTCGAGCATATCCCAAGACCGTGATCAAGATCCTGAAGAAGGAGACCGAAAAGCTGCTCCCTGCGTCTATTGCTCAGGATCCGAATTTCAAGCCGTCATATAATCCTTGGGAGCAGCGACTGTGCTTGTGTCCCGATGGCGACTTTTACGCAGCCTTGCGGGGAGGCAAGGGTGACGTTGTGACCGACACCATCAAGACTGTGACCGAGACGGGAATCGTGACCGATGGAGGTAAGGTGCTCGATGCGGACATCATTGTGACAGCTACGGGCCTTAAGATGCAAGTGGCCGGAGGCTCGCGGGTTAGTGTTGACGGGGCGCCCGTTTCTTTCTCCGAAAAGTACATGTGGAAAGGTACTATGGTTCAGGACATCCCCAACGCCGCAGTGGTCATCGGTTACACCAATGCATCGTGGACACCGGGAGCCGAAGCGACAACGGCGATGATCTGCCGGATTATGAAATACATGGAGAAGAAAAAGCTGGGCACCGTCGTTCCTCGCGTTGAGGATGAATCTCGGGTCCACGCCACGAATATGATGAACTTGAAGAGTACCTACATTATGGCAGCAAAAGGGATTCTGCCCAAGGGTGGTGATGTCGCGCCGTGGAAGCCTCGGAGCAACTACTTCAGCGATTTGTGGAATGCCAAGTTTGGGATGTTCAATGAACTGGCGTTTGAAGGCTCCGCGAAGAAGGAGAACTGAGCGGACTACTTACTTCAATAGAGTAGACATGAGTTTTAGACAACATTCATAATTATAGGTCAGGTTCTGATTCCTTCCCACTTTACGTAGATACAGCATAGATGCATCCGTACATTGGTGAGGGAACATTCTTAAAGAAACGGGTCGTGATATACCACCAGATAAAGGCCGGCAGGGCAAAAGTAAGGTGCGGGGCGCACATGCAGCTAATGGAGTTGTGGCTGGATTTCATGCTGCGCCGCATCCACGGATCGCATCTGCCACCCAACTACTTGAGCCAGCCCAAGCTTGGCGACACGGTGCTTACGCCGTGCCGCAATCTGTTCAGCAAATACCTGCAAGGTTCGAGATGCACTTCAGCACAGCCTGACACTGTGGACCGGCCCATCTTATGCGATCATTTAGGGCGTTGAGATGGAGTGCCGTTGGGTCGACGGAGTTTAAGGTACACGCGCTACCAGAACCTTTATGTCAATCTTGGGGGCTCGGCGCCAATCGGCATGGTGGTCCACTGACTACAGTGGCTGCTCACTGACAGCTATTTTGCGGTAGATGCGACGATCGTGCTGCGAGAGGTGAGAGGAGCCGCTGCTTACATTGTACAATCTTCTTAGGACAAACAAACCCCTGCCTGGTCTTTCGCTTCAAGGGAATTCGGCCAATAAGTTGATGAGCATCGTACTCAGTGGGACTACAGGGCATGGGTTTGTTTCTCACAACTGTATTGTACTTTCCAGCAAGGTACCTGGCATTCCATCTCATCGGTCATCTTTCCCCTTCACTTCTTTCCTGTTGTCTTCCGGTCTTGTGCTGTTGCTTTTCGTGCTTCCGTTGGCTGCTTTATCACTCGAATTTCTGAGCGTGACCGTGTCAACGTCGTAATGAACAAAGAATGATGACCTCTGATCCAGTGTCACCCATCGACGATGAAGAAGAGGAGGCGCTTCCCCACGACCAATCCCAGAGACTTTTCCCGCGCCAGCCAGTCGCCAGCGCCAATCGAGTGACGTTGTCAACATCATCAGTGACACACCAAAGGACCTCATCGTTTGGCACCTTGGCTGATACCGCGTCGGATATATCGCGTCTCTCGACTCAATTAAGTCAGGATATTGATGAGTCTTGGAGACCAGATTTCACCGTCTCGAAGCTGGAAACAGCCTACCATGGCGCAAATGTGCCGGAGTCTGATATAGCGGAGCAGGCTTCCGCCAAGAACAAGCTCCGTCTCCAGGAGGATCCTTTGATCAGCGTCCAGGAAAGAGACCTTAGCCAGGAGGGTTCGAGTGTCCACTCATCGCGGGAATGCAACTGGCTTCCGCAAGGTCTTCGATGGCCATTCCTTTTGTTCTTGTTTACCGTCACCCTTGGCCTGGGGCTTCTGGTCCTGGGCTTGATGATACATTCTCAGCAGAACCAGGGCCTCGGAGACGAGAAGAACAAACCTATTTTCTTGTTTGGATGGCGCTTTACTCCAACCTTGGTTGCGGTTATCTACACCCTGCTTGTCATCACTATGATTAGCGACATCAGACGAACGGAAGTGTACGCTCGATTATCCAGACCCAATGGAGCTCCCGCTGCAATAACATTGTTCTACAAGAGTAGGATATTCTGGTTTGATCCGGTCGATGCTTTGGATAAGAAAAGAAACAATGGGTTACGTAGCTGGGCGCTTTTCTGGGCATCGATAGTTAATATTTTAGGTCTGCTCGTGATCTCACCCTTCTCAGCTGCTCTGCTATCACCTGCGGATATTTTCCTTGTCCAAGACAACAGCCCATTTTTGGAGATCTCTACAGCTGCCGCACAGCCCATTCAGGCTTCGATTGACGATTCAATCTTGTTCCGATCAATTTCGAGCTTGATTTTGAATACTACTACTTCTGCCTGGCTGAGCAACGATTATGCTGTACTTCCGTTCTGGCCAGCGGATATGAGCAGTGTTCCGCTCGGGGCTATCCTGTCCACGGCAGAGCAGGAGTGGAAGGCAAATACCACAGTCTACCAAACGGAAATTGACTGCTCAACTATGACGTTATCTGGCATTGGCAATTTCACTCTTAACAACACCGTCACTGCTGACAACACTACATCCTATCTCGTGTCAAACTTAACCTCATACATCCTTTCGTCTGAGGATGGCTGCTCACTTGGTGTTGCAGCATATCCATCAGACTTTGCAACCGACAATTTGTTTGCCCTTGGTGCTGCATGGTGGACGGGAGGAAACTACTCCTATCCGCCTCTTTTTGGCTCGGCAGAAATGAGCAATTTCGGGGAAATGTATTCTTCTACGTCCACGGTCATCAACAGCACTGAACAATGCGGGAATCGAAGTGTGATCTTGCTCTCGCCGCCTTGGTCTAAATATGGCGATACCTCATTTCAACCTCGAGGCCATGTCTGTACGTCGAGTTATTACTCGGGGAATGTTCTCGTCTCCGTCTCAAATACCGGGTCCAGTTCTTCTGTTGCATTTGATACAAACCATTTTGATAGTGTCAAAGCACGGGTTAACCCTGATGCTATGAATACGTCATCCTTCGTAAGTGTCCTCGACCTATAATTGTGTTGTCCACTGCTCAGAATATGTAGGAAGCCGCCTTTCTAAGTTACAACTGGACAGGCAAGTTCCAGTTTCCAGATGTCACTGGCATCCCGTACATGAAACAAAGTTCAGAAGTAGGAGGCCCGCTTGTCCCCTTAGGTGCTCAATACGGCCGAAATATCACCACTATGCTTGCTGCTACCGATTTTCTAGATCAAGCGCGTCAAGTCAAACAGCGATTCCTCGGCGAGAGCATGCAGACTGCTTTGAATAATATTGGCATTGGGCAAGCCGAATCAATTCTCGGAACGACGTCAATTTCGCAACGTCGTATCGTCGTCAATCTAGGATCTGCTATTATCCTTACTGCGCTGCTGATCATTTCCGCATTGCTAATAATTGTTGTCGCTTGGCTTACACGCCTGAGCAAACGCCCTCTCAATCTTGTACAGAATCCTACTTCGACGGTGGCCATTGCCTCAATGATCGTCCCTGAAACTGCCACTCAACGTTTGTTTGATGGGCTAGATAGAAGTTCGGAGAACGTGATGCGCGAACAGTTGGATGGCTACGTTTTCAATCTGCGAAATGGGGTTCTATATGCATACGATCTTAAAATGCCTAATCAAAGATCTCGTGAGTAGTTTGATGCATCCTAATCCGTATATTTGGAGCTGACTTGGTTGTTTCTTAGAAGCCCGGTCACTCATGTCTTCGGGCAAAGGAAAAGAAAGTGATTGGAGACCACAACTGCTTCGAGGTTGGCAGCTCATCGCGTTTCTGACATTGCTACTTGGGATTGTCGCTGCTCTAGCCTCCATCTATGCCAAATACCGAAACACCGGCCTTTATCAACAATTTCTCGTCTCGTCAGTCAATGTTAACATCGATAACACCTCTATTCAAGCCTTAGCGCCTTATTCCATCCTTCCAACTTTTGTCGCGGTTATGGTGAAGCTCTGGTGGGGGTCAGTGGATGAGACATTCAGAAGACTGCAGCCTTATATTTCCTTGGCAAAGAACCCAACATCAAATGCCAAGGGGACAACGCTCTCGTACATAAGCTCTCCTCTTGTATGGGCAGCAGTCAAAGCCGGAAAACATCGACATTGGTTACTTGCTGGTGTCGCAACCGGTGCACTTCTGGGCGAAGTTTGTGAGTATTCATCCGAGTTACATGTGTTGATACAAGCTAAATTCTTGAAAGTTACGGTTGGCATGTCTGCGCTCTGGGATACCAACCCTGGAGTTCGTACTTTTAATACTATTCTGTCTCGAGATTTTGAGCTGCGGAATGTCCCAATCATCTTCACCGTCAACAATCCATCAGTTCATGGCTACAGCGTCAGCGCCACCACTGCAAACTCGAAGAGTACTTTGACATCAATGTACGGCAATCTTCTGACAACCTGGCTGTACGGAGCAGCCGTGGAAGGATCTTTTAATGCCACACCACCGTCGTGGACCAAGGATGACTGGGCTTTTGTGCCTGTAAACCTGACTTCCGCGGACACATCTGCTTCGAATACTACATTCACCTCTGACATATCGAACCTTGGCCCATCGAACAACGTCACAGTGCAAACACCGGCACTTCGTGGGAGATTGGAATGCATCCCTCTATCCTTTTCCAATACGTCTGCCTGGTTAAACACTCTAGACTTCACTAACAGCTCAGCTTGGAATGACTCCAAGATCCCAGCAGATCTCAAAACAGGATACGAGCTCAAGGCTGGCTTGGCCTTGAACGAATCCTATGCAGGCACCTATTCGGGCTACTACTATTTTGATGACGACAGTCCGTACACAAGTATCTTTGCCGTGGATTACCGTATGACATGCTGTGGCAACGAGACAGACGGCGAGGTTGGACAAGCGGCAGTTGGATATTGGTCACCTGCTGGCATCGAAGAACCAGAAGTGAGCCGCAGTGTCATTGTCAAGTGGCTTGTAGGACATCCTTTTGCATCTCAGTTTAACGACTCCACCCCATTGATTGATAGAAATAGCGATGGCTATGGGGGCCACATGCACTGGGTGTGGAAGGATATTCCCAAAGTGATGGCTTATAATTGCACGCCTATTTTCGAGACTGCCAACGCGAGTGTTACTGTTGATCTTGCTTCGGGGGCCGTTCAGGATTACCAATTACTTGACACCCCCGTCCCGGACGAGAATGCCTGGGCATTCAATTATGTGAGGCATAATGTATCTTCAGAACTGAATTACACCGATGATACCTGGGCAGGTGCTGGTTACGATTTGAATGGGGTGTTTGTCCACAATATTACTGTTAGGTCAGTTTGCGTTTCCTTTGCATTCATCAGAGCGGGCGCTCCAGTCTGGGTGCTAACCTGATCATAGCTACGGGTATCTGTTCCGTAATGCTCTTTTAGGAGCAGCCAATTCCGCCGACACAGGTCTTCCTCCTCTGGATGTCATTGAAACAAGCGAAAATCTGGACGACCGAACCTTTAATTTCCGGATGCCCGGACTCAATGTCGATTTCATGTCATACACCTCGCTCGCACTGAATAACAATAACATGACAGCACTTCTGGATCCTGACACTCTCTACAAGACAAGCTCGGAAGTTTTCTCGTTGTTCTTCAAGCATTTTGTAATGTCAACGGTGGATACTTCCATAGGGGGAATATACATAAACGGCTCATGGGCTTTACAACCTCGCGGGGCAGTCATCCCGTCTGATCTAGGCTATACCGAAGACACCATCTTGCTGACCAATGGGACAACACTCCCCATAAACACATATCTCCAAGACACTTCGGTGGGGGTACCGCAAGATACGCAATCTACTGCCGCTGCGATACGCAGCACACGCGTTGAGCAGCTCGACCTCTCACCCGCCGCCTTCTTTCTTTGTCTCGCTATTCTCGCCTTCTTGGTGCTCACTCTGGTGTTTATCCTTGGTTGGCATCGTCATTATCTACGCCTGCTGCCCCGAGATGTCGATACTATTGGTAGCGTATTAGGATTTGTTTACGGAAGTAAACGCTTCCTGAATCTCATAGCTACCAACGGCGGTAACATGAAAAGTGGAGCTGTCGGGGCTAGGGTGCGGCTTGGTGAGTTTGTAGATCAGGATGATGGAAAGGTTAGGTATGGGGTTGAAGTGGTGGATATGATCCCGAAGCAAGAAGGACCTGCGAGGTCCCCGGAAGTGGTAGAGGAGAAGAGTGCAGGTGGATTCTTGGAAAGGTTGAGAGGGAAGAGTGTTGTTTATAAGGCTGTGGATGGAGGGAAATGAGAGGGAGGGGAGATAAAATTTATGACTAATAGGATCTTTCGATCCACGACCTTACTTATACCCATTTGTATTGTAGCTCATACTTTAAGCAGAAATTCTAACGCTTTGTTGGAATTTGCTCGCTTAACATATGGCAATTCATTAATACGTCGTTCTCGACTATGGTAAAACTGGTGACATGTACATAGGCAATTTGAACGAAACCACTTAGAGGCTTCATTTCCTCATTGGTTTTCTAGAGCCAGATAGAGCGCATTGATGCTCGAACGCAGCTCAGCGTCGGCCCAACGCTCAGAAGCGCAACGTCGAGTCCATGCTCAAAATCTGCTGGTACTGAGCATCCCGAAAAGTGTCCGGAATCAGAACATTAGCCAAGCTTTGGAAATTCAACAGTTGCTTCTTCGTCTTCCAAAGTGGCCATGTAGGCAAGAGTCCCGTTCCATCATTCGGATCCAGGCCCGTGATGAAGTTGATATAATATGTCTGGAGACTTAGACTAGCCACCGTAGGTTGGGACCCATATATGGCCAGGATATCCGATCCGTGGAACGTGCCCACGACTGGCGTGCCGGCGAGATACGACCCGAGGTACGAGTATGCGGGCACATCTGGCTTGACGCATGTGGCGATGGCCAGGAACACTCGCCGCCGGAGAGTGAAAACCAGATCACCTATCAGGGCTGCGAGGCGCTTGTATTGCGGGTAGAGGTCATACATCGCCCCCGTGTTGAAGGGCGAGCCGGCGCTGGGGTTGTCGGGGTACGCAGCCACGAGGGCGGTCAAATTTTCAAGCGAGGCATCGTTGAAGTAGTACGTCGATAGGTATTGCACCACCTCAGCGCTTGTGCTGATGTTTGACTGCATCAGCGAGAAGAGCGTGCCTTCATCTTCTTGATCTCCGATGATAAATGGTACTGGTGCGTATTGACCACGGGTTGCTAAAAGTTCGGGCGACAAGGGCAGCACGATGCCGTCCGGTCGTGATGTATAGGACAGGGCTAAGGAACCGTATGAGAATAGGGCTGGCACAGAGTTCGCTGCGGTCAAGAAAGTCGCGTAATCTACAGTCCGGAGACACGCTAGGGTATCTGATGCTGTTGAACAGCCTGCTGCTGCGACGACCTGGTCATAGACCACTTGGCCTTTGGGACAATCGACGGGGTCGGCGGGCACGATACTGCCGCTGTCCATGATCGCGGCTCTGAACAAAGGCGCGTTCTTATACGTGTATTCCCCCCCATACAGCGCCATCTGGTCAAACACCGAGATCGAACCAGATGATTGGCCCCAGATGGTCAATTTAGTCGGGTCCCCACCAAATGCTGCAATGTTGTCCGCAACCCACTGCAGGCCGAGTCTCTGATCTAGCAATCCCAAGTTCGAGGACCCATCAGCGAGGACTTCCGAGCCGGGCAAGAACCCGAAGCCACCGAGTCGGTAGTTCACAGCGACGTAGATGATGGGCTTGCCTAGTGATATGGATGTGCTAATGAGATTGGTGGCATCATGTTCTTGCGTGGCGCCTGTCTCGAACCCGCCTCCGAAAATCCAAAACAGCACGGGCAGCTTCGACGCTGGAGAAGCGGAAGAGGGCCGTTGCACGTTGATGGTCAGGCAGTCTTCACCCGAGTCTTGGATTTGTTGAAACAAAGGCGTATTGAGCAGCGTTGCTAACACACTCGCGGGGAGAGCAGACGTGTTCGCCTGGCTGTAGAACTGCGGACATCCGCGCGGGATCTCGACCGCGGCTAACATGCCAAGATTTGAGGTTATGGGTTGTGGTGGCTTAAGTCGCAGTGCTCCAACGGGTGGTTGTGCATAGGGGATGCCCTTGAAGGAATCGATCCCCAGCGTGCTGCTGCCGATTACGGTTGCATGTGGGAGGACTACGGTGGGGAAGAGATCTCGTTTGTGGCCAGATGTTGGAGTACTGGCTGTGAGTGGAAGTAGACATGCTACGAGAGTAAGTGAACGGATTAACATGTTTCGAGGAATACACGAATAGAGACCATCAGAAAGATCGATGTAGAGAACATCAAAGCCATTTTGAGGCGGGGTTTAAGTGACGATATATAGATTCCTTACAAAGCGAGGTAGGCACGAAACAGTCCCACCGTTCTGAAGGGAACCTTATACATTGGGGAATTGGTTAGGAGGACCGCAGATCTTGTAATTGATAGGAATACCAGCTACGAGGGGAAAATAGCACTAGCATATGTCATATTAGGAGGAAAGGAAAGTTGAGTGAGCTGAGGGAGGAAGGCTCGCGAGGATTGTGCGGATCTTTTCCAGTAAGGCGCACGATTTCGTCACTGATTATGAGAAGAGGTTGGGGTTCTTGAAAAGAAGTCTTGGTGATGCTCCTTGCTTCGATCTCGAGCTAGTCGGTTGCAAGCAGGGACGAATAGGCGATCACATTACCCTTTACCTTTTCCTCCACTGCGCTGTCGCAACACATGATATATCCGAACTCTCTTGCTTAGGTTGAAGTGGTATTATTTGTTACCACAAACGGCCGTAGGGTGCTATTGGCTGGCGTCCGAGATGGCAGCTTTTGGTTGTCGTCTTACTGATATGGATACAATCGAAGCAGTTGAAACGAATAGATTCTAACCCCACTTCTGCTAACTATGGTTTACCCAGTCATGCTCTTAAAATCTAAGTCTAAACTCTGTTTTCAGCAACTTCTCATATTTCTCTTGCTGAGAACTATGCCGTGTGTACCCTCCAGAGGCCCCCTATTCGTTCGATGTTTTGGGACTATTCACTGGTACACGGACCATCCATTTCAATATCTCAACGACGATCTGCCCAACAGCAATACCAGTCGTCTCAGCAGCGTTGTCGTATATGGGTGTGAACTCCACCACATCACCACCTACGATTTTAAGCCCTGCATCAGCCAATCCGCGGATGATGTGCATTAACTATCGTCCACTGGATTAACAGTTTCATCACGAGACCTTTTGTAATCACTCACCTCTCGTGTCGTCCACCCTCCTGGCTCAATCGTGCCAGTCGCTGGTGCAAATGCTGGATCTAGTACATCGATGTCAACGCTGATATAAACATACTCGTCCTTGACCGTCTCAACGATCCTTTGAATCACTTTCTCAGGCCCAAGCGTGTCGAGCTCGCGGGCAAGAACGTAACTGAAGCCACATTTGTGATCGTTGTCGAGGTCATAATGTTCGTCATAGATTGAGCAGCGAGTTCCGAGGTGCATGTTACTGGCGTTCGACATGAGGCCTTCTTCGTGAGCAATGTGCAGCATCGTACCGTGGTTGATCCCAGCGTGTTTGGAGACACCGCCGCCGCGCTGAGTCGGATCCCAGGTATCGAGGTGACTATCAAAGTGCAGCACTGCGACCGGACCCCATGTTGAGTGCAGAGCACGAAGGATTGGTAGAGCTTGGAATTCTGTCAGCGATTGTAATTTGAGGCAAGATATGTGGATGAGTCTTACTTATGGTATGGTCACCACCAATACTGATTGCTCGAACAACATCCGCCACAGAACTGTTCTTTGGCTTCTGACTGCCGAGGACAGACATGCCCTTCTCCAACTCCCAGAGGGCAACTTCCTTATCGAAGGGTGTGTTGGCGATATCGCCACAATCAACCACCGTGGCCCATTCGCGAAAGGGGTTGATATCTTGGGATTCCATACTTCACAAATGAGTCATCTTCCGCAGGGATTCGCACCGAGGACATGCTGTCTTACCGTCTCCCACCAGCTGCGGAAATTCTCCGAGCGCCTTGTCTGGCGCCGTTGGGGCCGAACCGCGCACCAGGACGATACGAGACCCCAAGATCAAATGGATGCCCGACAATGGCGATATCGAAAGTATCGCTTGCACTGGGTGCGAAACAGTCCTCGTAATCGATCCGTCCAAAGGTTCCCCGCCCATTAGTGTACGGACCGCCTGCTACATCGCGCATATCATAAGTCGGCAGAATTGACACTGGATCTGGCAAACTCTGGAGATCGACATCGTGCTTTCTGTAGATGGTTGACTGGATGAAAGATGGGGCCTCTTGGCCTCCAAGTGCTTTTTGGGAACCCGTTGCTGTTACCAGGCTTAGGGGAAGGAGTAGGATGAGGACTAGCATTATTGTTTGTGGGGTAATGAGTTCTTGGGATGGGGTTTTTGGAAGATGGGACCATGACTTTATACCACACTTGGTTTCGTGCGGAGGTAGTATGAGATGCTTATCGCTGATAATGCACGTTGGCTATCAAGTTCTTGATATCAATCCAATCTGGGCATCTGTAGCCGATAGGTAAAGTGGGATATGCAACGAGAGTTGATGTACAAGACGTAGGAACTTGGAAGGGGTATTTCTTTGATTCAACTAAGTGCAACAGTATATCCTCAATCGGCCGTGACACTCCTTTTGTATTAGATCACGCCGTGTATCAGGACACTTAATTACATCGGGCAAAGTGGAAAGGAAAGTCGATGGCCTGGGCCTGGACTGGCTGGAGAGAATAACTTAACTTACTTTTTTTTTGAAGAGAACTAAATGACCGTGTCTTTGGCAAATATCAAGTTGAGACAAAAACTCCTCGTTCTTTGTACTGTTTTGTTCTCAAATCTTCAAAGTATGTAACTCCTGCAGAACCGACCTTGGCGCCTGCCTTTCCCGCCCCCAAATTGCCGTTGTCCCCCTGCACAATTCCTGCCGCCAATCCAAACCGCTTCCCCAGCCTCTGGCTCATTTAACACAATCAGATACGCCACCTGGCACAATTAGCCAACCAACTCTCCCGGCTGTTGGGCTAGATGGAGGTCTTTTCACAAGCTCTCTGGTCTCGTTAGCAATTTATGCAGATAAGCAACACACAAGGTCCCACAGGCGCCGAGTATAAGCACTAGTTTGCCGTGCAGAAGCAGGCTGATGAGCTGGAGCTCTCAGCTGACTACGCGTACAATGCGGCTCTAGGTGGGGTTAAAAAGATCATATCCCCTTCCTGGAGATCGTAGTCCTCGTAAACCCTGTTCTTGCTGCCTTGCGCGGTGAATGAATGGTCCCGTCCTTGTATATATCGGGCGCAGTTTCCGTTACTAGATCAAGAGAAGAAACATATTGTGAAGATGCCCTGTCCTTCAAAATCTTCTGGCACCTCCTCCTGCTCGTCAGAATCTACGCCTGTATCTTTACCGCCCGATCCATCGCCTCCAAGAAAGATGAAAAAGCAAGCGCCTCAAGATGCCATTGATGAGTTTTGGGAAAAGTTCGAATCCACTACTCCAGGACGAGGCTCGTAAACCCTTTGCACGCATGATCCATATATCCTGACCGAGCCATCTAGTATCTCATATCCTGCCGAAGAATGTTTACACCAAGAAAGCTGGAGACAGTGTTCCGAAAGGCCTGGTGCCTGCCGAGAATGCTGTTGCTTCGTATGAAGAAGCCGTTGAAATCTGCAAGGCCAAGGTTGCTCAGATTGTGAAGGAGTGTCGACGAGTGAATCAAAAATACCGCGACCAGCATTTCGATATCGAGTTTGATTTGAAATGGGGACGACGAGACTGTCTGGATCCACTTGGGACGGAGGAGGCCTGCAGATCCAATTTCAAACCACGCTCGGTGAAGCGCGTGGGGGATATCTTTGACGAGCCACAGTTTTACATCGACGACGCGACGGCTAGTGACGTTCGGCAGGGTCGAGACGGTGACTGTTGGTTCATGGCGGCATTGTGTACTTTGAGTAACAAGAAAGGCCTCATCGAAAGAGTCTGCGTTGCCAGGGACGAAAAAGTCGGGGTATACGGCTTTGTGTTTCATCGAGATTTTCAATGGAGGTCAGAAGTCATCGACGACAAGTTGTATCTGACCAGGTCGGATTACGATGAGAGCATCCAGGAACGAGAACTCTTCGATGACCGCGTGAGAATCAACTCGGAGGAGGAATATCGTAAGATTTATCAGACTGGCTCGGGAGCATTATACTTCGCTCAATGCAAGGATCAAAATGAAACTTGGCTCCCGTTGATGGAAAAAGCATATGCAAAGGCTCATGGAGTAAGTAGAATCATGTATATGGCTATGTAACTGCGACATGTGATTGTTGGATGTCGATGAAAGTCAGCTGACATGACCTTAGGACTATGCTGCTATCGAGGGAGGGTTTACCGGCGAAGGCCTTGAGGATCTTACTGGAGGAGTTACTACCGAGCTATTAACAAGTGATATTCTTGACAAGGAACGATTCTGGAAAGACGAGCTGCTGAAGGTCAACCAAGACTTCCTATTTGGTTGCTCTACCGGCATCTTCCGGAACTGGGGAACCTGGGGCAACAGAAAGGGAATACAAGAAGGGCATGCATATTCTGTCATGAAAGCCGTCGAGGTAGATGACAAGAGGCTTCTTCTGCTGAAGAATCCTTGGGGTGAGGGCGAGTGGAATGGTCCCTGGAGTGATGGAAGCAAAGAATGGACGCCATATTGGATGGAGAAACTGGACCACAAGTTTGGAGACGATGGAGCATTCTGGATATCATACGACGATCTGCTTCGAAAATACCAGTCCTTCGATCGGACTCGTTTATTTTCTCCCGAGTGGGAGGTGACGCAGCAATGGACTTCCTTAACAATTCCTTGGGTTGTGGATTATCATGACACGAAGTTCTCCTTCACGTTGGAGAAAGATGCACCAGTTGTTGTCGTACTCTCCCAGGTAAGATATCGGCTACTCAACAAATATCAATACTGACTATTTGCTAGCTTGATGATCGTTACTTCAAAGGACTCAAAGGACAGTACCGGTATCAGCTTTCTTTCCGTATACACAAGGCTGGCGAGGATGAGTACATTGTACGCAGCCATGGAAATTACCGCATGAGCCGTTCTGTATCGGCCGAGCTCGACCTAGAAGCAGGTGAGTATCATGTAGTTATGAGGATTGCAGCCGAACGCGATACGTTTGTGAAGACCGTCGAAGATGTCATTCGTGAGAATTGCAAGGATCGTCGCGATAAATTGCTTCGAATTGGCCTTGCTTACGATCTTGCTCATTCAAAGGGTAAAATCATTGAGACCGAGGAGGAGAAGAAAGGCAAGAAGGAAGCGGAAGAGAAGAAAAAGCAGAAAGAGAGAGCTGCTATTCGGGAGAAACTGATGAAAGAAAAGAAGGACAGGAGACATAACGCCGTGAAGGAAAAGAGAAAGATGAAAGCGGCCAAGGCGAAAAGAGAAGCGAGGGCTGCCGAGAAGGAAAGGATTGCTAAGTTGGAAAAGGAGAAGAAGGCTGCTGGCAAATCTGGAGTAAATACGGACGTCAAAAACAGCGGGATTACGGACGCTAAAGCGCACGTGCAGACTGGAACTGAAGTGGTCACTTCGGGTGATCAAACAAGCTCAGTTAAGTTGAAGGATTCGAGTTTGGCGGCTGTTGATAAAACCAAAAAAAACCTGGACGAGAAGAAGCCAGAAAACTCTACTGCTACTTCGACTTCAAACACTACGAGTGGTGACGAGAAACCAGATACTGTCAAAGACGAGGCCACTGAAAAATTGATGCCCTCCACACTCAATGCTCCTGCAAATACACCTGGTTCGATTGCACCAACTGATACCCTGACAGTGCGCATTAACGACAATACCATCTCAGTAGCAGGCTCTGCCTTCGGTGGAGACTTCGAGGACTTGTCTGACACTGACTCGAACGTCTCAGACGTGACTGATCATGATATCGATGCCGAGTTAGCCAGTACAGCTGATGGGCTCATGCAATACCCACCACTTGGACCTCCCATTCCACCTCTAATAGAAGAGGGAGAAGACGAGTTTCAAAAAGAGCCATGGAATGCTATTGTGGTGGTTGGCGTCAGAGTCTATAGCAAAGGCAGCAGTGTCTCAGTCAAGGTGGCTAGACCTCGCACTTGGGAAGAAGAAGATTCTGACGAGAAGGAACAACAACTTGACGTCGATGATTCAGCAGCCGATGCCACCAAGACGACAGATGTAGCTCCACCTTCTACCGAGGTTGATAAGCAGCTTGTGGAAGACAAGGTTGAGGAGGCTAAGATTGAAGATGCTGCAGCTACTGCTAAGTAGGTGGTAGTCTAGCCTGTAATTATGGAGACGGCGACAGTATGATTGGAATGGAATGCACTATTGATGACTTGTATATGGGGTTTCATCGTGACGATGCTATTGGCGCCAGACATCCAATAGGTAGAGCTCTATAATGGTTTGTCTTGCAAGCCAGTGCTTTACCATGTGAAGTAGTGTTTGGGGGAAAAGAGAAAAAAAGAGGAGATCGCCCATCGCTTAACTTTCAGATTTTAGCACACACGCTTACAAAGCTACCAAATACTGCCCCAAGTTCTAAAGTGGGTACAAGGCGCATTGAGCAGGTCCCAAAGGTCAAGTTACGGGTAGGGCTTAACAATTCAGCTGCTGGACCCGTAGCACCAGCATGATGTCCAAATATGCATACTGAACGACATCGCAGATAATCTCGTACCCGCCCTCCTTTTTCACACAGCTTTTGCCACGCGCTGACCGTATGGAAGGCGAAGAGAGCCGGACTTTCGAATTCTCCAACGACCCCATTCCTATGCCGATGCCGGTCGAGCATAAACCACTTGGCGGGGAGTTGGGGCGTCGAACTCGCACGACGCATCCAGCACGTTTATCTTCCATAATACGGCCACCCCGCCCAAGACGAGATGGGAGTTCCAGACGCACAGGATGACAGAGTCCTCCGAGAGGAACAGCGAGTGCAGTGCAGGTACCCGCCTTAGATACCGGGCCCGGCGATCCGTGCTAGGATCTCGGTCTGGCCCTTTGATGCGGACACTCTGAACTCGGGATATCTTGTGTATCGGCTTTTTGCGTCCACTTTTCTTTTCCCCCGCAACGACTTAGTCGCAAATTTTGTGACGTTTGCTAGTCGAGTACAGTAGCGAAAAAAAGGGGGGGGGGGGGGTTGGACGTGACTTACAGTTGAAATTAAATATATCTCCAGTATTGGTGCCTGCCACTATTTCACTGCTAAAATTGTCCTTGTTTTAATGCTGCACTTTTAGAGGATTTGAGGTCCTGCTTTGCCTCTGGTCAGGCGACGGGGTTGAGACGGTAAGGAGAAGTGCCATTTAATCTTTGGGGAAGAGGGGGAAGCAAATCGAGATGTTGAAAGTACGATGTACTATGGGCTGATAGAAGGCATGTTGTCAATGTTGATGGAGAGATATATCAAGTCTTGAGGTTTCTTTTCAGACCAACGACAGGGAAATCGAGAGAAAACCAAACGCAAAGAAAAGGAGGAGTTTAAAGCTATTACAATAATGGTGTACCATCGTGCAAGCCCGGAGGGATGCAGTTCTAATATATCTCATTGTCTGCAGCGTGCTTGATGGGCTTTCTTGCTCAAGAAAGTAGCTGACATAGCATAAACAACCTCTGCAACTTATGTTCTACTGCATGCAAGGACATTGTGACCAGTAGAAACCGCCGACAGATCTCAGCTCCCGCCGCTGTCCAATATTTAAGCTGTCTCTGTATGTCATCGCGTACATGAAATGTTTGATCGATGCTACACCACTTTTCTATCCGCAGCGTCTCTAGGACAAACGGCGTCAGTAGCTGCAGTTTTCAATACTACAAACTGCATCATTTATACAGTGTATGACTAAAAGGTGCTAGGTGGCAGTTCAGGACGATTCCTCAGAGACATGCACATCCTTTCGACCCCAAGATATTTGATACAGGCCGCTGCCATACATGCAATGAGCGAAAATAAATCTTATTTTTTTATTCTTTAGGGTATTGTTTCTCACATCAGATGAAATAGAAAGCAAGGAAGGCCAAAATCAACCATCATGTCATAATATTCTCGTACCGAAGAGTTGTGCATCTAAAGAAGATCAAAGGCATGTGCCGTGCAGAATTTTTCTCTACCGACACGATTGAATTTTCAACAGGTTGTGACGTTTATAGAGTGCGTTAACGTGATACTACTCCAACAAGCACAGTCGGGCTGGCGCAATGGTAGCGCGCAAGACTTCTATGAGTTTATCTTGTGATCTTGAGGCTGTGGGTTCGAGTCCCACGTTCGATGCATTGAATCTAATTCATTAGATTTGATTTTTTTGCGCTTTTTGCTTCGGGTTCCCAAAGCTAGAAAATTTTGCAGGTTTGAGATGCTCTCGCCAATCAGATGGAGTGCCACGTACTAATGGGAAGTACGAAGAGGCGTTGGACCAAGCAACATCCTGGGCTGTAATCCTTGACTTCGGGCTCCTCGACTGACCTAACCGCGACCGCTACTTGCGCAATCGGTTAGGTCAAGCGAGTGCTCTCTACTGTCTGAACCGATCGACCCGATCCCAGTACCTTGCCCTAGCTCCTTCGGATGAGAACTGCAGTAAGGGAAAGGTTGACAGGCAGGATGAGGTGTAAGTAGGTTTCGTGAAGCCTTGTGCCACGGGCATGGAAATGATGTTGCGTGCTCAGCAGTGGACGTCTAAACGACATCAAATTATTCCCTTTTTGATTGCTATGATGATCCCGTCAGCGAAGCGAGGACCATCTGCTCAATCCTCCGCACTACTTCCATCTTCGTTGTCTGACTCATCATGAGATAGAAGACGTTGCCCAGAACCCTTGAGTGAATGCTGAAGTCCTCAAAGTCGGCTCATAACCGTCCTTGGAGATCGCGTGCCGCCGTAGAATTATAGCCTGCTCAGATTAATTTCCTGCTCTTTGATGTTACAAAACCTTGGGACACGTACCGGAGATGTCATCTTGTAGATTAATTGCCAACACGGATCCCAGGGCGAACTGCCTCGCTACTTCGGAGCAGAGGATGATCGCTTTTTCCATTAGCACATTTTGAAATGCAAAGTTTTGACTCGAGAAAGTACCTCCTTGGCTCGTCAGAGCCTTTCCAAAGGTATGGAGCCGGGCAAAGATCTTGTCTTCCAGCCCAAGACGACAGACAACACCGCGACCTTGTAGGCCATAAACTCCGGTAGAATGAGCTTCATCCACCACAATGTGTCCATTGCCATGAGGCAAGAGGCGGTCCACGACCTCTACGATATCCATATCCCGAATGGGAGCGAGATCACCGTCCATACTATACAAGCTCTCAATTGCAATGAATACATTCCTTCCACCTTTCCCAATGAGAGCGTCTTTTTCCAACAGCGTCAAGAGTTGATGCTGCAAATCCCCCACCGATTTGTGCTTGAACGAGATACAACTCCCCGCGCGTGAAAGACGCATGCCTTCATGTACACCAGCATGGATGAACTCGTCATGAACGATAACATCTCCCGGCTGCAGCACGCAAGAAAAGAAGCCCGAGTTGGCATTGAGCCCAGAATTCAACAAGAGGCTCGACGGTGCATGATGAAAGGCTGCGAGTCTCGTTCGACCTCCTTGGCATAGGTACTATTTTCCATCCAACAGACGTGAACCACCACTTCCCAGCTGGAACTCCTCACACTGGGACAGGTTTCTCAGATACTTGCTCTTGAGCTCCGACGAGGTTGACAATGAAAGGAAATCATTGGATGAAAAGGCGACGGATTGGCGAGGGGCGATGGTTAGTTTTCGCAGCGAGGAGCGCTCTTGTCGCTTGGCGAGCGAGCCTGCAACGCTTTTTCCAACGAGCTGGATCTCATTGTTCGTGGTTTGCAATTTGATGAATGTACAAGAGCAGCTAGTACTGTAAGTGCTGAAGGAGAGCTGCTCAACATGGGAGTCATGGGCGTCCTGTTCGCTCAACGGGTACCTTGCTGCTTGGCTGTGCTCCCCGCTCTCAGGAATACGACAGGGAGGAGAACAGTACAATGGTGTATTTGGTATATCGAGTTTCATGGCCAAGAGAAAAACTTTAAGCCTACCGCTGTTCTTGCCCTTATCTGTCTCTTGTAGACCTTCCACCTCCATTTATCAAATGCCTAGATTCTGCTCTAAGTGTGATGCTTGCGCAGCCGGTACAGGCTGTGGAGCCGACGCATTCACCAGTAGCAGCGGCAGCGGCAGCGGCAGCGGCAGCGACGGGGGACAGGCTTTCAGGGGCCGAAATAAGGGGCTAAAATCGGCACCAGTCGCAGAAGGCATTCTGTGCTCAAGAAACAGCCAGAAGAAAGGCTAACACGGTTAGAGTTCTACAGCCACTCGGATCATCAATCAAAAAACATCGCAGGATATGTATGGTAGTCATCCGAAAAGACCAAAGAACAGCAAGAGGGCACGAGAGCAAATGACGAAGCGTTCAGAGTGGTGCTACGGCTAGTGCCGATCTCAGCCACCTTTTCCACCTTGTACGGGACGGGATCGACGCAAACTGCCGGGCTTCCATTCAGGAATTCGTCCCCGGACCGCTGCGCAGCATGAACGAATTGGGGAGCGCGATATCTCAACAGCCCAAAGTCTGCCTTTTTCGACTTGCCGCCCGCCGTATTCGGATGCTATTTTAATCTAGTCGAGGCTACAGCTGTCCTACACTATATTCCTTCGCGGCTGAGGGAGCGGCGATCATGCTTGGCCTTGGGCTACTAATCTCCCTCGGATTTTCAGATATAGGTTTAAATGTCTATGGTGCCGGCAATGTGGTGACGTAGCGCCAATCCGATCTTCCAGGAGATCTGCTCGGGCATACGAGAAAGCCTTAAGACAGCATGCCAAGGGTTGTTAAGCTCGTAGGAGGAAAGGTCAGGCATGACAATCGAGCGAGTCTTGGATCCTTCAGTGTTAGCAGTGCTCGTATTATTCTGCCCTAGGTTGCCCCTACCATATGTGTTCGACGATATATAAGTAGGAGCGCTTCCTTTTGCGGGATCTCCATCATCCACTTCTTTCTATTTTCTGAGAGACAACCTGACATATTTTCGCCATGTTGAACATCCAATTCTCAGCCCTTGCGATTGCCGCAATACTGGCTCTTGCTTCCGCTTCAGTAAGTTTCCAAGTCCAATGTCCCGTGCCATCTATCTGTCTGTCGTGCTAAACAAAACCCAGCCACAAGCGACCACCCCCACCACCAGCAGCGCAACCGCGACGGGGACTCTCGGGCTGGGTGCCGTCTGCTCGTCAACCAGCGACTGTGCGAACGGTGCGGATTGCTACGGGGTCACGTCTGGGACCATCACGACTTGCGGTAGCTTCCAAGGAAGCTGTGAAACCGATGATCAATGCGCGACCAACACGTGTGTCAATGGACTCTGTGGTGGTTTCCTGGCTTCTTCGTTGTACAGAATTACTAGCACGGCCTCGTCTACCAACATCCCCTCGGCAACTGGCATAGCCTCATCCTTCAATGCATCTTCCGTTGGCACTGGTTCTACGACAATGGCAGCGCAGACCGCAACCACTACATCAGCGACGTCCACGCCCTTGTTCACGGGCGGAGCTACTAGGGAGAAGATTGGTTCAGGACTTTTCGTCGCTGCCATGGTAGGAGCTTGGGCACTATAGGCTCTACCAACGATCAGTTAAGCTACAGATTATTGTTCATATAAATAATATTTACATACAGTTAATATAAGAGCCATGTCTCAATCGTCTATTTAAATAGCATCGAGACATACCACGTGAGTATTTTGTCCCTTACAACTAATATTGATATCGCATTAACTGGAAGTCTCGTAGTTATGTTGTGAAGTATAAATAACTTCGACTCATGTGGCATACTGTATCTGGAGTGTCCTACTGAAGAATGCCGTTGCGTCCCCGTGGCCGCGCCGCTGTGCTCCCAGCTCTAGATAATTTCTTTGCTGATCTGATCTCCGCTCTTCTCTTGAATCACAACGCCTTCCTTGACCAGCTCTACTCCGTTTTCGGAACTGCTTTCGCCACTTATGACCGTACCGTCAATCACATCAAGCTCTTCCGCCATCTGCTCCCAACCGAGCCCCATCTCCTTGATCAATCTCTGGTTGCGCGTGGGCCAGACCGAGCATATGAGATAATACATGATGAACGATGTCCAGAATGAGAGAAGCCATCCAAACTCAAAGATATGTGTTGCAGTAGCCGCCACCTTGGGACCAAGTGTGCCCACAAAACCTAGAATCAATCATTAATGAGTGTATCTGGACAAGTGGATAGATGAGCATTACCAGGGAAGGGAAGGGAGATGCCAATCACATATGCAATCGTAGCTTGGACGTTCCAGCCTTTGTGATAGTAGTAGTGTTTGTTCGCCTTGGAACCATCATACAAGTGAGAAATGAACACGTTTCCCTTGGTCAAAAAGAAATCTGATCGCAAGGTCAGCATGGAATTATATCAAGGAAGGAAGGTTCTCACATTCACAGATCATGATGGAGGCGACGCTTGCCTAAGATAATGTCAGCTCAAAGCACACCCTTGAGTTGCAGTTCAATTACCATGAAGAGTCCATAACCACTCAAGAATTTGGTAAAGATAGCAGCAGACGCTTCGATTTTCCATGGCACAATGGCAAAAGCAGCAAAAGTAACGAGGTAGTTTCCGCGCGGGATGGTCAGATAGCGAGGGAAGAGCATGGTGCAGTCCGATCCGAAAGGCAGCATGTTGCCCCCGATGTTGATACCCATGAAGTAGAACGTCCAGCAAAAGGCGCAGAGGGCGATGGCAAATCTGGGGCCAGGGGACCAGTATCGGTCCATGATGGCCGACAATAAATCCCATTGGTTCCTGGCTGGGTTAGCTGAGCCCCGCGACACTGCAGGGAAACCTACCAGAGATCCAGGCCCCACTTGTTGTTGATGGACGCTGTTGCGAGAATACCGAGGGTGGAAGAGACGGTAACAGTAATTGGGTTTACAATCTAGATCGTTAGCTTGACACATGAAAGTGGCAGGCGACATACCAATTGACTCCACTGTGCACCGTTCTTCTTCTTACTCCATCGAACCATGTCTGGCTGGTTGGTAATATATGTCGCAGAGTTACTGTTCGGTATGAGCCAATGGAAACACAACACCTAAATAAGTGCTTACCCCATGCCACTGTTGATTCCAAACATGACCAGCCAACCCAGCTTATCTCCTGCCACGGGGCTATACAAAGGACCGACGTTCCCGTTGGTATTTGCGATGCAGAAGATGAACAGTCCAATCATGGCGGGCACCAGGACAATAAGCTTAGCCCAGAAGAATTTCGTCAGCTGGTTAGGTCGGAGTCTTGCCAGGCTAAGATGAGCAAGCCAAGCAAGAAAGAAGCACATCATTCTTCTACTGGTGATGCCTTCGGACAGAGGAATGTGGTTCGGGATCTGGGTATAGGAATGGCCGAAGATGGCTCGGAACATATTGTCCATCAGCGCCGCGCAGGAGTAAACTGCATGGCGATTAGCAATTTGCAAACTCGCGGCGGAGATTACACCTACGTTGTACGCCGTACCAGATCAAAGCAAGCGCTGCTCTGGCTGCGACATAGTAGTAACTTCCCCACATACCAAACACACTGCGTGCCACACAGGCTGGAATACGTCAGTGACAGCTCAAACAGTGCGTAAGCTTGACTTACGATATCCGATATGGTATGTGATGCCACATCGACCGTTGAAGTACATGGCAGTTGAGGATATCATCTGAGAAAGGAAGATGGCGATAATGGCTTGCCACCAATTCAAACCAATACCAACCATTGTCTAGCCAGAGTTAGAATTGTACATGTGCAGGACAAGAAGACCTTACGGATCCAAGAGTCCAGTTACCAAAACCAGACGAGAAGTAGAACACCACCCAGTTGAACCATGACCATGCTTAATCCCCAGTCAATACTTGTAGCAACCCGGATTCGTTAGACTTACTTCTCTTTTCGGGTGGGGTTGGACTGAGATCTGTGGCACAATGAGCATGTAACAAGAAAGTCTCGCAGTGAACGTACCTTCGTTTCTCCATTCATTGATCTTTCCATCTTCATCAATGTAAGGCGGAACCTGTACCCAATCCAGAAATGCTTGCTTGCTGGTCAAAGCAAACCGGAAATTTCTCCACTTTTCCACCGCGGCTTCCTTCCAGGTCGACGGAGTCTCCATTGCAGCGAAAGTCAGCTTTGCCGGACAGGAAACAAAGCTCACAGCAGACAGAGGTTGAGAAAGCTTCTCTCGATGGCCGTCTGGCAATACTTAAGTCCATTTTCCACCACGGCCGAGATCCGTGCAATGCTTATCTCGAGGCCACGACTTACCTGCAGTCTTATCTTATATCTGATAAGGGGTCGTGGGTTGTCGGAATTCCTTCAGCACATCTACGAAGTCGAGATAAGATGGTTATTGCGTATCTCCTGGCGCTCGTTTGGGATTCTGACAGCATGGGGAGCGAGTAACGGGCCACCACTTTCGATCCACGGGCAAGCTTTCGCAAGGGAGGGAGACAGGGTACACTTCGGGCCGTTTGCACGTCAGAGACCCGGTATCTCCTGTACCGTACCCTCCCTTGATACCAGCTCGGGGACTCGTAATGACCTCATAGCGTGAAGACCTTATCTTCCGCCGCGACTATCTGGTACGAACGAGGCTGCGTCACAAAAGGGGCTGCTGCTGAACCAGGCCGGCTGGCAGAAATAAGCGATAGGCGATATGGGGTTTCTAAGCAGACGAGAGTATCTATAAGAATCAAGGATCCCACTTTTGCAAAGATAAGTTCGACCCGGTGTTCGTTCAAGTCTCGTTGCTTTTCTCGCTCATACTCTCTTTTCTCTTTGTTTGGGATCCAAAAAGAAAGCAATTCGACAGGAGTGGCGGTCCTGTGGATTATCGTGGATCTCGCTCATACAGGTTACGAGTACTTTGTGTCTCTGTACTTATCAGATATCTTTATGGCGTTAATGCTCGTATTCCTTACAGGGTTAATAAGCCTGTTACATCTATAGCCTTCCGACTTCCGTGCTTCCTGATTGCTCTTTCTTATTCCTTGTGATTCTTATCTCATCTGCATATATTGACCTGACAGCCGAGTTTGTTAGGCTTGGCAGCTTGAGTTAGAGTACGTCCTAGATGTTCTTATCATTTGGTTTTTAGATATTAAGTGCAGAAAAAACTGAGATAAGGCAACTCGTAAGCTGCAAGGAACAACGAGTACCTGGATACAGAAGCCTCGCTTACTCTGCGACTTACTTACGCTGTGCCAATGCTTGCATGCTTGGGCCTCTTGTAAAGCGGTCCATTATTCGTACTTCTTCACTTACAAATCATCTCTTCGCTCGCTCAAGAATTTCGCTTAGCTTTGCTTCGCTGATAATCAACGCTTCGTCCCCGGATGATCTTCTATTGTTAGCTATGCGGAGCAGGTTCAGACTCCGTCTGGAGAATCCAGCATCAGCGAATGTGAAGTCCATCAGCATGGGCTGGGACCACCGGTAGGTGTGCAAACCATCTTAAGAGCACCAGGGCGACCCTGTAGATCTATGACATGGACTTGGCCGTTAAGTGAGAATTGTCACGATCGTCGAAAGATTTCCAGCTATGATGTTATCAGCGAAGAGGGCGTGTAAAATGATTCAATTGGGCTTCCCATAAAGCAGGCAGGGTTAGTCATCGAGCCTTTACTGGCCCTTTTGGAGAAGCCACTCAGCTGACGTGGGACGTACAGCAAACCGACCACTAAGGCCATTCATAGACCAAAATCACGACCGACAGAGCAGGCCGATTGCCCAGCACCAGCCTTATTTTGTTGCGCTTCTGGGGATGTCCTGGTCGATCAATTCCACCTAAGCTAAGAAACAAGGGTATAGGACCCCAGCTCCCAGCAGTCCTGAAGCTGTCTCTCTTGTGCTCTATATACTGCCCAACATCTTATGCTTAAATCTCCCGGGCCGTGACTTTCGCTGCCATCTCGGCGACCCCGCTGAACATGGCCTTGCGACTCTATGGGTTCCAGCCCGTGGCCCACGTGGACGCGCCGCACAGCTGCAAGCATTGTGATCGGATCACCATTACGGAGCAGCACATCTGCAGATCTGAGAATACCGGTGCACTGATTCGTCTGCCCTACACAAAAGCCGAAGCAAAACGGGCGGCTGAAGATGGCTGCCCATTATATGAGCACCATGCTCGGTTCTTCACAATCTTCACTCGACGTCTTATGGTAAGAGAAATGTGGATTTGTCTGAAGAGGTGCTTCACGCCATGGAAAAAGGTGGAAAGTGACTTGCATATCGGCAACGACTACGCCTTACGCTTCCCCAAACCGCTAGATAATAGCTGGCGCCTTGATAATAGCATATGCCACATTTCGACGCGTTGGAAGCATCTCACTTATATCCTCAGCCATCTCTGCCCCCGGCATTTGTATATCGTACTGATCAGGGATCGTCTTCGGATGCATTATTTGGCGCGCACAGAGTTGACGTATGAGATGGCGGGTCCACTGCCAAGAGTCCTATATAATGTGACGGCAGCTTCAGGTAGGCCTCCGCATAGAAAGGAAACATCATAGGCAATAAGTTGACAGGTGCCAAGACGATGCCGCCGCACAGGTTTTAGCTAAGAGGTCTATAGATCCTGTCGTCTGGGGCGGAAAGTCCTGGGACTTTGCAAAGCATTGGCTGGCGGACTGCCATGCTTCGCATCATGCTTGCCGTAATCCAGCGCTAAGTGCAGGACATTTTGTTCCAGGAAAGTTGCTCAAGTTGAACTGTGACCACGACGGCAACCGAGTCGAGCTCTATGAGACAACCGAAGGCGAAGAACTCCAATGGAGTGCGCTTTCGTATTGCTGGGGTGGTGATCAGGATGTAAAGGCCACCAAGGAGACAGTGGAAGAACTCAAACGTGGCATAGCTTTGTTCAGGCTTCCCCAGACGCTTCAAGACGCTGTGAGTGTCAGTCGGTCACTGGAAATTCCTTACCTGTGGGTGGATGCGCTGTGCATTATGCAAGATGACCACGACGAGATGGCACACGAGCTCCAACAGGTCCCATTGATCTATCGTCATGCGTACGTCACCATCTCCGCATCATCTGCAGAGAGCGTCCACGAGGGCTTCCTTCAGAATCGTGGCTATTTCCATAGCAACTTGAAGCCCTTTTATCTTCCCTACGAGTCTGCCGATGGCGCTCGCGGAAACCTTCTGATGTCGGAGGATGATATATATACCGTAAATAGAGATGACTGGCAAGAGCCCGTGGCTCGCCGGTGCTGGACATTGCAGGAGCAAATGCTGTCGCCGCGAATTTTGCAATTTGAACAGCGGCAGCTGACGTTCAGATGCGTGGTATCTCATGGAGATAGCGCAAATGGAGTTTCTATATACCCCAAATTCGATAGACGGGCGTCGGCTCCATCTACTACATCAGATGTCAGCTCACCAGTTTCGCAACTATCGGAGTTCCATCTGTTAGAATCTAGCCAAGCAGCATCTGACGCAGCATCCGACAACCCTCCTTCCAATCAACCCGAATCCGATGAGATAGCCTCTGATGGGTCGAGTTCAAACTCAGCAGGGCATAGCCCATCATCTAGTTCCGCAGGACCGAGCTCACCAACCCCAAGATTTACTCTCTACCTGCACGAAGAATGGCGACAGCAGTCTTGGAGCCAGTGGACGACCGTCGTGCAGAATTACTCCAGACGCACTTTGGGATTCCCCGAGGATAAACTTCGCGCTCTATCCGGCCTGGCTAGGATGATAGCCCACGACTTCAGGTACACATACATCGCGGGGATGTTCATGCAACATCTGCCCCTGGCCCTCTGCTGGATGCGCCAAGAAATGACTGAGATGCGACCGTTCGAGGACTACCTGGACGCACCGGACCCTGCCCAGCTTCCAGATCTGCCTCCGCTACCTCACGTCGGGCCCCCGCCCCTTCCGGCTTACAATGGCGCTCCCTCATGGTCCTGGCTAGCAGCCGACGGAGAAATCAGTTACGGGGGTGAATTCCGGGATATCAACAAATTCGATACGCGGGCCTCCATCCTCGAAGTCTCCGTATACCCCAAAACACCGTTCACGACGTACGATGCGATAGATGGCGGCGTGATCAGCCTGCGAGGCCACTTAGCCGCTGCGCGATGGTACCCTGATAATGCGAGAATGACGGTAGAAGAGCACGAGTTCTTCACATTCAACGACACAGGCCACGCGGACTTGGCACAGGGAGAAGCTGCGTATATCGACGCCTGGGCGCTCTTATTGGCAACAGAACGCGGCTATCCCTTCGGTGGACCTGTGATGCCTGCGGATGGAGAGATGTGTGAGGCGAACGTGTTTTACTCGGCGAGCCCGGACGGGTATATGGCAGGGCTGGTGCTGGAAGCTTGTGGCGAGGGAACTTATAAACGGCTGGCGGTATTTCAGGAGCCGCCTTACAAACGCACATACTCCTTTGAGGATATTGAGCCGCAGGTGGTGCATCTGATCTAGCCGAGCATGGTTCGCAGCCAGATTTGAGACCTGGGAATCACAGCCAATGGGACGTAGAGAAAAGTTAAAGTTGGGACCATGATGAAAAAGAACTAGGATTGTTATGTATTTTTTGTCTGTTGGGGTGGCTTGAAACAGGCATGGAAGAGTGTATAGGCTAGTGGTCGTAAGGTGTGGTGTGATGGTGCTGGCAGACCATGATGCGCAGGTTCTTGGAGAGCGAAAAAGGAGTTTGGGTACTAGCATTTCTGGAACTGGCCTGCACTTTGTATTCCGTCTAGTCAGACGCAAAGGATTGTGCAATCCTATCATGTTTCTTCACAGGCTGAGGGTATCTATAAACGCCTTGAGCGACCAGCTCTCCCGTACGCCGTTCAAACACCATAGTATATTGATACAAGTCCAGCCCAAATACACACATAATGTTACAGCATGAACTACCTCAACAGTATAGCTCCGCGGGGACGATCTTGGTTGTTTCATCCGTCGAGAACCCAGCGTGTCGGAATCTCAAGCCCATTCCCAAATCCCCCCATTGCAGACCCGTCTGGCCGAAATCCGTCAGCTCCGTCGTCGAGGCACAGAGGACGCGGATGGATCCGTACATCTGCGGGGCGAAACCTTCACGCTTGTAGGTGAAAGCCCACCAGCAGACGGTGGTCATGGCGATCATGAGGATAGTGGAAATGAAGATGGGATAGACTGCGTAGGTGACCTAGAACCGGTTAATGCTGGAGGGAACTCGCGGGTGGAAAAGGAATGCCTTACGAAATATTGGCTGTGCTCGATCCCATTGTCAATGTCGACGAAGGTAGATTCGATAGTAGAGATGGCTTGGCCCAGCAACCAATGCATACTGGCCGAAAAAGCCATCATGGGAAAGAGGATGTGGCTAGGCAGCTGCAAGAAATACGATTGCTGGAACGGACGACCAGACACGATCGTGCAGCGAGGTTTCTTGCGTTCCAACTCCCACTTGCCCCATTCCTGCTCCATGCTGATAAGGGTAATATTGTAGATCAGGAGCAAGTAGAGGAGACTGTAAAGAAACTGCGCGCCGTTAGAGATCGCGAAAGCCATTGCCTCGCTTGCAATGCTGTCAGGTGTCAATCCACCAATAGTGGCGCTAGAATTGAAGCCGCCCCAAGTGCCATATGCACTCTTGAGATAGGCAACCAGACCTTTCTCACAAGTTGCAGCCCAGGTGGAATCCCATGCAAGTAAATTTGGGTTATTGCAAGAGCTGTTGTATTTTTGCGCTGCTACCCCAATCAATGTCGCGAGCATGATCGATATTCCCAGCATGACGAGAGAGCAGATCATAAGGATGATCATCTGAGTCACGGCCGTTGACCCCAAGTTGGAAAGCAGCGATCTTTTGTACTTGATTGCAATGCTGGGATGTGGAAGGTCCGAGGCCATGTTGACGATGTTGAACTTCTTACAGTTCTGGCAATGGCCAATATCATCGCCGGTAGCCGATGGTGTCGGGTCCTTACAGTGTTTATGGCAAGTATGCTGGACTTGAAGTCGATATCCGTCGCCAGAGTTGAGCAGGCACTCGTTGTGTATCTTCAACTCTGGGTCCAGGACAGAAGCTACGATAACATCTCCATATGTGAGGCACTGCTCCTTAGTACGCCCTCGTGCATTGTAATTGATAATAATCATGTATGCCGCTTTGATTAGAAGA
Organism: Coleophoma crateriformis; assembly: GCA_003369635.1. Taxonomy (NCBI): domain Eukaryota; kingdom Fungi; phylum Ascomycota; class Leotiomycetes; order Helotiales; family Dermateaceae; genus Coleophoma; species Coleophoma crateriformis. The sequence continues at coordinate 336,748 of PDLN01000006.1, forward strand.
CAACCCATGAGAATGAAGGCGGCTTGCATGCGCACATTCAAGCGACATTGTCTTGTTTGTTGATCCTTCAAGACACACTTAACGTTTTCGCCCAATAAACATTCTCCTCTGTCTCCTACTCCATAAATTTTCGAATGTCCAAGCGATACAGCGGTATGATTATATTCGTTGAGTGCGAGTATGGTGGTTGTTTGATTAATAAAACGACTGCAACTGGCATTTTGATATTGGACTTCTACTGAGGCAAATGTTGTAAAATTTCCCAGTGTTTCGGCGTTCCAACTCCGGCTCAGAACGTCTAAGTCTGAAGGCAAGGCGTAAGAACCAGATCTAAATGCTGTCCAACAAGCTGAATCGTAAGGCTCCTGGTAGTACTCAGTACTGTCACTGTATCCACTATAAACTGTGGCTTTAAAGGTTGCGTTGTCTGAGCTTTGCTCATAGGCAATAGAAGTTGGCATGCTGACATAGAACGAGGGGCCGATGATCGAGTTTGCGAGGAAATGAACGGGCTGCGTAAGATTAGCTTTTCCTTAGCAGGTTTGTTGTGCTAGGATACGACTGTGGGTGAATTCTGGGAACTCGACTGTTACTCTAGTAGGACTAGTTTGAACACCAGAATAGTCTATATCGACTCCCTAGATGCGGCAGCTAAACTATCAGAATAATTCTAGAGATCTAGATACCAAGTAGGATTTGTGAAGCCTTTTTTGGGCGTCCAATTCCCATACTTGGGCGCTAGATGCCCAGAATCAGATAGCAGATCTTTCGCGAACTTTGGACACCGTCTCCAAATCTGAGATCGGTGACAGACCGACTCTAGTAATCCACAGCCAAGCCGCGGTAGAAGAAACTTACAATTGACGTAGATATCAGCAGTATCCAAGCTGCCCAAGCTCTCTTCTTCCCTTGCTGCTTATGGTTGATAGACCACGGCGAATTGGTCCCTACTTTCGAATCACCCCGCTTGGAAAGCATCCAGCGCATTTCAGAGACCTTCAGGGCAGTGACGAGCTGCTGATAGGTGTTGGAACACCCTAAAATCAGGGTTGCAGCAATGTTGATAAAGAAGTGAACCGCGATGTTCCGGCTCTCCATATTATGGCAACTTTCACCATGACTCCCACCAACCGAAGTGGAGTTCTTGTTCAGGCGCGTCATGAAGTCTTTGAGGTATGTAAAGACGATGATACACATGATGAGGGCGCAAAGAGCTGTAAAGGCGGCCATGGTCCGGAGACTGCGATCGACCAACATCTGCTTCTTCCACCAACCTGGTTTGCCATGCGCGAAATGTCCATCGAATGTCGACGTTGTGCGCTGCGAGGCCGTAAAGGATGCTTTATGCCACAGCTTAGGGAAGGTGTTGCTTAGTCCAAGTCTGCGTCGCAATCCTTCCCCTTCCCTAAGCCCAGATTTGACTTCCACCACATCTGGCGACAATTGTGATGTGTACTCTGTTGGTGAGTCTTCATAGTAGGTTGGTGGATCTGTCGAAGTCGTGCTCCCATTCCTCAGTAACTGCCGAGAAGAGCGTTCATCCGGCTGGGAATAAGAGCTATTCCGGGCATGAGACAAGGTCTGGCGCTCGGAAAGATCATGCTCGGTGTCGTCCTGACTGCTGAGGAATCAGTACACGCCTTCAAAGCCGGTAGAACATAGTAATCACCCAAGGTCTACCATCGAAATATCTGGTCCATCTCTTTCCCATTCGTCGCCAAACACTGGCGAATACGGGGCGGTCATGTTCTACGTGAAGCGAAAGACGACAACGAGTGACACGCTCCTCCACGGTCGAGCATCTGCTGGAGACGAGACAACACAAGAAACATTACAAAGCGAGTGGCGAGAGGAGAAGAGTGCGATCCGCGTTACAATCGTCGTGAGCCCATGAGCACTATTTTAAGCTGGATTAGCTTGTCAGTTTGCAAGATTCGGGGGCTGCACCATTGCGGCGAGGATCCTCAGCACTTTATCAATCCACCTCTTACAGTTGCGAAGATACACATCCCTCGAAGTTTCCGGGTTGAGGATCTCCTAGGTTCGTCATAGCTAAGACAGGGCCGGGAGAGAGCGGGCAGAGTCGAATTCGTTGCAGCCCTGCGGCACAGCTGCTCTGAACTGGGTTAGAGATCACCAGGCGCTTAGGATTCTGCTCTCTCTCCGGGCCCACGATACTGTTTCCATTGGATGCCCTGACACGATGGGCCAAGGTTCTCTTTATCTAATGTATGTACTGTACTACTGTAACTGCACTGTGTCACTTACAGGATAAGATAGCCACTGGACGGAGCCACTCGACGGTGTTGAGGCTGAAGATTCCCCACATCGGCTCTTAGTGCGCGGCCTGAACCCCGAAGCTACTGACCCGGCGAGTGAGTTTCGGAGGACTCTAAGACACATTCCACGAAAGAAAAGCTCGCTATCAAGCCTACTCGAAGAAAAGCTTTTGTTGTTAAACCTCACGCGTATTGCCCGCTTGATTCCCGTCTTGGCATAATTGCTGCCTGCTAAATAACGAGGGTAATCATGCAGCAGATGAACACACGCGACAAGTCCTTCTCCTTATCATCGCATTGTCAGACAATGCAGCAACCCCAGCCAGCATCATTTATGGTTCCCGTCGTTTCCCAAATTGTGATGATACAGTGGAAGCAGTTCACCGGCGCGAACCCCTGAAATTTTCAGCTCGCGGGGTTGTTCTTGCGGACCATAATTGTCGTTATCATTTTTCTCTGCTGGGCCAGTGGGTTTGCCGCGAAAGGCCAGTAAATTATGATGGGCCAGTAAGCCCGGCAGTCGGGTTTACGTAAGATCCCCACCATAGATTTGTTGAACGGGCCCAAAATCTCCATGTAGAGCGCACAACGAGATCGTGTCTAGATACTCCCTGATACCATGAATGAATGGCGGATCATCTCAAAATGCTTCGGACCGGGCAAAGGGCGTGCCGGAGATTCGTGGAATATCTTCAATGATATCGACAGCATCGAGAGCCTCGAGAGCATCAACTTCCATCGCGTCAACTTCGACGCCCGTCGGTTTTGATGGCGTCAGAACTTTCGGGGACCACATTATCCTCCAACCTTCGTCGTTGCCCAACGAAGTGTCAAAGACTGGTGGAGCGGTAGCGTGCTTCACATCTAGGACGGCGCCAGCGACCCTGAGCCCTTCCTGGGCATCCCACATGCCTTCGCGTCCTTGAGACTTGGACAACATGGTGTAGCCTCTGAGTTTGAGGCTCTGCGTTGGAGCTCTGAGGACAATGTAGAGGAGAGGTGCGATAATGCCTAGGTTCGTGCCGAAGATCGTGTTCAATGCAAATCCGGGCATCTTCGTATCGTCATTCATGAATTGCTCGCAGAGATAGACCATCTCATTGAAATTATCTATACAGTCCTTTGGCTGGTCCACCGCGATGGAGATCATGAGCCAATGGGTCCTCAACAATGAAGCCGTACATCTTTCTTTGTTGCCCATCAATCCGCGTGCGTTTAATCCTTGAACGTACTGGTGAAACCTGGTGAGCCACGATTCGCACAGCTCAGCATGTTCCATGGCCTGGGCCCTCCTAGGATTTGGGGCATCTATGACTCCTTGGAGGGAGACTCGATCACGAGTGGATGTTCTTTCTAGTAGGATTTTGGCAGCAACCGTGTTTAAAGCATGGCGTGCTTCATCAAACGATTGGAATGGGCCGATAGATAGATTTCCAGCGCATTGCATGATTTTCCAAAGGGCAATACGATCTTTTCTCTTTTTCGGATTGATGAATGTGCCAGCTTGGACGCCGAGGCCAAGTAGCAATGGTGCGAAGTCGCCGGCCCAGTCCCCCGAAGCATTCAAATTCGTCGCCTGCCGACTTTGGAGCTCTTTTATGATGCTGAGACCAGCCTTTAGATGCATGAGAGCAGCCGAATGGTTCCCCATCAGCGACTCGAAGCAGACAAACAGGATACACGTTATCAAGGGCACATCGAACTGTTCGCTGGACGACGCCATAAAGGCTTGGAGTTTGTTAATAGCTGCGGCATGCTGGCGTAAAGCGAAGGAGCGGAGGCCATCAATGCTGAGATCACTGAGGTACTTGAATCGGAGTTCCTGGTGGACCGCCGCCAAGGCAATGACGGCATGCCGCACACAGGGCACCGATGGTAAGATTTGGGATACACGTTGAAGCCAGAAGTCTTTGGCAAAATGTCCGGAGAGGGTCGTGGCGGTGGTGGTGAAGAAAAAATGAAGAAGCCTGTCCTCCCTTGGGTTGTTGGTAATGACCAGGGATGGCATACTCCTTGGCACGGTGGTCATTGGGGCGACGAGAGCAATCGGAGTACCGCGAGCAGGAGCCAGAACAACCGACGTGGTTGGCTTGTTCGGTTTTACTGGAGGCACAGGCAGGTAGCCATCACATTTCCTGCCCGTCGACGTGCATCTTTTACACGAAGGCTTCTGCTCGTCACACTTGACTCTCCGGATCCTGAGACAAGAGGTCAGTCACGAGCCAGCGGCACCAAGTGAGAGGCAATACAGACTTGCAAGTAATGCAGCCAGTTCTAACTGGGGTCCCGCACACACGATGTCGGCGTTCGGACTTGTGCGTCATGATCGTAGTGACAGCAACGAGAATGAGCACGAGGGAGGCTCGTCCTTTAAGGCCCCACCGCGAAGGTCTTATGAGGGTGACTTTATGAGCGTAACGGTGACGAGGGACCTCTAAAGTGTAGCTTCACAGCCTCGATGGTATACGTCAACAACTTGCTTCTTCCACGAGCGACTAGTGCTCGTACGTTGCGGATCTCCGCTGTACCAAGACAGGTGTTCAACAGTCCGAGTTGATGCCTATGAATATGGGCAGCTAAAGGGCATGGCTATAAAGCTCCGCCCTGGCTTGCCCGACGGGGAATATGATGGGTAGAAAACGAGCGACGCAGATGTTGCAATTCTAGAACTGGCTCGCGAGAACCAACCCAGGACCATGAGTAAGTCAGCATGCGTTGACACAGTAATATAACGAATCACGGTGTTCCGATTTCCGTGGTCCACGAATGTGTGAATGCGAATGCGGATCGCTTGAGCCAAACACACCCAAGTAGTGACATGCCCGTCATATTGGTCAGCCGTCCTCAACTTCAGGCTGACGTCGAAACCGAGGGCGGTGCTGGCTCGCGGGCCAACAGCATCGAGCCAGGAAATGACCTGGGACGGAGGGGCATGCACGCCAAGCAACGGGGAGAGATAGTGATGATCGTGATCGAACGCCCTTCAAAGTGCATTATGCTATCTGCGTCTAAATATAAGGTCTGCAAAGTAAGGGTCTTGCCCAATGCGTCTACGAACCTCCCCACTGTCCTCCACCCCTCCACACTGCGCATCCCGCATTAGAATCAAGCTTATCCCACTGAGTACGCGAGCATGCATGCCGTAGAGGGGCCGAGCGACAGTATATGCTGGCCAACAACATCGATACTTCACACCTGGCAGCCTGATTTCCGGATTTCATGTGGCCGCACGAACTCCATGTCGAAAGCTGACTTATCACTGCCGGGTAGGACGTAGATGCCTCGCTTTCCCCGGAGATCGGCATAGATGTCGAGGCCCAATGCCAAGATGGTCAACACCCTACACATTGTGTCAGTGATCCGAAGCCAAAAACGGGCCGACAACTCGACTTATCTCGGAGCATGGGGATCGTGCTTACAGGGCAACCAGGGTGCACACCCACAAGATCTTGTAGTCGTGGCATATCAGAACCCCAGACTCCGTCGCCCAGGTCTTGATGTCGCACGCTTTGTTCAACGTATTCTTCAAGGCAAAGCTCAGGAGCCCAAACCCAACAGCCCACAAGACCGTGATGCCGGCATTGAGAATGACGTTGAACTTGGGCGACAGGTACGTGCAAGCGTAAAAAGCCATGGTGACGATCTGTACAGCTATAGTGACCCCGGAAATAGCAAATAGCTAAAAATCAATATGGCTCCAGTATGAATCTAGCGGAGCCAACTTACAGCAACGAAGATCCAAGGTATGGAATAGTGTTCCGAGTCTATAGAAAGCCCGTCAGTACGCATTCCCCTATGCTGGGTACTGTTGACTCACGCAGATCATACATGAAATATGCCATAATCCCAAAAACGGCCAGGGCAGCCATCAGCTGCACCGATCGGAGCCCATGGAAGAGAAGTCGGGGATACTCTGAGCGCAACTTCTGTCGGTCATTTCGCTTGATGGCCATGATTGCGACGGTAGGTGGATCGCACAAAATGCAATCTCGACACGTCCATGGCCACGTTTATGTAGAAGGAGCAACAGAAAAAACACCAATGTCTGGAAGGCGCGCAGAAGCTGAAAGCGTACACCCCGGCGGAACTCAAAATGCTGGCGTGACTTCACGGACCCCAAGCATGAGGGAGACAAGCCGCTTGGGCTGTATAACGCCAAGCCTTGGTGGGTAGTAGGGGAGGGACTGGTCAGCCTAAATCCTAGGAATGCTAAAGTAAGGTAGTTGTATTGCCATTAGCGAGCGCCGCAATCACCCAAGTGAGACTAGGAACAATGCATGCATTCGGAACCCAGATCTTAGAGAGTTCCTGCTGGGCTTGGGAAAAGCCGTGTTCTCGCATGTGCACTCCGGGAAGGCTGTTGTACGTCTGACATGCGATGTACTTGTTGGCCCATCATGATTTATAGCAGCTTGGGATTCGTGGGCTCACAGCACGTTCGAAGGAGTTTAAATCATGATGGTCATCCCCGGGCGAGACGGGATACTCAGAGAGGGAAAGTTGGTGTTGATTTGGCTGTGTCGAGATCCTTTGCTGGCGTAACGTGCGACGCCACGTCCGTGTTCAGCTCATTGCTCACCACCAGGACGACGTCATACGAGCCGATAATTAAATATCTCCCCAAAGTCGAGGATGCTGATGAGCATACATGGAAGCTCCTCGAAGTTCCTTTGTATTCTTCTTGTTCTTCAATCATAGAGAACTAAACCTATTGTTTCGCGGGAGGTCTCTCGGTTTTGGTGTATTACTCGGTTTGTGAATCTATGAACCGTAGCCAAGGAAATTAGACACGTTCTAGTAAGGATGGAAGTAATGGGACCGGTAGTTGGAGACTTTGAGGCTCCAACCATGACCGGGAAGTAAGGCTGCTGAGGCACCTAAGGCACCTATCCACTTTGAAGATGCAACTATATAAGTCAACAAACACCAACTTTTCATAACGCAGGGTAAAACCTGGTAGAACGGCACTACCGTCGCAATGTCGGCTCATCCTGAGCATAACTGAACTCTACCAAGAGTATAAACCAAGGTGCAAAAGATAAACAGGCTTTTCTTCTCCAGCCGTGGCCGCCAACTAGGTACGGAGGGAGTTTCTTTTTGCCAATTTTATGTTGATGCGGTTCCTTTTTGCTTGACGGATTGATATTTGAATCAATTAGTTCCGGTTTACTTCGTTGCATTGTTGCATTGCACTGTTAACCCTTTCCTCAACCTGTCAATGGCATCAACTCTTCATCTTCGGGCTGCCAAGTAGCTTTGCTTCAAATTTAAGTTGTACTCAACCTTCATCTATGCCTTAGACCTGCTATAGGATACTACCTAATATGCCATGAAGTAGACGTTCTCCTTCAATTATTGTACAAGGTGGAAAGGAATATTCTGTATGCTTGATAGAAACCCAATATTATTGCTTAAGCGACGGACCAAGGTGGAGTATTCTTTAATACCACCTTCTGTTTGATTATCTGAAAGTTACAGCCGAAATGTTTATATTTCTTGCTTTTTATAAACTATATTCCTTGGATAGAAGTGTTCTCAGAGGCATAGCTGTGTCAATTACCATATTACTATTGCTATTGTCCGCGGTTCCCGCTTTGAGAGGCTAGTACAACGAATACCACCAGGCTACTTGGCCTGAACATGGCACACGACTCGCCGCTTCCATTGGGTAAAAATTGTGCTTTCAAATGTGTCAAACACCTCATAGATGTAACCATAAACAATCTTCAAGGGATCACTCGTTTTTTTACATGGGCTGCACAGGAGCTCCGGGAATGGAACAGGCAAAGACTTTGGGTACATGCGATATATCGAGCCGGGGTTATGCAGGGAGGATAGCACTAAGTAGGTTGATAGGGAAGATATTTAGATTAAATGGGAGGGGGACGTACATATTTCGGGTCCCTGTATCGTGTTTGATGATAAATCTCCAAGTATCATTATCTATTAGTGCTACTATCTAGTGCTACTGTTACCCAAAGATTTGCACGCTGGAATCTTTCAACCACTCTTGGAGTTTAAAAGTCGGCAGTAAATTCCAACAGCTAGCAGACATCAAGCATGTAATCACGTTGCTAAACGCGCTCCTTCTGCATTGTTTATCTATCAAGTTTCTTTCACAGGCGGCATCTTTGACAGAGCCTCAACTTTGATAGTTCTTATAGTCTTCCACGACATACGACAGCTGATACTCAATTCATCAAAAAAGCGCAAGCAACAAAAAATGGCCAACCCAATTGGCAAAGAGCGCCTGAATGCGCTGAAGATCAAGTTTGAAGCTGAAGCACAGCGAAATCAAGTCGAGAGCCCTAGGAAACCCAGCAGCGCAACACAGATGAAAGCTAGCACTACGGCTAAGATCCTTACAGAGAACCCATCTATCAACGCCGCGGTTCGTAAGGAGACGGACACTTTGCAGACGACAAGCAATTGTCTAGGCAGTATCAAGACAGATGCGGCTGAGTCAAAGGCGGCCACGAAAGAGGTCAAATCTGTTTCTCGGAAGATATTAGTAGCAGTGCAACAGGGCAGCATGTCTCCAACCAGCGTAAGAGACAATACTGCAACAAGACTTTCATCCGGAGAAGATAAGATTTCTGACCCAGAGAAGGTGGGGTCGCTACGAAGGACGAATATCCAGGGGACTCCAGAAGGAAAGGCTGCTGATACTTCTCAACTGAAAACACTGCAAATACAAGAGACGAGCAAAGCTCTGTTAGGTATTGAGAACAACACCACCAGCACAGGGCCACGCGCGGAACTAAAAAGCAGTATAGGAAGCAGAAATGGATCGGCTGCGAAGGAAGCGCCTTATCTCTTCCTCCCGAAGACAAAGTCACCACAATTGACAACATCACTGAGTATAAGAGAACTTGCGGCTAGGCAAGTTCAAGAGGCGGAGGACAGCATGAGCCCTTGTCCCTGGAAGAAAACAGGCCTGCCCACCGAGAAAGCTAACGTCATAGCAAGTATCAGGGCTAACAAAGCCACCAAAGACCTGAAGGCCGACATCAGACGCATTGCAGAAAACAACAAAACAATGTTCAGGGAAGGTCTACCTGTCATACCTGCGAAGAGGAGAGCTGTGTTAAGACATGGTACGACCACTCCAAGTCCTTATTCTAGTGCTGCAAATGCAACACCGAGTGTGTTTATCAAAGACATTGAAGAGACTGACAGTGGTTATGAAAACAAGGTGCCTCGTGTCCCTGCAAAGAAGAGACCTGTATCTCTAGAACGAACTTGGGAAACATGCACAGCAAACAAGGAGATGAAGGCTTCTTCACTGTCAAGTATAGCGCAGGAAACAGAGGGACCGAAGCCGACTCAGAAGCCGAACGACGGAACACCTGCTTTGGGAGACACGAACAATGCTGAAGGACGCGATCTTGAAAGGGAGAATGCATTATCACAACAGCGTCACAGCAACGATCGTGATTTAGTCCTTCGCTTCAACATTGATGGAAATGTGAAGGCACTCGAAGAGAAGCTGTATCAGAGCCTCCTTGAAGATGTGAAGAGACCGGTAGGCTCTGGAGGACGTGACTTGTTGGGGAAAGTCGGCAGAAGCTCTTCGGAGCCCAATCCCCTTGGACTACCTACAGTACTTCGATCACCCTTGGACACATTTAAATACTGGAATAGCGTCAGAGAGACACTAGAAACTAAGCACGATGAGGTAGACGACGCTTTAAAGGAGGCTGAAGCAAATGCGGCGTTCTTCCAAGTGCACTAAGAAGTTGGATGGTTGTTGATATATGTTGCTGGGTGCAGACCGGTTAAGAGTTTCTAAATGTTGACAACATACAAGCAATCAAGACATCTAAACGAAACCAAGGGTTAATGATTGAGAGTACAGCACCCTGCAGTGTTTGGGTTATGGCTGGTGGCCTCGAGTTGTCGAGAAAGAGTTGCTGTAGATAATAAAATGATGAATTGAACTTCTCGGCCCGCAAGCTGTACTTTAGAGTTGCATGAGACGGGACCAGCCCAGACCAAGCTAAGATTACTAAGCGAGACCCTGTATCAACACGTATCCCGAGCTTCAATTGCGCCCAAGTCAGTCAAGCCAGTCGCACACATCGCCCATCTTTACAACTATGGATCCATTCTCTGCAGAAGGCGAGCTCCTCAATATTCACAACCACTTTCATCAGGGTCAATGGCAAGAAGTCGTTGATTATGACACCGCGAGTCTTTCACCGGAGAATGCACTTCCCGCTCGAGTCCTGTCCCTTCGCGCCCAGATCGCCCTCGGACAAGCTGAAGATGTGGTCGCAGAGGTGCAAGGAGAAGATGAGCCTGCTTTGATTGCCGTTGGAGCTTTAGCTCAACTGGCGGCTGGAAATGAGAGCGAGGCTGTCAAGACGGCGGAGGAGTTGGCTGAGGTTGCGAGCGACAATGCGACGGTCCAGGTGTTGGCAGGTACGGTTCTACAAGCCGTCGGAAAGAGTGAGGAGGCTTTGTCATTGCTATCACAGCACCAAGGAAACCGTAGGTTTTATTGAATGAAGACTTGGGCCACGCTAATCATTTATAGTGGAGGCTGTTGCTCTCGTTATTCAAATCCACCTGGAGCAGAACCGAACCGACCTAGCTTTGAAGGAAGTCACCGCGGCAAGAAGATGGGCTCAAGATAGTCTACTTGTCAACCTTGCAGAATCATGGGTTGGCTTAAGAGTGGTATGTGTTGCAAAATATGCTGCTGAGATGGATACTAACAGGCTGCAGGGCGGTGAGAAATACCAACAAGCATTCTACGTCTTCGAGGAGCTCGCACAAGCTCCTTCAACCTCGTCTGTCCAAAGTCTTGTCTCGCAAGCAATTGCCGAAATCCATCTCGGCAGATTGGAGGAGGCTGAGGCTGCCTTGCAAAAGGCTATAGAGAAGGACCCTAAAAATGCCGAGGCAATTATTAATACCGCCGTTTTGACAGTGATCTCTGGCAAGGACCCCAAGGATTTGATCAGGTATATCATGAAACAAGTCATATATGGTCTCCAACTGACCTTCTTTAGCACTCTGTCAAGCACAGCACCCGATCATGTTTTCCTCAAAGACCTGGAAGAAAAGAGCGCATTGTTCGACAAGGCTGCTACAAAGTACTCAGCAAAGGCCGCGGCATAGAATACCCCAATGAAAGCACAATGGCGTACTGGTTGAACAATTACACGAGGGAATATTCGGGGCTTAGGGGCTATACAAAATACAGAACGAATTCTACAAGTCGAGCGCGTGGTTAGACGGCTCGCCATTTCTACGCCAGTGACCGCAAACGAATCAAAGTCACGCCTGTTGAAGCCCCAAGTGAACGAGAGGTGTACAGCAACGTGTACGAAATGAGCAAAAGCTCCGACATCTGGCTCCCAAATAAAAGCCTCAAATTAAAGCCTCAACTGCACATTGACATCACTGAGGTGCAACCATCCCAACTTCTACCCACCCCGTACCAGGCTAAGCCGCCAACAAGTCCAAGTGCTTCTACGATACTTTGTAACCGTCTTTTGCGCCCGGCAGTGGGGGTACAGTTTCTCCTGCACAGTGACGCCTTGGTTCGACCCGGGGGAACGTGATATACAGTAATGGGCGCGCGCAGCGAATGGTAGGCCAGATAATCTAGCCAGCCCGTCCTTCGTGTGACTTCCACACCGACACATTGACGTGCACCCACATGCACATGCACATGCTCCTCGCTGTACCCCTCGATTTGAGTTACGGGCCTGGGGCTGGCCTATCAGTCCCTGGTACTCTAGCCTGTTTTCGTCCGGCATGGTACCTGGCCCGGCCACCATCGTATGCCTCAAAACATGCCTTTTCCAGTAGTATTCTTATCGTGATTCCGTTCCCATGTCCCGAGCGCCGCAACTTAAAAGTTGTGATGAGAGGGGAGTCTGTGGCTTCCCACCCCCATAACCGGCCATGACATCATTTTGCCGACCCCGATGCTTCTCTCACCGGCATTGTGTATCGGAAAGCCAGATAACGCACTTTCACGAGCGGGAATGATAACAAATGGCCAACGCAAACAAGAACGTGGCCGATCAGCAGCACTTGCTTGCGTATCCATTTACTGACCCTCTCCCATGCGAACGGACATGTCAGGCTCGCTGACACTTCCATGGAGAACTGGAGAAACGCACTCCAGAAGGAGGCCCCTCCAAAAGCCAACCGATCGTGGAGTGCGCCCCACTCCACGCGAGCCCGACACTTGAACGCCACCCTCTTTCGCCTCCTCGAGTCGTACGGTACATTGTCAAATGGTGCCCTTATCCTAGACCGTACGGCAATGTGGTCGACCGGCGTGCTCGGTGTTTGCTGGCCCATGAATACGGCCCTGCTGGATACGGAGTGGCCAGAGAGGTCTAGAGATGGCGACAGGGCCTAGCCCTGCAGAACATCCTCGATCTCCCCAATGAGCACCGCTTTGCTGTGACTGACTACTGTATGACTTTGCTCCTGCCGATGGTTATCTCCACCGATCAAGAGGCGGCCATGGAAAAATTGAGACCCCTAGCCTAACTCTTTCGTCCCTGGTTGCTTTTCTGCTTGGCTTAAGGGCGTCTTGACCGTCCCATGCATGTATGCGGTTGAGCATAGTGCGATTCATGTCTTGTCATCACCGTGAATCGACCATGCAATCAATGCATTAGCATGCTCTTCGAGTTAGTGTTTCCCCGTCGCTTTGTCGGTGGTGGTACATCTCTAGGCCGTTTCTGGGCAAGGCACATCAGGTTGCACGGGTTACACCATCACTTCTCTGACCGCGAGATACGGAGCAGAAACAGATTTTAAGAGGAGGCCCTTCCCCCATTTTCATGTTCACATTTGACTTGCATTGATTATCAACGTACTTTCTTCTCTTGCAAAGCCAAAGCTCAATACTCACCATCCAATTTGGGCGCCTCAGCTTGTTCTACCCTTCTACAAGCTCTTGCACTTATCTCCTGTTACCACGGGATTACTATCTAGTTTCACAAGACAAAATCACGGCACCTTTGCCACTTGCCTTCCAAACCCGAAAATCTCCCTTTCAACATACAATCATCGACAAAATGCCTGTTGCCGTTACTCCACCAGCTGTGAACGCTAAGGATTTGTCTGTTCCAAAGACAAGCTACATGCCTACTCAGAACCAAGAAATGTTGAACACCAAGCGAAAGATCATTTGCTTTTCAGGTACGAGTCTTCCTTAGTTTTGCAGTCCTCATTGGCCCTTGGGAAGAAAGGAACAGAAAACCTGTGCTGGTCTGCTGGGAACAGCCGGTCCTATTTAGCCTGAATCTCTCATCACCAATAGCAGGACCCTGTCCCAAACGAAATGCATGATCAAGTATTCTAACAAGTTATCACTGCAGATTTTGATGGCACTATCTTTATGCAAGACACGGGACATGTCCTCTTCGACAGTTTTGGCTGCGGATCGAAACGACGCGAGGTTCTCGACGAGCAGATCAAGACTGGCGAGCGATCTTTCCGCGAGGTTTCTGAAGAGATGTGGGGATCCTTGAATGTTCCATTTGAGGATGGATTTGAGGTCATGGAGGAGACTCTTGAGATCGACCCAGACTTCCAGGCTTTCCACAAGTTCTGTATTGCCAACGAGATACCTTTCAACGTCATCTCGGCTGGCTTGAAGCCGGTCTTGAGGAAGGTGTTGGATACTTTCTTGGGCGAGGATGAGGTATGTTTACCCCATTGATGATTTTGCTGGATTCTCTTCTAACCTCTTGTTCAGTCTTCACATATCGAGATCGTGGCCAACGATGCCGATATCACCGAAGACGGATCGGTCTGGAAGCCAGTCTGGAGACACGATACGGAGCTTGGTCATGATAAGGCCCTCTCCATCAACGAGTACCGGGACGCTGCCAAGATCGAATCCGAAGATGGCACCATCCCTCTCATCGTCTTTATCGGTGACGGTGTCTCTGACCTGCCCGCCGCACGAGAAGCCGACGTTCTCTTTGCACGCCGCGGACTCCGGCTCGAGGAATACTGCATCGAGCACAAGATCGCCTACATCCCTTACGACTCCTTCGCCGACATTGAGCGCGAGGTCAAAAAGATCATGGTCGAGGACCAGGAGAAGACTAAGGGCCAGGGTCTTCCGGCTCGCTTCAACCCCCGTGCTAACATGTGGCGTCGCATGTCCAGCAAGAAGGTTGTGCCCAAACTTGTCGCTGCGACCCCATCGAAAGAAGAGAAGATGTTCTTGTGGCCAGAAGCTTTCTCGGATTATAAGCCAAAGGGTATGGGGAATGCAATTAACGAGATGGTCGCTGCTTAAATGGACGGGTCTCTAGCCCCTTCGTATCCTTCTTCGGTTGCCCTTCGTTGTGGCTTTCTTTCTTTTACTTCTCATCTGATACACGGGCTTTCTTGGCGTTCTCTGACGGCGGCATGGATTTGGCGTTGGCTTTCCTGTTATATTAATAAGTCCCGCTTTGGACGAGGACAGGAGATGAACAAGGGACAAGTAACATATAATTTTCATTTTCTCCTTGGCACGTGTTCAGAGGGATCAAGAGTTGGTACACAGATAGTTAGATATAGACAGGGAGATGAGAATTCAAAGACTGTCATACATACTGCAGGAGTCAACATCGGAATATGATTACTCAACCACATTCTCCCTCTCCTCGACCAGTCATCAAGGAGAGGTACATATAGGCAATATTAAGATGGTTAGTTACTGGAAGCAGACCAGATCGAGATGAGTAATCCCCAATGGGCCAGAGTGCAAACTTTTGAGGAGTCATTTTCCAAACCTTCTCTCAACAACATTCTTTCCGACAAGAGCCATGGCTGGAGCTCATGCTCCCTTTCCCCAACAAGCCCTCTTCATGTGCTGCTAGCACGAGACGAGCCGAGATGAGACATGCCATGGCATGGGGGCCTGGGTGCCTGAGGCCGCGTCTCCGACACCAAGCTGGACCACATCAAGTTCCCCTTACTGGCGAAGACCCTCATGGCTTTCGTGGCATCGTGTTAAAATCTCGGGGGATAGCCGTGGTATTGTTGGACAGATCCGCGCCATGGGTGCAGTTGCTCTGCAATAACATAGCATGCGATGCGATGAGTACTGTGTCAGAACTTCAGCTGAACATCTGCGGGAGGGAAGGGCTGTGAACCGTGACGTCTGCGCTTAGTCTGGGACCTTAGCATTGCGGCCCCGGGAGCTACTTAAAATACACACACACGCACTGGCTGGTGGACGGCTGGTCGTTGAACCCGCCGCGAGCGACCGAGGATCGATAGATGGATCGACTTCTGGCGCGGTGGCTGAGGTTTATGGCACAGAATAGGTACATACACATCCCCCGCGGTGGCCAACATGCTGTTCGATTGTGCCCAAGTCAAACCCACTTCAGACCAAACACGAACGCCGTTACTACAGAGCTCGGCATGCTCTTAGCGACAGGGTACACCAGCTTGGCGTGAATTGATTTGGACGTCGTGGAGAGAGGCTCAGACTCAAATAGTTTGTCCTGAAGGGCGTTTCATTCTTGGGTGGTAGAAGGTACAGCCGTCCTGCCTCCTTTATATATCGACCAGGCCCAACGTGTGTCTGACCCTGCTCCCCTATAATGTAGCTCTTATTCTGTCCTGGTGCAACCCCGCAAGCTCGCGCACTTCCACGGCCTCAACCATCATCACCGGTGCCAATCCCTGAAGCTCATCACCCGCTGACCACTGAAGCTCCAACCCATCGCCCGCCAAGCCTCCAAGCTGCCAGCTTTCCCGCATCACAACGGCATCTTGTCGCAGCGTAATACATCATCCTTTCCGATTCGCCGTCTTGGCTTGGGACGGTCTGCCACGACCACGAATCCCCCGAGACTCTACCTTATATTCCTTCCTCCCCCCACCCACCATGGTCCGCATCGCTCTTCCCAACCGGCTCAAGTCCTACAACAATACCAACAGTCGCAGCACGAGTCCCAGTCCAAGCAACACGATGAAGGATAGGAAAGGCTCGGGCGGTTCGACGGACGGAAGTGCCAAGGTGAATGGCTTGATGCTCAAGGTGGTCGTACTCAAGGTAAGAGGGGCAATATTAGCACTCTTAAGGCTCACCTCACGGCCTAGCCAACAAATAGCTAACAAGTTGCTTCCAGGCCCGAAATCTGGCTGCAAAGGACAAGAGCGGCACTTCTGACCCAGTGAGTTTGTTACACGCCCGCCAAGAAATCACGATCCCTTCCTCCCCCTGCCTACCTCCTCCCCCATCTTCATAGCACTGCAATGCACTGCAGGTGGCTAAGCACAATATCTGCAGTACATGGTCCTCACCCTGGGCGAGTCCAAAAACGCAACACATTCAGTTCCGAAAACCTTAGACCCCGAATGGAATGTCACTGTGCAAGCGCCCATTACCGGTACCAATTGTCTCCTCCTCGATTGCGTCTGCTGGGATAAGGATCGATTTGGGAAGGATTACATGGGCGAGTTCGACCTTGCGCTCGAGGATATATTTGCCGATGGCCGCTGTGAGCTGGAACCAAAATGGTACGCCTTGAAGAGCAAGAGAAAAGGTGGCCGGAAGGACAGCAACGTCTCCGGTGAGGTGCAGCTTGCCTTTACACTTTTTGATTCCACCGATCCTGCAGCGCCTCCTCAGGCGGTGTTGAGCAAGTTCAAGACTCTTGTAGGAGGTGACGATGAGACGACAGCTCCAATTAGATCCACGATTAGCAGAACAAACACTGGTGGGACATTAGGAGAAGGGGACGAAGATGAAGATGGTATATTTGATGACGAAGAAACAAGTGATGAGACTGACGATCCCACGAAACCACAATCCGAAAAGAGGAAGCGAAAGCTGCGGATCAAAGGCCTGCGACGGAAGAAGCAATTGGGTGCCTTCGAGCTCAACGGAGGTAGTGATGTGGTTGGAATCGTCTTCCTCGAGATTGGAAGGATCACCGACTTGCCACCAGAACGGAATATGACCCGAACTTCTTTTGATATGGATCCCTTCGTTGTAGCATCCCTGGGCAAGAAGACCTATCGTACCAGAGTCGTCCGCCACAATCTAAACCCGGTCTTTGCGGAAAAGATGATATTCCAGGTCCTCCGCCACGAACAGACGTACTCCCTTTCTTTTACCGTGATTGACCGAGACAAGCTGTCCGGCAATGACTTTGTTGCTTCCACTACATTGAACCTCAAGGAAGTCACCGACACTGCACCTGTGGCAGATCCAGAGACGGGTCTGTTTGCGCTGAAGGACCCCCCTGAGCCTAGTGCATACCCTGCTGAGAAAAACAAATCCCGTTTCAAGATCCCCTTGTCACGGTCGAACTCTTCGCAAAGCTTGAGCAGAATGCAACGGCCAGGTCTGACTCCTCAACGTTCGAGCAACAATGTCCTGACACCACCAATCAACTCTACACTTGCACCAACAAGCAATGCTGCTGGGCTTCTACCAGGTGATCAAGTTCCACCTCCTAATGCCGTTGATCAGGATGAAGGATTCACAGACAATGGAGATCCAGATCTTCATGACTTCACGATTCCGCTCAAGCTGAAGAATGCAGAGAAATGGGAAGAGAAGCATAATCCACAGCTCTATATCAGGGCCAAGTATCTTCCATACACAGCTCTTCGACAGCAGTTCTGGAGATCGATGCTTCGGCAGTATGACACCGATGAGAGTGGACGAATCAGCAAGGTTGAACTAACAACCATGCTCGATACTCTGGGCTCAACACTGAAAGAGTCCACCATCGATGGCTTCTTCAAGAGATTTCCTCATCCCAGCAATAACCCTGAAGACTTGACAGGTGACTTGAGCATTGATGAGGTAGTGATATGCTTGGAGGATCAACTGCAGAAGAAGCCGCAAGCGCAGCAGACCATGGGCGACAAAATGAAGGGCCTCATGCCTGAAGCAGCCAAGAATTTGCTACCCACCCAACTTGGGGGCAATTCAGCCCAGTCGCCATATGAATCGTCAACAGGGACGTCAACGCCTGTACCTTCTGACAGCATTACAGAAAACAACTCGCAACTCAGTGTAGAGCAGCAATACGTCGATGATCTGGCAAGTGCAGGAGAAGAGGGCGAAGAGCTGGGCAAGGATGATCTCAATGATAAAGGTGAAGAACACGTTGTGGAGATTCGAGAATGTCCTATCTGTCACCAGCCTCGCCTGAATAAACGCTCGGATTCTGATATTATCACTCACATTGCTACTTGCGCAAGTCAGGATTGGAGGCAAGTTAACAATCTTGTTATGGCTGGCTTTGTCACTTCGAGTCAGGCCCAGCGAAAATGGTATTCCAAGGTCATCACCAAGATCTCTTACGGCGGTTACAAATTAGGCGCCAACTCTGCAAACATTTTGGTGCAAGACCGCATCACTGGCCAGATCAACGAGGAGCGGATGAGTGTATACGTGAGATTGGGTATAAGGTTGCTATATAAGGGACTGAAATCTAGAGATATGGAGAACAGGCGAAGTAGGTTTCCTTGTCATCATTTACCTGCCATTTATTGTGCACATAGAAATTTCTCTAACAAATTCTCAGTTCGAAAGTTGCTTCGTGGTCTTAGTATCAAGCAGGGTGTCAAGTACGACGATCCAGCATCGGCTGCCGAGATTCAGAAATTCATCGACTTCCATCAACTTGATATGAGCGAGGTCTTACTGCCAACTGAGAGTTTCAAGAATTTCAACCAATTCTTCTATCGTCAGCTCAAGCCGGATGCTCGTCCTTGCTCAGCACCGGACAACCCACGCATCATCGTTTCACCTGCTGACTGCAGATCTGTGGTGTTTAATCGTATAGATGTCGCTAAAAACATCTGGGTCAAAGGCAGAGAGTTTTCCATTGAACGTCTTCTTGGAAATGCTTACCCGGAGGATGCTAAGCGTTACGTCAATGGTGCTCTTGGTATCTTCCGTCTTGCCCCTCAAGACTATCATCGTTTCCATATTCCCGTCGATGGTGTCATGGGTACCCCCAAGCTCATCGAAGGCGAGTACTATACAGTAAACCCAATGGCTATTCGGTCGGCTCTCGATGTCTATGGCGAGAATGTAAGGGTGGTTATCCCAATCGATTCTGTGGCACATGGAAGGGTAATGGTCATTTGTGTTGGAGCCATGATGGTCGGCAGTACAGTCATCACACGGCAAGCCGGAGAGAATGTAAAGCGTGCAGAAGAGCTCGGCTACTTCAAATTTGGCGGAAGCACACTCCTCGTTCTCTTCGAAGAGAACAGTATGCGTTTTGATGATGATCTCGTCGACAATTCCAATAGCGCTCTCGAGACTTTGGTAGGTCCCATCACTTCTCACTATTTGATTTTAGCTAACCCCCGACAGATCCGTGTAGGCATGTCCATTGGTCATCATCCACAACAGGACCAGCATACCCCCGACATGCGCAAAAGAGTTGAAGACGTCACGGAATCAGACAAGGCCGAGGCAAAACGGAGGATTGAGGGCAGCATATCATCAAATAATAATTCCGGTCATGTTCCCCAGGCGGCTAGCATGGCCGGCTGATTCTCCTCGCTGCGTACCTCACTTTTGGTCTTATGGTGGCTGTGTATATTCTCTTAAAAAATAAAATTAAGAATTCAAAATGGTATGGGACAGTTAGGATAGGAATGGAAATTCCGGAGGGGCTAGGTCTTTGTTCATTCAATCATTGAAGTGCTCGGGTTTGGATGAGTGGATGGATCTATGCATTCATAGCATGGCCATGGCATAGGCATGGGTTATTGCATCAGAATTACAGAAATATTTCAAGATATACAGGGGAAGAGAGCAAGATAAGGCTCACGAAAAGAAAAATGAAGCATTTTTGTATGTTTTATGGTCTTCCGTTCCATTTATCACCCAGTGAGACAAAGAAAACATCAGAGGCGCCCCTGCACTTCTTCCCTGGCTCTCTACCGAATACACATGGCCTACTGGTGCATTCGGTCATCTTCGTTCTATGGTAAGTTTAGTCGTGTCTCCTGCTTCCTCGACGTATGTCTCTGTTTCATTCAGCGCCAAGTCATATCACTCACTTGCTGCCTCGTTAGAAAAGGGTGATGTCTATTAGGGAGGTGCGGATAAAGGAGCTGATATGGCAGGAATATGCATATGCCTGTTTGTTACTCTCTTATTCATCTTGCATGCTTCTGCCGGTGGGAGCTTGGGATAGTGTTTGGCATGGGACTTACAAGGGAAAAAGGGGGACTAGTTGAGACTCGAGTAATCTATTCTATTCGTATTATCTCCTCTCCATTCGATTTCTGCACTATGACTCTTCGTAAAGACATGGTGGACCCTTTAACAGGTCCATCCACCTTCTTGGGGAATGATGCCCGTAACTGACCTCCTCAAACCGTATATTTCGAACGGATAAAAACCCAGCTCAACCGAAACTCAAGGAGAACTCCTTCGCATCCTACCCGCCCATATATGTATGTAAAACCCAAAAACTCCTCTAATGCATGTATGTATATAAAATTGCCATAGATTGCAATCGATCACGCATGCGGTCTATGTTGGTATCTCTTCTCTACCTCATCTTGCCTTGTTCGCTTTATATGGGGTTGTACCATGGCGAGCATCTTTCGTTCGCTGTACGATGCTGAATGAAGGCGAGTACTCGGTCTGGCGTAAAGTGATTCGTTACAAGTTTGCAGTCCTTCATGTGCATCGAGGCCGTCACTGCCTGATACACCTCCTCGTCTGGTCTTGGTGCTAGTCCTTGCGACCCCCCTCCAAGCATTGAGACCCTCGCTGCTCGTTCCTCATGCTCCCGTCCCGACGGCGTCCCAATACCACCATACCCGTAATCATGCGAGAATCTAGGAAGCAAAGTCTGGGGTTGGCAGAGCCCTCTTTGTCTTCACGTTCCCTACGCTCCCCGAAATCGTGCCCAGCCCAATACTGCCCGAGCTGGTGACGCTCCCAAAGGCCCAGGTGCCCAACGCCGTTGCGGCAAAGGTCTGCGTAAACATGAGATATTCGACGGTCGTCGAAGTCCCTACGACAACATGCGACGCAGCATACGTCGTGGTCGCCTGCTGTGTTGCCACGGTTGTTGCCGCAACAGCTCCTCCTCCGGCCGCCACCTGCCTGCCAGCTAGTTGTGCATAGGCAGGAGTCAAGGCTGAAGAGAGGAGGAGAAGGGTGGTTGCGAGAGATGAGCTTGAGAATTGCATCGTCGCGGTAAAGGGGCTGTTGGTCTGTTGTTGGTAGTACCTGATCTCAGGGCGAAGACGTTCAGCTCGTGGCGTAGACTTTGCGCCGGACCGTAACTATCTCGTTGTTGATGGTGTTTTGGTCAGAGGTGTGTCTTTAGGACAAGTTAATGAAGCGTTGGTGTGGTTTGGTCCTTGGCTTTCTCCTGGGCGACTTGCTTTTGTTCCTGATCGTGTTTGGCGGGCCTGGGCAGATTCTGGCCTGATATCTTGCTCACCGACTGAATGCTCGAGCGTCTCTCGGAATTTCCCAGGAGGTGAAGGATCCGTAATTCGTTTGCTCGTTTCGTTCGTGATGGGCGTGGGACTCTCTGTTTGACGGTTGATCGGGCTGGAAGAGACTGGAGATTGGAGATTGGATGACGGAGACCTGTTCGCCTGTTCGTCTTATTACTGCGGGACTTCTAAATTTGGGGATGCGTCAGGGGATATTGGGGCTGTGTCGTTGGTGATTGGCTGGACAGCTGCTCCCTATTCGCGGCCTCAGGCTTTGCAAATCCTGTTTAATGAATCCTGTTATTGGATCACGTGGTTGCCACCATCCATCCTCAGTCCGAATTAAGTCAATAGTAGAGGTGACAGTCCATTTCCAGTTGTTGCCGTTGCCTTAGTGGAAAACCTTATACTCTTTTCAATGGCGTCGTTATGAAGTCGGTGCAGAGGACGAAGGGCTACGAGTTGTGGCCTTCGCTAGTGTTCTTCGCTTCTCTCGGCGTTTGTCTCGGTCCCCAGTCCATCAAAGCACTAAAGTCAATGGATATCTAGATGTCTTCTCTACAACCTTCCCAAGAGTGAAATTGGTTTACTCGGTGTATCATTCGAGTTAGCTGACGGCCAGCCTTCTCTCAAAATTGAGCTGGAGACTTGCTAAGAGCTCCCCACGCAAATGGTTTCAACTGATTGATCTGTACCATTATCAGACATGCAAGTGCTTCAGGTGATACTTATATGTTTCCTGTCCCACATTTTATACGTTGAAATATGAAGCTCTATATTCAAATGAAAACATTTCTTGCGTGATGCAGATATATCACTCGAAGATGTTGGACCCAAGCTCCGCTCTTGCCATTCTGGGCCTGGCGCTTGACGCAGCCAAAGGTCTATACGACTACTATTCCGTCTAGAAAGACAGCGATGCGGATATCGCTGGAGTTGCATCAGGGTTTGCTCTGGTTCACCAGAATATTTGTTACCATAAAATTTGCTCTTGAGGATGAAACCCTGGAAGAAACCCACAGGCCTGCCAGCCATCCGTCCATCGATTCTTGCCGAGAAACCATCTTAAACTTGATGAAGCGACTGCGCAAATATCAGGTTGAGGGTTCTCCTTGAACATGATGGAGAAGTTTAGTAATCAAGCTCGGCGGACGCTGTATCCTTTCCAAAGAGACACGGTTATGCCCTGGTGGAAAGTTTCCAGGCTTGTAAGGATCGTCTACAGCTTGTTATGTCCTTTGTGAATATGTCAGTTGGGCTTTCATTCTTTCCTCCAATGGATATGTTTACTGGCGTATAAGGACACATCGTGCAGCCTCTCCAGCAGCTCCGCAAACTGGACGAGGAGGTCACCTCAGCAGCAGTACCATGGATGCTGTTAAACAAGTTCGCTATTTAAGATCATGATGGTTTGGTGTATCCAGGAATTCAATCCACCAAGACTGACAAGATCGCAGACAGGGGTAGGCAACAAGTTACTTGTTGGCTACGGCCTGTTGGTCATTCAGATCTACCAAGCTGCAGCAATTAAAAAGCGTGAGACCAGGACAGCGGAATGGATTCTAAGGGGCAGGCTTTCAAGCAGTGGAAAGACCAGCCAGGATCCTCCCTGTGGCTTAATGGTACTGGTATGTTGCAAGTTGGATATACTGCAAACCATGTAGTCGATTGCTAATTGCGATTACTCGGCTGTGGGAAGACGGTACTCTTTTTTCAGTCAAATCTCTCCTGGGTGTCATATCGTCGGGCCCAGAAACCTTCTGGCGTACTTTTACTGGCACGGTCGAAGATCCGGACTACATACGCTTCCATCACTGTGACGGACTTAGATATCTCATCTCTGCCCTTGACCCTTGGTTCCACTCCTTGATGGCGCTATACGAGCTGCACGGAAAAAATTTCCCCCTTGAATACCTTCCGATGCCGAGATAAAAACGACACTTCTGGTAATGGTGGATGAGGTTGATAGGTTTTATCGAAACGCCGCATGACCTCCAAACTTATATGTTCTAGTTGATGCACTGGATAAATAGCCAACCGGATCCGAGAGAGATCAAGTGCTACGGTTCCTTGTTGAGTTGGCAGCCATGGACACCTCATGTCTACATATTGAGCATATCTGGGCACGACCTAATTTCAGAGTCATGTTCGTCCAAACTCATCACTGGCCACATATGTTAATGGATCTGACTAGAGTGTCGGCCGATATGGAGTTATATGTAACTAACGAGATACAATCGAGTTCACGTTTATCTGAGAAGCCCACTGAAATTAAAAGCCTGATCATGAAATGCCTGGTATCTGAAGGTAACGGAATATGAGTGTAGCTAACATATCTGTGCAATGGAAAAACTTTAACATCAGATAGATTTCGGTGAACTGCTCTACAGCTCGAAGACACTACGCGCCTTCCCCCTTTGACTATGAGGTCTATTACTAAAGCTCTTAAATCCTGGTAAGGGACTTGGACGAGACTTATGAATCCATAGTAGTAAGGTTCACCCATCGACGAAGCTTGAGAGGCGAAGCAAGCTCAGCTTCATGACTGCTCAAGAACGCCATTATTCTACGATGAATTTGACGATCGTGCCTACTCCTCAGTGTATCAGTCTGGACTATCGCCTAGCATGTATCAGTGCTAGACTTTGAAGCTGGCGGAGCTGGTAAAGCATCCGATACATTTGGTTGAATTGTATCAACTCTGAATCACTATTTTCTCCAACCATAATTGCAACGGGCAAAATATCTCCCCGTATATCTGGGGCAGCAAAGCAGGCAGCTATAGGTCTTGGTCGTTAGCACGAGGATGACTACAAGGCAATAGCATTCATTACGGATTTCATACACAGAAGACCATAAGAAAAGGACTTATCCCAATACTCGGGGAGCGAACCCAGAGAACCGTCTTACGGAATGTAGAATCAGGACCATCATTTTCTCCGGTTGTTCCAGCTAAGGTGGTGGCTTCGTACATGACCTGCCCAAGACCTGATCTTGTCATCCAAGGCTACAATTTATCACGGTAAACGCGCTACCGTGTTCGAGTCCTTTGAGAATTTATTCCAGATGGAACAGGACTTATACCGATATCTCGGCAGTGTTTCCTTCAATTCCCTTCTGGCGAGCAGGTCTTGGATAGGAATCAAACGAGTCTCGCCTGTCAAAAAGAAAATATCTACAGGGGGCGAAATGCTTCTCTGCCGGAACTCATTTGGACCATGCAATACTACGAGGCCTCCAAATCTCAAGATAGAAGGTATTTGATTTAGGTACGCTTTTAGTGTAACATGGACAAAGACCTCGCTTGGAATTCCTATACCCCTCAGATATCGAGACGTATTCCCGAATTGCGAAATCCATTTTGGTCGAGCATTCAGCATTGGACATTCTGGACATCCTGTCCTATGCTTCAAACCATCCGTTACATAATGAACACGAAGAGGCTTTACTGTCTGTCTTGGCTTCCTGACTTTACAAGTGCACAAATAATAAGCCTTTGGTCTGCGGAATCTTTGCTCCTTGTGACTAAAAAGATCCCGACAATACAGGCAAGCCACCAGTATGTGTGGCATTATAGTTTCTGACAGCCCCACACGTCTTCATATCTCGGGATTTCACTTTGAGAAGGTGCAAGGTGTTTTTGATGTGTTTGAGCACGACAAGTTAGAAAGCGCCGCGCTGGAAAACCTGTACAAGAAACGTCAAACCCCTTGATGTCATCCATTCAGTCATTGTTAGAGATATACTGGCATACAATTCACGCCAACCAACGGGGAAACGGTCGGATGTCCTCAGAACTGAGCGATTCACCAATGCCCTTCGAAAATCTAGCCAAGGTGCTTGCGCACAGTGACGAGGTGTCTAGCCTATAGTATTGCAAGGGCAGACACCTTAGAGTTCAAAACAACGTGTGCATATCTTGGCTTGGAACCCAGCAAACTCTGTAGTCGGTGACTGACAGTGTGACAATCTCGCCCGGTGCTGCCAGAGCTCCATTATGTGCATACGGGCGGATCAAACTCAGGAATACCAGCTGATTGGCGAGTGGTACGGGGCCAACCTCCCCCGATCATATTCTACTAAGGTCTCTCGGGTGGACTGATTGTTTTGTAGCTATGTCCCGGCATAATGGGCGGAGAGGCTATGCTGCATGTCCAAACCGTTCGGTGGAAGCTGAAAAGAGATCCATCTAGGCCCGAAAGCTGAGGCAGGTTTGACTGAAACCTACCTATACCAACCTACTATACACCCACCATGACATAGTTTCCTTGAGGTGGTATGGTGAGCAAGTTTCTTTTTAGTAGACATACATGCGACAAGAGGCTTTAGACCAGTCTCCGCAACGCCTTCAAAGCCACATAGTTGAGCTCCAGCCATCGACTTGTTTACAATGTACTATACATGCCACCACGGCATCTCCTTGGCACTTAGCTCTGCCACGCACCACGCATATCCTTAAAACTCCAGGCTACGGCGAGATAAGCAGCGAGCATAATATAGCCTCGACTCATAGCCAATCCAGAGCACAGTTAGAAGCCGTTGCCAGAGCTTATTATTGGCGCACGTATGTGCAGGAAGACCACATGGCAACTCACCACCATCCCCGCGCTTCTATCTAAGTTATTTTTCAAGCCACTAGCGGTGGTGGTCTAATGCCCAGTAATCGTGTCGGGGCGGCAGTGAAGGCGTCCCCGAAGCTTGGCAGCGACCCCACGAGTCAAGAGGGATGCACCCACCAGCCTATGGGACAGCCGATATTGAGCCTCCAGCACCGTACCACAACGTGCCATGCGACGAGGAGACGTCCACTTGGACCGCAAGCCTGAGTGAATGCTGTCCAAGTACTCGGCATGAAAGTCAATATTTTTTAATTCTCCTATGTGCACGTTGCATCCAACTATATTAAACCCCGAAGAAATCCAACACCCGAGGTGAATTCTTGATTACCAGGACTGCCCTGGTACCTCCCTCCCGGGGGGGCTCAAACAATCCTCAGTGACAGTGTAACCAATAATCCACCTGACCACATCCCTCAAGACGGTGGGAAAGACACAGGGATCGGACCGAATCATGGCTAGAAATTCATATTGTGTTTCACAGGATCGCTCTGTACGACGTATTGCGGCTCAGTACGAGTACGACGGCTACCAGGCGGAAGAGGGATATGAATTGAAGCTTTCGTAAATTAGGTTGTGGCTCTTGCGAGATGTCGGAGATCTACGATGCGCGGGGATCTCAGTCGCTTCGCAAGTCAGACTCATTCAGTCTACGATCTTCATGAAGTGTCCGTGTGAAAGGGTTTGAAGGGGATATTTCTCGTGGACGGGTTGAGTTCTTTCTTCTTTGAGTTTATTTCCCTCATCGTTTGCTTCCTGGATCCTCGCGCGTACTACCGCAGGTGTCACCCGTGGGCCCATCCTTTGACAGACTCGCCAGGGTTTGCATCATCTCGACCGCGTAAATACCAGCGTTCACAGAGCATCCTCCGGTCCGGCAGACCCAATTTTGGCATCCCGGAGACATGGCGGGCCCACATGCATGGCTTCAATGACATCGATTACTCTTTGGGGGATACAAGTCGTGGTCCCCATCGCACGACGAGGTTGTTGAAGTGTGATGGTGGACCATGCCCTGGGACTCGATACCGCCCGATATTCCCGGCTAATATTGGCGAAACGTAGGTACATCGGGGGCCGGAAAGGAGAGGTGACTGTAGGCTATTCTCTCCCCTACCCATGGCATCGTCTCCGTCATGCATCGCAATGTGAATTATGAAAGCAGATGGCTGCCACATGACGGTTAAACACTGTGCAGCATTAGTACAGCACTACCAGCCGCAATTTGAGTCTCCTCGTCGGCGTCGGCCTTCTAACCACAAGGTCCGTTGGGACGGAAAAGCACAAGCAGCCCCAAAAGATGGGATGAACTGAGCAGGTGCCAGCAAGCGAATCGCCCAGGGCGTGTCCCCAAAACAAGTGAGATGCCGGGTGACGAGGCGAAGACATGGCGAAATGATGCCGGAGATGCTCTGGGCGAGTCGACGTCGATTCTGCACACCGCATGTTGCGGAACGCCCTCGTGCGTTTTCATCAGTGTCTCGGCCTTGGGCTATTGGGTAACGAAAGGGGACGGGTGGAAATGGCGTCTGAGGTCTCTGGTTCGGGGGTTCCAATCACCATTGCTTCGGGTAGGTTCGAGCATGCCAGTAGAGACTTTATTGGAATTTCTGATAGCGCCGTCGAATTCCTTCATTTCCAGAGTCTGCAAGTCGGCCTGTCAGCTGTCAGTGTTGCAGGCGCTGGAACTCTAGAATGCTGGGACGCCCATCGCGCCTCCCGTCGGGATTTCCGTGCTCCCAGAAGACCGCCGCCACCGTTCCCAATCACGGCTGCCCATCGTCGAAGCGTCAGACATCAGCTGCGCAAAGCAGCAGCGCTGGGAAAGATCAGCTCTGCTCAATTGCCTCCCTTCAGCTCAGATTCTAGGCGCCTTCTGGAAGAGGCAACAACGAAGACCCCTGCGAAGTCTCAGGCGCGCCCAGGAGCAAGCACCGGAATGATTCGCTCCCCGAGCCCTCGGGTTCGTGTCGATCGCGAAGTCAAATAAAGAAAGCGTTTTCCGGATGCCATTCGCCATCCAAGCATTCCGCAATAAAAGCACGGCAGACGCTAATGGTTTCCGTCGAAGTGGCAATTGCACCTGCTTGCTTCTTACGACCCGTCTCTGCGTGCCGGGCAGAGGGGTAACGTCGCCCATTCGCTCGGGGCAAGAGAGCGCTTTTGGCTGCCGGGCAAGGAGCAAAGGAAATGCTGCCAGGCGAAGCGCACCCAAGATGGCACCGCGCCGGGGGACATGATTTGATTTACGTGGACGGGGTGTCAAGGGCAGGTGGTCCCAAGGTTCGAGTCCCGGCCGTGATCCCGCCGTCACTCACCTGAAGGGCCAAAGTCAGTCCTGAACGCAGTCGCAGCAACTCCTTGCTGTCCACAATGTGAGCAAGTCAAGCCGCAAGTGGTGTGTTTCGACCACGTCGTGGCCGTTCCCGTCGTCCCACTGTTCCCCTCATCGACTAGACCGCGGCGAGAGTTCGTACGAAACTCCGTAGCCATGCCTTGATCCTAGCGTCATGGCTGGTGCGCAGCGTCGCGAGCCTTACAGGTCGCCCTCTGCCCGGTCCCAGCAGGTTTGGGGGCATGGGCCCTCCTGCAAATCCCGGCCAGCGCTGGCTTGATTCGCGCAGGCCCCGCCCACCGCCCACGGGAACCAACCAGCGCACCGGACGAGACCCTAACTCCCTTTTTGGCCTCCCCTGCCTCGCTAGCGCTCGTCACCAGCCGATAGGCCTTCCCGCTCCCGGTATCCAGCATCTGTCATTTGTCGACTCCGAGATTGTGATGGAATCCCAGCAGAAATTGGTCGATGCTCCCAGCGCATGGCAAGTGGCTTAGCCTGGCGCGCCCGCCGCAGGTATCCAATCACCCCCCGCCCAGCCGCCGCCGCTGAGGACATCGTGGGACGTTCTGGCGTGTGGTGCACATGTCGGGGCTGGCTCGCTGCCCGATTGAGTCTCCAGCCGTGGGTCGGGTGGTGTGCCAGAATCCGGCCCTCACCGCCAGCCACTTTGGCCATGATGTCGCGCGCTCTCGTAGCATTGTTCTCCAGCTGCCTCTCCTGAAAATAATGGGTGCGCACGCAGAACGCTGCCGCTCTTTGACCACCCACTGCCGGGCCCACCGGTGGCCAGCATGCTTGCAGCGGCGCCAGAGCCTGCATCGTGGGTCAGGTCAGTGTCGCCGGCGTGCCCCCCCGTGCTCCATCTTGGGGGATTTAGGATCACTGGATCTCGCAAGCTTCCATCGAATCTGGACAGTCCACTACGCCTGCCCTCCCCATCCACCCACCAGCCAGTTCGCTACCAAACTGTCGAGGGCAGAAAGGCAGCGGATATCAACCGCCCGGCGACAGCTATCACTCGGCGGCAGGGACAGGCCCTCTAAGGCTGAGCCGCCTTTCCACACTTTTGCAAGCTCGACGTGGTACGACTGGCTGCCAAGCTAGCCCCAGACTTGGAATCCAATCCAAGATCCTGTACTCGTCGTCGGTACTAGCAGTATAGTGCCGTGGGTAGTGTGGTGGTCTCGGTCGCTCGCCCGGTCACCTTCTTACCTACATATGAGACCCGACATCCTCGAATCTGACCAAATACCCTATACTATGTCCCATACCGTGCCCTCCCGTCTCAGCATCGTCCCAAGACCATCGTTCGCCCATTCACCGCACTGCCTTGGCTGCACAGACTCCACCATATCATCACGCCCCGTCACTCGCATCGATAGCATCAGGCTCTGGCTCAACACCTGCAACGCTGGCTCCTCTGCTCCGGTCCGGCCACCACTGTTTCGTCCTGAAGTATAGAACAGATGGGAGCGGGGAAGTGAAGTCAAGGGAAAGGACATCCAGTGTTTCCTTGCCCGTATTTAGGACCGGCCCTGGCATTACTTCGACTTTGGCCGTCCTTGGTTCAACTTCATACATTCCTTAATCAACCATGTTCGAGCATTTTACGTTCGGCGCTCTTGCGCAAACTCCATCTTCATTACTGCAAGGAGCCGAACCCTCACCGAGGGATACGTCCTTGCCATTATCGCCAACCTATTTCGAATGTCCTGCTGAAGAAGCGACTCCGCTACCCGCTGGGATCAGCGATCTCGTCAAGACTTTCGATAATCAAAACCTAACACCCGAGAACTATTTCCACTCCTTACCGAGCCCACCGATGGAGATTGATGACAGCCCTGACCATGATGAAGGCATGTGCCTGGCAGAATTCAATATTCAGCCGGCGCCGAGCACGTCTTCGCTACGATCCATCTCCGCAAAGGCGCGAGCCCAAACCATACAATATCGTCGACTTCAACGACAACTCAACGTGCAGCTGCAAAGCTGTACGGAACACGTTCGGGATATCAATATACTGGTCGACCAAATGGTCGCGTCCGAAACACAGTGTCGTGTGTCGTCGCGACCTTACAAGCCTGCACCTATCCAACCACAGAACACTACCACGCCCTTTATCGAGGTTGACCTAGCCGGTCTGAACCACGACGTTGTAGAGGAGGTGGATGAGGATGAAGGTTTTGTAGATGGGGACTATCCCGACGAAGATATATTCAGCATTAGAAGAGCCCATGCGCCGTCCGGCATACGGAAGCATGGATTCGTGAAGTGGAAGAGCAGCGTGGAGTCGGTCGGGTGCAACAGGGTATATAGCGTGCCACGCATGCGAAAGAGAAACCCAACAAGAGACTTAAGATAGATTATCGTGTTGCGAGTCGAACTTTGTTTCTAGTTTCGATCTTTGTTTTATTACGACTATTATGATGGGGAAATCCTTCTTGTACTTGATTGAACTTTAGCCAAGCTTGGGAACTGGGAAGCATGCTGGCTGGGAACATGCAAAAAGGGTGGCGGCGCTCTTCGGTATGGGTGTTCTGGCGTTTGGACTGCTACTTGCGGTTGGGACGGATGGGTTGGATGGGGTGGCTCTGCTGTTGCAGCACAACAGAAATTGTCTATTTGGATGGGCTTTGGTCATCCCTGGCCTTGTAAATTTGTAGCATACTATTTAGAATCATTGTGCACCTCCAGGTAGCTAGCTATCTTTAGTATCTAGCACGTACACATCAAATAAAGAACATTCTTGCATTCAGATTGTATCGTACTCCTTGATATGATTTGGACTGTGTCTAACGCACACAATTTACCATACACAGACAGCATTGATGCTTGTTTCTAACTGAGTTTTACCTTTCACTCCTAATCTTCCTTCGACTGGAATACGATCAGATACTGGCCACGCCGTTACCACGTCCTCAGAATCTCCACCCTTCTATATCTAGGGCCTACTGCTGCTACTAATTCTACGTGTGCGGAAAAAGATGCTTCGTTAACTACAACACGAACACTGGATTTAATCAATTTTCAATCCCGTACAGTATCAAGTGGTTAGTGCATCACACTGAACAGCACTTCCGCCATTTTCCGTGTCAAAGAAGAAACACAGCTCCGTCCATTACATGATTCGGATCCTGATAAGACAAGGGTTATTTTGGAGACTGGCTGTACAAACAGCACCAGGCACTTTTCAGAAGCTCAGGTCCGTGCAGGTATGGATGCGGTCTATAATGTGCTCGGTACTGATATATATCTGTCTCTCGATGTACAACAAGGTACAGCAGGTATACGATACTCGCTCCACAACAAGACCTGCAATTTAGGGACACAAGCGAGAGGACGTGGGTCGTGTACATAAACGATGCGAGCGAAGCTCCCTGTATGGCAAAGCTGATAAGCTCAAGTGTTGAATGCTGGGCGTTCGTATCTCTTGTTTTCTAATTAGATCCTAGTTCTACATGCAAGAGGGCAGAAGCGATGGAGCAAGACTGACTATGGGGTTCCTCACAAGATGACGTGAGGATCATGACTAAGAGCACATTCGCATGGCTGACAGCTATGATTGTGTGGATGAGGCTGCCGAGATCTGTTAGCTGCAGCCTGTGAAGCCCAAAACGGAAAATGGCCTGGGAGCACTCAAGCATGATGTAAATGGGGAGTTTGGCCTTGGCGCTTAGTATTCATACCTCCGGAAGATGAGAGCCTGCATCAAGTGCCCTCCGAATCACTGCTTAGGTAAGTACAACAATCTTCCCACCGGCCCTGTTCTCCTCCATGCATCGATGAGCCTCCACGATATCATCCAGCTTAAACACCTTCCCTATCTGAATCTTCATGGTGCCATCTTTAATCTGCTGAGCCATTTCCTCGAGGGGCGTGGCCATAAATTGTTCTGGACCACCCCCATAAATCGTCAAACTGACAGCATAGGGAATCGACTCGAAAGGCTGGAACTCATTCAGCGTCCAAGAATTGCCAACTGTCCCAGCCATACAGCAAATACCCCCAGCTTTGGTACACTGTAGAGAATCAACAAGGGTTGTAGTGCCAACCAGTTCAAGCACTTTGTCGAATTTCTCCTTTCCCTTCAACTGCATAGCAAGCTTGCCATCATCCATCAACACCTCCTCAGCCCCAGCTGCCTTCAGCATCTGCTCGCGATCCGCTCGTCTCGACGTAGAAGCAACATAAACCCCGTGCATCTTGGCAATACCCGCAGCAGCAAGCCCAACACTCGTCGTGCCACCGCGGATCAACAACCTATCTCCCTTCTGCATCTTCAACACCTCGTACAAGCTCCCATACGCAGTCTGCATCATCTCCGGCATGGCGCCCAAAACCTCCCAATCAAGCGCCGTCTTGATTTCTTGCACATTCCGCGCCGACACGCACGTGTACTCGGCATACCCGCCGTCAAACGCCCGTCCCATACCACCCATGGCCGTAGCGACGATGGCGCCTTCGGGGAACTCGTTGCCAGGACAAGGACACGATGCCCGTGGCTTCGATGCCGAGAACCCGCGGGAAGGTGACGGCGTTCAGGGAGTGCCCCTGGCGGGTGAAGAGCTCCGAGCGGTTCAAACCAAAGGCCTTGACCTGAATCAGGACCTGGCCTTTCTGGGGGGTGGGGATGGGGATGGTTTTGATTTCTAGGACTTCGGGGCCTCCGGGCACGGAGATGACGACGGCTTTCATGGTGGACATCCTGGGTGGGTTTGTTCGGTGTCTAATTGGGAAGGTAAGTTTGGATAGGGATGCAACTCTCGGGATGGTTCGAGACATTTACTTGTGTGCTGCTTTGGTCTTTTGAGGAAAGGAAGCCTATATATAAGCTTACTTGCATCGAGGCGGGGTTGTGGAGTTTGCTTAACTCCGAGTCAACTGGTGCAGGTAAACACGAGGCTCCTGTAGTTGAAGCATCCCCTGTTTGTAGCATTTGATCTTGATTTGCAGGCTTGTGCCATGTGTAGTTGGCGGCTGAATGGACTGCGGTTCTTTCGTCGAATGACATCCAATCCGAACCCGGACCGAATCTGGTTAGAGTGATCTACAAGGGTGGAGGATGTACAGTATGTCAGCATCTAAGTGATCATCAAAGGATCGAAGGTAAATCAGCTCATGAATATATTAATCAGGAAACGTAGCAGTAGTATGGATATCGTTGAATCCGAATTGCAATTGTAGCGTGGTTTGAGGAACCTATGGACGGCCACCAAGTTGCCATTCTAGGCTGACATTGGCAGTCTCCTGCTAGAACGTAACCGCATCCTCAGTGGCCAGCTGAATAGATTCTCTTAGTTTTGATAACCCGATGCCGGTGGTGTGTGGACTCCCTGATTGAAATCTGTGGGTGGATGTCTTGCTCGGCAGTTCTTTGCATAGTTATATAGATCTCATAAGCTCATCACTTTATCAACACGCGGACAAGGACTGACGCCATAGTTCTACGCGCATAACACAGCTTGCTTTTGAATGAAATATAGTCTATCTGAAGGGGACGTAATGTGCTTTAAACTCCTGTGGTCTTTGGTTCTAGAAACACATCCACTGATCAAGCCCCGTGTAATTAGTCGCAGATCAGTTGTCATGAACGCAGCGGAAGTTCAAGACAGGCGACTAGAGTAAAGACTCTGAAATTTGCATCTAGTTGTCGACTTCAGCTTACTCGGCTTAAAGAGTCTATTCAAGACGTACATAGAATCTGTGTTAGCTGTGATAAATATACAAGCTGCCAGCCTGCTGAAGAACTTTGCAGTCCATATATATTAAGAGATGAGGTTCAGTTAGCAAACATAGTTATCAGCTAGTAGCCTTGGGAACACGATGAAGTTACTATCCTATACTTAAGATTTAAGACTGTAGGAATTTGGGACACCCTTGCCTATTCCAATTGCACGTCCTGCAGATGACAACCAAGATATAGATTAATTGTTGTGATAAGCGAGCAGCCTCTAGAATAGCATTTTGCATCAAGAACAAAGGATATATTTCGATAACCAACCAGAAACAGTGCAAATCCAAGGAACAAATGACCTAAAGCTTTGCAGAGGAAGGGACAGGTCATATTCTGTGCTCGCTTTGTTTGATAAAATCAGTTATTTTCAAGCAGAAGGAGATGAATGTGCCAGATATGCAATCATCGAAAGGCAAGATTTATGGCAACGAAGGAAGAAAATGATGCCGTAGTCGGCACAGCAGTTTCCAGACATAATACTCATCTGCTCAGCTCTGATTTTGGAATCAAAAACCTACCGAGGATATCTTCACAGCTTCATCCACCTCCCATGCAATATGCATATCTAGCTTTGGGACAAGCTCAATCTAGGTCATTTTCTTGTTATACCTGTAGAAATTGGTTTCTGTACTGTATTCCAGGTTCACCCGTCAAAAACAGGGCAGGATAAATTATCTAACCAGGGCAATATAGGACTCATGTATTTGATACAGAGGCGATATCAAGATTGCTGGAAGCTAGTCTCATACCGCTCCATAACCTCGCCTTATCAGCGACCCCCGCCAGGACCAGGAATAATCATGAATGCCGACCCATGAACCTCTGGCTGGGTCTATCATTCCAATCATCCCACATTACAGCACCCCCCGCCACCCTTTAGAATAAAGAATACTTGTTTCTGGGTTGCATGAGGCAGTCCGCCTGTCCGAGAAATATTCAGGAGAAAATTCTATTTACCATGATGTGGAATTTCATCCACATGGAACTGAGAACGTAGCATTAACCTTGGGAGCACCGTCATATTGCGTGACGTATATTCAGGCTCAAAGTGGCCCGGAAGGCAGTGAGTTCCGGCGGGTTTGAGCCCACGCGGACGATATCTGCGGCAGTCATTTTTGCCTCCCGAAAAGAAAAGAAAAGAAAAGAAATATCCCAAGGAATCCACGAGGGTCGGTTGTATCCGGACACATCAAGAGCGGCTAAGAACGTCTCAGATTCAGTCGCAGTTTCAGCTAAAGCCAGAGATAAGCTCATGCAGTTATTGATTGCAAAGAATGGGTCTGGAGTCGTGTTATGTCGGGGTTGGTACGGGACGATGTGATGAAACCCCCAAATGTTCGTCAGTTCGCGCCAAACCATCCCAGCAAATAGTATAAAATGCCCTCTATTATTTCAGTCTCTTTTTGAGACGACGGAGAATCTTTCAATATGACGATACACATCCCAGGTTCCTGGTCTATAACTTTGCTTTTAGCCCCGATCTCCAGAATGATGCGTTGAAAGTCTGATCAGGTGCCCGTGAGCTGCCAGGTTTTACTGAAGAAAATCACACTTGATGGAGCAATGAGCTGTTCGACTGGCTAGCTCATTGTGGACCATCGGCCTTTACTAATCCGAGTACCGCGTGGGGATATAGGAGACTATTGCGATGACCCAGTCAGGTATACGTGAGAGCTCTGATCTCTGTATCAACGAAACCTATGGGCTCGGGAGTTCGTTTTGTACTGTTCGTTTTGATGATGCAGCATATATTGCGCCAGGCATAAATATCTCAGGCTTATTATTTTCAGTTTGCAAGTCTCCGTCAATGATGTTTAGGCGCATCTTGACCGCTTAGATATCGTTTGGTAAAATGGCTGTAGGCTAGACATTTAGCACGACCATTATATTACTGCTGGCTATATGTGGCTCAAAGAAATGTGCTATATAACAGAAATGAACGAGAGATGACTAACGAAAATAACTCAACGATCTTGTTGACGCGGTTTAGGATTTCAAGCTGCATGAGAAATACAATCGGTTATTGATGTGTAGTAGTAAAGAATGTCTATGCGCCATTTCTATAATAACAACTAACACGAACTCCGCCGTCTACTACCAAAGGAAAGGTCTCTGAACACCACAGAAGAACAAAAATAAATTCATCGAAAAGGGCCGTATTTGTGTGAGCTTAGTTGCAACAGAGAACAGCTTCTATCTTTCTTGTCTCTCAATTCATGCCTCATAACAAGCTCATTATATCTTACGGCCCACAGTCCAAGCAGACAAAATCCATTCAAGCCCCAGAGTCAATACAAACTAATCAGCCTCAAAGCACACCACCAGAAAGTTATCTAAGCAACACACTTCAGCCCACCTAAGACAAAAAAAGACTATACAGTCGAACGATCCCCATCCGCCATGCATCCTCCTTAGAAGATCTCCCTAAACCCCCATTCATCACTAGATACAGATCTATCTTGACAACCTCATTGATTCGCACCAAGCAGGAAACACCCAACGTCAAGTGCCAAGAACCTCACCCAACCCGGGGAACCCATAACTAGTTGCCCACACAAGCCGGCACCGTCAAATGCCAAGTGACATCTTCAAAAGGACAAGCAGCATTGGCGAGGCGGGACGTGTTGCTTAAAGTCGCCAAGCGGGTGCGTGTGCCGGGACGGGCCCAAGAAAAATAGCATCCAAGAAGAATGGCAAAGTCAAATCCAGGTAAGGGACCCGAGTTTGCGCCGGTGAGAAAGCTTGATTTCACGAGCGGAATATGGTGGGATGGGCATGTTCCGCTTTTTTAGACAGGAGGAAGGTTCGACAGCAAAAGATGTTTCTATTTTTTGCGGCAGCATGAATAAGCTGAGAGATGTAAATCGATGAAGAAGTACATCCTGAGTCTATCTAAAATGCGAATGAGTTTGTATACTCTATCCTCCGACCCCCCAATAGATTCTGGTCTTTTTTTGGAATACGCGCAAATCGTGAAAAGGTAATTACAATTAGGAACAAAAGACAACTTTTATCTACATCATGAAATCCCACCATCTCTTGTAGAAAGGCCATGCAGCCTTCATGGCACGCTCATCATCAAGC
The DNA here is from genome assembly GCA_003369635.1 of Coleophoma crateriformis. Lineage (NCBI taxonomy): Eukaryota > Fungi > Ascomycota > Leotiomycetes > Helotiales > Dermateaceae > Coleophoma > Coleophoma crateriformis. The sequence continues at coordinate 374,227 of PDLN01000006.1, forward strand.
TCTTGTCTAAGACCAACAAAGTCAAGATCACGGCGTCCGGCATCAACGTCAATCTCGGAGAGGTTGACTCCAAACTTGAAAGAGCGTTGGTAGATCTTGTATCCGATGAAGAATGCAATAACTACAGGAGCGGCAAGGTAGGACTCGAAGAAAGCCATGGCATCAGGCTTGCCGCCAATGGGGAAGAGTGCAACATAGAATTGGGCAATCAAGCACACGATGTTGAGGAAGAGACCAACCCAAGATCCCCAGACACCGAACATGGCGGCGAAGGGCAGATCCAGAGTGGAGCGACCGCTCATGGCCCATGCCTTGCGGAAACGGATGTGGGCGAAGCAGATGGAGCCCCAGGTGAAGAAGTTGGACAATCCAGAGATGGACAGCAACCAGGTGAAAATGGTTCCTCCACTTCCTGCCTCATTGATGTAGGCGAGGAAACCGAAAAGAAGAGCAATGACCAAAGCCCAGTATGGACGTCCCTTGCTGTCGACCTTCTGCAGGAAAGCTGGGCCCATACCGCGAGCAGCCAAGGCTTGCATGGTACGGGTGGATCCGAAAGTGCACGAGTTGGCGACAGAGATAACCGACAAGGTGATGACGGCGTTGAAGATAGATGGGAGAACCTTGATGCCAGCCATTTGCATAGAAAGAACGAATGGAGAGTACTTGGTGTTGGCTCCCGAGGCGTTGGAGAGATCGGGGTCGTTGGCGGGGACGATCAAACCAAGAAGAGTCAAGGAGATGATGTAGAAGAGGGAGATTCTCCAGAACACCTGCTTGGTAGCCTTGGGGATGGTCTTGCGTGGGTTGGCGGCTTCGGCTGCAGCAAGACCAACAAGCTCGGTACCACCGAAAGCGAAAGAAGCGTTGACAAACACCGCACAGAAACCCTTAAAGCCATTTTGAGTTGGACCTGGATTACTCCAGTATCTTCCTCCGATGTAGCCTCGGGTGTCGGTTGGAACACCACCACAGTCGATGATTATGCCCAAGATGATGAAACCAATGACAGCCAAGACCTTGATGAGACCAAGCGCAAACTCAACCTCTCCATAACCACGAACACCAAAGAGGTTGATAATAACGACAAGAACCAGGAAGATGGTGATCCAGACGCCGACATTGATCGGATGTTCCATGGAGTCAGTCCAGAATGCAATCGTAACACCGGCGGCGGTCAATTCGAATGGAAGCACGACGAGCCAGTTCAGAGAGTAGTTCCATCCCATAGCAAATCCCCAAGCCGGGTCAATGAAGCGTACAGAGTAGTCGAAGAAGGCACCGGCAACAGGATAAAGGGCTGGTGCAGAATTAGCATCGCGACCAAGCACGCTTGCGGACTCAAGAATGCACTTACAGGCAAGCTCTCCAAGAGCATTCACCGTCAACAACAACATGACACCAATGATAGCATAATCAAGGATCAAGAATCTGAGAATGGTCAGCGTCCATGAACTGGGACTCTTGAGAATATCGGCCAACTTACAGAGGACCACCAGCAGCGAGGGAAGAACCAGAGCTCACGAACAGACCAGCACCGATGGAACCACCAATGGCAATCATCTGCATGTGTCGGCCCTTGAGGTTTCTCTTCAGGCCTTGCTGGCCGACCTCGACGTCGCCAACGACGCCCGGCGCCTCGGTCTCGCCATACTTCTTCTCGTGCGAGTCGGAATCGCTGATACCCATCGTGGCGGGTGAAATAAAACTTGGCCGGAGCTCAGACCTGGAGAAACAAAGGTCGAAGGAGTGCGAAGCTTGGTCTACTTGGCCTTCGTAAAAGGATCTGAGGGGGGCAAGCTCGAGATTAAGTAGACTGAAGGCGAGCAAGCACCTCCCGCTCCGCTCCTCTCCTCTCCTCTGCTCCTCTCCGGTGTCTGCACCGTCCGGATCACGCTCCTTGGACGCGGCGAACCAGTGAAGGCGTCGGCGCAGGTGCTAGACCGCATCCAGACCAGCCGCTCACCATCCACGGTATGGCCGAGGCAGTGTCCCCCAAGGATTGCGAAACAAGCTCCCCTGGCAGCCGCTAGCGAAGCCCTTGCCGTCGACACAATCACGATAACAGTAACGCCTAAACGTCACGATCTGCCACGGACAGCGAATCGGCAGCCGGTGCATTGTGCGCGGGTAAGTAAGTTTAGTCACCTCGGGCCAATCACGCCCGGCGCTGGTTATCGGTCGAGCCCAGAGCGGGTTATTTCTTCATGTACCGCCGATCATTGACGCTACGCGATACCCCAAGGCTGCATCAGGGTGCGAGATACGGGTGGATGCAAGCTGACGAGAGTTGCGAGCGATGCGGGCCACTCGACGAGACGAAGTCTTCATTCGCCAAGCGGGAGAGGCAGACAGCTTGGATCCCGGTCGCGTGCAGATAAGCTCGCCGTCGCTGAGAGGCCAGCGCTCACAACAGGAATGCTTCTCGAAGGAAATTATGGATCGCAATTAAGCCGCCGGCTGTCAGAGGCACCCTGGGCCCTGCTCAACTTCGGCTGCTGCGAGCATGGCTCCACCAGCGATGGACCGCGAGCCCGGCCCAGCCCAACCACAGCGAAGCTACAGCGACGTCAGCTTGTGGTTGGTAGCAGGTTGGACGACGTAGTGGCCGTGTGCAACAACGTGCCTGAGCGGTCCCGTACAGTACATGGTGCGCACGATAACGATAACGGACAAACTCAGTCGTGCTACGTAAAGGCATGCATTCATTCGGTGCTACGTCAAGACTATGCCTCCGGGGTGGCTAGGCTGTTTTCTGTCGCCTGATTTCCCTTGGCGCGCTCCGGTGCCCCGACGCCCATCACCACCAGCTTCCTCTTCATCTCGACCACCGTCTGATTGTTCTTGGCAGACCGCCCCATGGCGTAGCGACAATTTTTGCACAAAGGGAAGGCGATGAGGTGCCATATTGCCCAGTGGATACGAGGGGCCCTGCCCCAAACCGGCTTGTGCACCGCATGTCTACCCCGCTGAATTTCCTTGGAAGCCTCGTACCCTGCCTGTCTTGGTTGCATGTCCATGTATGGAAGGCCGGCGCCTCTCTTCCAGAAGGGCAGGGGGAAGGAGGCTGCTTGGAGGCAGAGGGTTGTCCGCCCCTCGAGTGGCCACCGTGACACGGTCCCTGCCTCCAGGCCGGCCGTGTGCGTCGGGAGATTTTCAGCTGGGCAGCCGACCTGGGGGGTTGCTACGCATAAGAACGGTCCTGCAGAATGGGTGCGCCCCAAATGGCTCGCTGATTCGTACGATGGGATCTGGATGGAAACTTCTCTGCAGCCTGGGGCTGGATCTAACAGCGTGCATACGCTATCACTTTCGCTCTCGGGCTCTCCGGACGGCTAGTCGCCTGTTGTTTGGTTAGTCCCGTTAGGCATGTCACTCATGGTTCACACGGTACCATTGCACGCTCTGTCGTGAGCGCCCCTCGCCCCCACAGGGGTTGGTGCTGGGCTTTTCTGGCGGCCCGAAACCTGGCAATCTGCCCGGATTGGATGGCCATGCGCGATTCTGCTCCATCCGCATCCGCATCCGTCTCAGGGAGGCAAAATCCAACTCAGCTCGCTGAGACCAGCAAATGGTAATCGTGCGCGTACAGGAGACCACTGGGGCTCTTTCAAGCCTGATGACCCTGCAGCCGTAAGCCGGACGCCCCAGGGGCACGACGGCTTCCTCGCTCGTCCGAGCTGCCTGTCTGGGGAAAGTGTGGAAATTCTCGGTGGAGCGAGCGTTCCGCGTCCCCTAGTGGTCACTGCGTCAACCTAGGATGACAATTGTTTCGCTGCAACGGCTGATTTCTTTTGTTGGTAGGCTCTAGATGAGCATCTGACAGCACTATTGTCTTCCATAAACAGACTGCAGGATGTGAAGTAGACCACCGAAGGAGAAGCATCTGTCGGTCTTATTGGCCTGCGGTGCGGTATACAATACAATAGTAAGGTCACCTTGCTTCGCTAAAACCATGGCGTCAGATTTGACCGAGATAAACCGACGTCCGTGGTCCAATCACCCCGAAGCCTTCGGTAATTGGAATTAGTATGTGAAATTCCTCTGAATCCTTCTCATTATTGAGTCTGACGGTTTTGCATGTTTGGGCTGTGAACACGCGCCAATAAGGGATTCATCTCCTGGCACTGCTTCCGCGGCGGGCTGCATGGATCATTACCCTGGGCTTGGCTGCACTGGTGACCAAGCTCAGCTGTGCAACTTGGGCGTTGCACTTTTCATTCCTGATCTGGCAGCTGACAGCAACAACGTCCTTCAAATGCCAAGGCTTGGACGCCGCGACGAAGTGGCAGCCGAGATTTCAGTGAGAAAGGGGCGTCGAGTGGCTCTGTCTGAATGAACGGTCTATTGGTCTGCGGTAGAGATGAATGACAAATGGCTCAAGGCAAGGCAGAATACGAAGATCAAATACTTCGCAACCTCTGTGGCTATTGAACAGCATGCATGCTCATTCTTCGTGAGGGAGCCTCGCCTCGTATTCACTTCGCGGGTTGCATGTCAGGTGACTACCAACACGGGCTTCGGCGCTCGCCACTAAGCGAAGCTTCCACGCCATATTCCCAGAAGACATAGAATACACCAGGCCCGAAATCTTCGAAGTCTAGCTAAGCAAACCTTATTAGAGCCCGTCGACGGCATTACTGATGTTGAATGATGCTTAACCTCCCTGCTGCTCCAACAAGACTCCATAATGTGGGGTTGTGACTAATACTCCGTTTAAAGAGCTGGTGGAGACGCTGACGCTGACACATTTTTTCCAGGTTGATGGCTACAACATCCGAGCTAAAAGAAAAGGCGGGGAAAGAACGTGGAGGCAGCATTGATCAATCGTTGGCTTCCAAGCTTAGACTTCTGCAAAGATTGTGCTGCGTTTCATGGTGCCAGAATGCTAAGCTTTGGGAATGGGTCCTGCCTAAAACTGGCTATTTGGTAAGCCGTAATTGCACATCAAGTCCCTCCTGCATCTAGGCATGCTCCATATCAGTTGGCTCGCTCTTGGATGTGCCGTGCTTGGAGAACCGAAAGGCTTGTTTACCTAGTCCTCGCATTTATGCAGATTCGCTATGCTAGCCTCTCTTGCACCAGCGGCTCTTCTCCCCTGGTTTCCCCGGATGAACCATGCGGAGAAAGCATGGATCCAAAGTTGAATCCTAATACGTAATGAATTCTAGTAGGTAACAAACAACCTTGGAGTGATCTTAACGGAAGCCGAGGATCCAAAGGCACAGTCATGGGTCGGCTGTTGAAATCTAGAACCTAGAGGGCATGGTTGGAGCTATGAACAGTTCGTACCTTGAACATCCTCCCAATCCTTCTGGTGGGATCTGCCAGCTCACGGGTCACTAGCCGTCTTTGGACCGGCTTACTCGCCCTGTTTGAGAAGGGTGCGGGCAGTGACATGCTCAAAGAGTGAAGTTGCTTGCATGCAAAGACTCACTGTGAAATAGGTGGCTCAGATAAGGTAGGTCCACCGAGGGTTATCACGATTTATAGAGCGACTCAACACTCTTAAGTGTCGTGTCATTGTAATCTCCTAATTGTCAAGTCCAAAATGTCATCATATGAAAAGGATGATGACTTTTGTACATTCAACCAATCGCCGTATGAAAATAGATGTAAATTCTTGATCGCGTCGCTTAGCAGTCGTATGTTGTGCCAAGTGCAAAACTCGTTGCGCTGTGACCATATACGAGTTGAAGCCAAGCTTCTCGGAGGGAACCTCGGAGATCTAGCTCATCAATGACTATATCAAGATGTAAATCTTCGATGCATATTCCTGACCGTGCAGGGGAAAGATAATTGAAGATGCAGCAAGCCAGTGCACAATTCCGGAAAGGGATATCTGGTGACGAGGCACAGTGGGAAGGTAGAGGTATGGACTGCCCACGATAGAACTCCCGAAAGAGATATCTCTAAAGCATCTATTGAAATCTGTTGATGGTAGCGCACCGATCTTTGCAACTCGAGTGTGCCCCAGAATGCTCCTGAGAAAAGCAGACCGTACTAGTGGGATTGGCTTAGCAGCACTCTAAAATTCCAATGGTTTGTGTCATCTAGATAGTTGTTGTCAGAAACGATAGACATTGTAATCTGCGGCTTAAATATTGGAATATGTAATAACTTCCAGCTTTCCTTGGAAGCTCTATGTTTGCGCAAATGTGTTCCCCTTCGAATATCAAAGATCTTCGGGTCATTTACATTCACTACGTGTGCAGTTATAGATGATCCGGTCTTGGTTTTTCACATTTTACCAACCTAACAGACAAGCTGTTCAAAGTCCACTAGAGCTAATACAGAAGTAAGAAGGGGAAGATGAAGACTAACATGAGAAGATATTTTGGGAAGGGAGATTGCGGTATCAATATCCTGTACCTTCCTTTTTTGAACGGTGAAGAGCAAAGCACTTTGCTATTTACAAAAGCTGAGCTACTGCTTTCACCTCAATCACACCTTTACATCTTATGAAATCAATGTTTCTCATTTCTGAGATGTCAGCCATGGCTTTCATGGTTTAAGTTCTTCTGATGTTCTATAGATACTCTGCTTTATAAATGGATATATACCTCTTTCTGGTACATACGACCATAGACTGAGGAGAACTGGGCATCCCGTCCGCTCTGCCATACATAAGCCTCAGATCGGTAGATTAGTAGTTGGGTGGGTGACCACCAGCGAATACCT